>JBAGKO010000015.1:7095745-7118339 GCA_037177275.1 Acacia concinna | reverse complement strand
TTTTTTTAGAATACTAAAAAAGCTAATTTCATTGCTTTAAAACATTAAAATTTATCATTTTTCTTCAAACTATATTTTTTGACTTATAAACAAATATATAATATAATAAAATACAATATATGATATGATTAAATAACATAACTAGCTTTCTTAATATTCTAAAAACAAATCAACTAAATCTTATAATTATGACACGAGGAAGTAATATATGTTTAACCTTTACGTCAAATGAAAGAAAAGGGGTCTAGGATACATGCCTGACGAATTCATATCTAAACCGCAAATGCCTTTGTGAGGCTGTATTTTATTATTTTTTTTTGGGAAAGTGTGAGGCTGTATTTAAATAAGCGTATTTTGTTATTTTGTACGTAGTTGGGAGTTTTTTTCTATTGAAATTAAAATAAAAATAAAACGACTACAAATTTATAAGTGGGAGGAACGCATAAATAGTGTTTTAAAATACATACAAAGAGATGGTTGGAAATTTTGAAGCATCATTCTATTGTTTAATTTTCAAAAAATTAATTTTTTTTTTTAAAAAAGAAACAATATGCACAAGCTAACGGCTATGGGGAGCACAATCTCGTCGTGACAGTAGCAGGACCGTCATAAGGAACATGCCGATGCGGATTAGTATTGAGTATTGAGTATTGAGGGGGAGCAACGGAATATTGGGAAGTAGGAGTATATGAATTGTGGCAGGCCTTCCCATAAAACCCATTCACTTATGGGCCTCACTATCCTCCGACCCAGCCCAACAGCTTCTTTGCCTCTTGCTGGTTTGCCATTAGGCCTCTTCAACGCATAGGATTCGACCGATCACTCTTTCCGATATTCCGTGCGAATTTATGTGGCATCCCGTGTTGGGGGCAGAAAAAATCAAGGCAGGGGCTATGTTGTCCTCCCAAACATTAACTCACTCTTACTATTATTAGCGCGGATTGAGTTTGGGAGTTGTGGTTAGATTTGGAAACTATGTGGGTGAAAACCGAAGGAGCAGCCTCGTCCATTAGAATCTACACAAAATGACAGTATATCACACACACACACACACACACACACACACACACACACACACCCATTCCCGTATAGTGTGTTTGATTTTGTCCTCAAAATATATATGCGGATGTAGCCCCAGGACCCAGGTGGAGCCGCCTCATGTTGGGGTTTGCTGTTGCTCGCCTACTCAACACACACACACACACACACAGGGCCTCGGCTTTGGAAGAGTTTATGGGTATAAGCGTTCTCCTGACTCTTATATAAAAGTACGACATATGTGGATGTCCGCCGGGGGAGGGACCTATTCCAATATAAAAATACTCATGCCGTATGCGTCCCTTGGACTCATTCGTCATTCCTCCTCTCCAAACTAGTACTGTGTTGAATTGCATGTTGACCCAACAAAGTATACGACAAAAGCGAGGGGGAATCCTATGTAATCTTGCCACGTCAGGGGAACATGTGTCAGACCAAATGTGGTCCAACCATTAATGCACACGTGGGAATTCATCTCACCGCCTCCCTTCTCCATCACTTGGACCACCACCCCCTCAAACTGACGCTGGTGTCTCCACTATACACTCTCACCTCTTCCTTGTCGTTTTACCAGCCATTCTTCCTCTTTCTCCCTTTCATTCTATATTTCATTTTCATTCATCACGTAAATAATTATAATACTGATTAATCAACACAGTGCGTTGATGTTATTTGAAGTTGCAAGTCTGGCTTGCTTCAGAGTCGCGTCAAAACTAAAAATAGATTTTGTCATTTGGGTGGCATATGTATATCTGTCTTCAAGTTACTAGCTGTCATGAAAATTCCCTTGTCCTATCACTGAATGTGGACTGAACAGACCTCGAGCGTCGATATATACAATCCATCCATCTCATCTCAGGTACGTTAAGTCTGTGTGGGTGATGTGATATGAGGCCGTCACCTTGTTTTGTGGCTGATGAGAGCGTCGCAGTGCCATCATTGACGATTGTCTCATGTGATGGAGTGCCCGATGAAATAAGGCAGGATGATGGAACTCGGAATTAAACCAGTGAAAATGAATGCAAAAGTTGGGTTGGCAAAACAAATTGGCTGCTTCGAAACGGCCAAGGGGAATCATACCAGGAACAAATACCATGATTCTAACTAAAATATGGCTTCCTATTTAATATATGTATCAACGTGGCATGAGCACGCACGACCTCTTCCGTATAAAGTATTAGATAGGGATGAATATGAATATACTTTTAATTCCTCGGTAAATGCCGCCACGATCGAACAAAACACAGCTAGGCTTCCAAGAAAAAAAGCATTGATAAACTTCAACAACAAACATCGAAAGAGAGCAGAGGAATAATTTAATGACTCAAGAGTCTGTACGAGTGCTAGCCTTGGTATATGGGGTCTTGTCCATCCGTAATTTGGCCTTGAACGACCTGAACTGGCGATTGAATGGGTCATCTCTTGTACACAAATTGTCCTGGAGGCTGGAGCAATCATTTTGATCAAGAGAATAAATGGAACGGTGTCTCCGGCACAACCAATTTCAATACACCAGCCTACGAGAATAAGCAAATCCGCGAGCTGATGTGATGATTTGGTGATGTGATGATTGCCGATATATATATATTTTTTTTTTTGGTAGAGAAAGGAATTGATATTTTAATTACTTGCTTGGTCAAATCTACTGTTTTAGAACTCAAAACAGATTGGCCGGTATTCATGAACCGCCAACTCGGTGTCAAAATTGATCCGGTCTGTAGGTTAACCCGATCTTTTTTTTAAGAAAAAAAACTTTTTTTTAAAAAATTTATATTAATAACTTTAAAATTTTCTCTTCCTTACTGATTTAGTTTCAATTTAGCTTCAATATGACTCACTAATTCTTAACCCAATAATTCTGTGACTAATCCAAATTTTAGAACTAAGATGGCATTAAAAGAATGCCGAATCAATTGCCCCATATCACGCCTGATACATCCAAGGAACATGAAGGTACGTACGTGTATATTGAGGCCGATTAAGCATACTTGCCTGATTTTGTTTGCATCCGCTTCAGTCGCTCATTAGTACAGACCGACTACAGTGCACACTGTCAGCATTATTTGTTGTCAAGTCGATTGTGAGGGACTTAGAGTTGGCGTAGATTAGAGAGCACAAATCAAATAAAATAAAGTTGAGCTTGTTAATAAATAATGAAATGGAAAAAAAGACCCAGTCGTTTTAGTTTTAAGAACGTTGCTATAAATAACTGATAGTGTGCAACGTAGTCACTCATTAGTACAGATAGGGAAGATTTCTCTACCTATCTTTCTCCTCATCCTTACATCTCACCAATAAAATTTTAAAAAATATATATATATTGACATGACATACATAAATGAAGGGTTGAGAATGGACTCTAAGAAATAAAAAAAAATTGGACAATGAGAAGATCTCATTCCCAAAACATAAGGCAAATCCCGTCTTACCTCTCGCAAGGACTTATGTGTGCCACACGCTTTGTTGCCTAATTGAACTTAATAGTATGCATGCAATAAATTGAAATAACACGCAAATCTCTAAATTTGAGCGCTAGATTTTAAGTTGGGATCTGTGGTCTTCTTCTTTCACCCCACTTGCCGGCCAATTTATTCTCTCCTTCCATTTTCGGGCTTCTCTCCTATTGCTTATCAAGTCACCAATACCTGCATCAATTATTGACATCTTTAATATTAATATTGATAACAATCAATGCATGCTTAATAGCTACTCATATAATATAAACCCCTGCAATTTTTTAGAGGCCATGTGATTCTTTATTTCTCTCTTTTTGTAATTTCTAATAAATCTTTGCCACAACAGGGGGCCATGGAGCCTGCGCATTAGCAGGGCAGACCCTCTCTTCTATATATAAAAATGTTATATATAATTAAATATATCCATTTTAAGTTTAACTAATATTCTTCATTTCGTTGTTTATTTTTAGTGATCTATATTCTATTGTTAGGGAGTCAATATTTAATATTATCACTCATATCTGTTTTAATACCTAAATATTTCTATTTCATTAATTTTAATTTTTTATATTTTATAACAAATATTATATATGAACTTATTTTATGCATCTGCCTTTATTGTTATAAGAACTATTTAAATTAACAATCAGTGTAATTATCTGATTAATTAAAAATGATTATATTCAACTTAAAAAATTTGAATGTACACGTACAAATGTGCACACAAACACTTAGGGCTGTTTGTCGGGAGGGGAGGGCAAATAAAAATTTTAGAAATTAAATTTAAAGAAACTAAATAATTGGAATTATAAAATTTTAATAAAGATAAAACGTAACATAAAAAGTGTGAAAAGTAATTTAAAACTTTTAACACTATTTTTTTAAAATTTTTTATAATTCAATTTATAAAAATTTCCCCACCCCTCCCCTTCCTCCAGATCTCTCTACCAAAGAAGTCCTTTGAGGATGTACTAGAATAATTTGAACTTGTAGCAAGCTGAGATCACTTAATTGATTATGTTCATGATTGTGCTGATCAAGCCATCAAAGGATCGCCCGGAATTTATCATCTTCGTGCTAAAATACAATCATATACACATCTTTTTAATGACTGTACGTGATTTTTCACCCTTTTAATCATATATACTAGTGCGTGTATGCTGTGTAGTTAAAACTACTTAAATGATTCATGCTTCAACCTTTTTACTCTGGAACACCGAAACTTCAAAAGATGTGAGCAATGGCATACAGGGGAAAACATATTTTAGGATGCCAAACACGAATAGGAATTTGACATTGGCTTCCCGATTATAATCGCAGCTGCAAACGAACACGGACACTGATCGAGCGATGGACAGGATGGGGAAAATTGTATTTTATATATACACTTGCACAAGATAAAACGACAACCTACTTGAGTGCTTATTAATTTATATATTTTGTAAACCCTCGTTAATTAGCGATATAGTTGAAGTGGGATCGGTGTTGCTAGCTACGAGCCATCATCGCCCTTGGAAATTTAATCTTTGATGGAATTGTTTTTCCACTTTCCAGCACTAAAGTTGGGAATGAAGGCAATATAAAGGGTTTCCTAGCCTCTTTAATTTTCTTAAAAGGAAAAATTAAAAAAGAGGACAATATAATTAGGAGATAAGGTTCTTTCCAAGCTCAGAATGATTGGTTTGGTAAAGTGTTAGCCCCACTTCAGCGCGTGTTATCGGCGGAAGGATTACATTACCCTACTAATTAAAAGATTAACTTTTTTATTTAGACGACAAATCAAAGACAGGTGTCCCAAGATTCTCTCTATGATACCTCCTTCAATTCGTTTGCCCCCTCCCTCCCTCCCTCCCTTGTTTAGTTTATGAACACACTTTTGTAGTACGGGCCGGGTGACGAGGATGAGAAAAAGTAGTGCCAAGAGTTAATTAGTATAGTAGAATTAATTTAATCAAAAGTTGAATTGTTGTAATTATTCATGCTGCGTGCATGGATTATTAAATTTACGTTATGCCCCGACATATGGAAGTGAGAGCGCAATAAAATATAAATGGATCTATATATATATATATATATATATGCGTACGAACAGAAAGACAAATGAAGGGTAGATTCGTGGAGCAGCAGCACATATAGTATGTAGAAACTTGAAACTGAACTAATGCGTTTGTTTGTTTTTATATTTTGGGCATCTGAGCTGCCTTTGTCTCTTTTACTCGTTTGGTACTTAAAGCCACGGATATGAAATGAGCGTGCGAGAGATTTGTTATTTATCAGTTAATCTATGCTCTTTAATTTGCGTCTTCCTTTGTAACCTACCTGTGTCCACAGTGAATATAAAAAGAGTTGATTAATTAATTAAAGGGATCAGGTCCATTTTTATCCTAAAAGTAACTACCGAGGAGTGTTGGCTGTTTGGAAGTTTTTTTAGTAGCAATTTTACCCTTGAAGTAACCAAAC
This sequence comes from Acacia concinna, assembly GCA_037177275.1. Taxonomy (NCBI): domain Eukaryota; kingdom Viridiplantae; phylum Streptophyta; class Magnoliopsida; order Fabales; family Fabaceae; genus Acacia; species Acacia concinna. The sequence continues at coordinate 7,112,385 of JBAGKO010000015.1, read as the reverse complement.
TAGAGCAATTTTGCCTTGCCGTTAACTTTGACTAAATTTGACCGTTATCTTTAACCAAACTGGATAAGTATATAACATCCTGATATTTTTAACCCTACTTCTCCAATTCTACCATAATATGGCCATTAAAGGGAGTACATGCTATAATTAAAGGATAATTTATTTCAGCAATTTTTACTGCTTTCTTTAGACCTGATCCTAGCTCCATATAATTTTATAAATTTTCTAAAATATCATATTAATTTTTTTCAATCCCAATCCAGAACAACGAAACCTTTTATATTTAATTCTGACCATTTACTCATCATGAATCATTCATTTAGATAGTTAAAAATATCATTATATTACATATTGGTCAAAATAAAATTGCTCCAGTTTAATTACTTTCGAGAAAAAATTGTTCCTAAAAAATTTTTCGGACACCTAACACTCCTCAATAGTTACTTTGAGGGCAAAAAAATGAACATTACCCCTTAATTAAAGTATATAAAAACATACATCCTGCGCGTTGGTGGTTGTATGAGGTGAAAAAGGAAGAGCCCGCCACCGAGCCTCCACGTTGAATGGCTGAGAGAGCACAGATAGAGATGGAAACCATGGTGCTAATTAATTAATTTAATTAAATGTCGTACAAGAAGGAATGAGAAAATAGGCCAAGATGATGGGAGAATAGTGGTAAAGATTTTAAATTGAAATTGTACAGCCGAATGAAGGGAAAGAAACAAGATGATGAATTGAGATATGTGGAGGCCAAAAGAAAAGGGGAAAGAGGAGTAAATGTGGCGTGGGTAGGCAACATAGGGAATTAGGGATAGTACAGTTGTGTAGGCGTTGGTGCAAATTAATTGAACATGTCACGGGGCTGCCTGATATGTATGAAATATATGGAAAAGATGGAAGAAGTAGTGAGCAAGTGTTGAGGCTGGAGAGGGAAGAGTAGGGAGGGCCATTTTGGCATACAAGTTTGAAAGTTTATTCGAAGGAAGCATGTTAGGGCAGTAGTAGAGTGTGGAAGAGAAGGGAGGAGAGATTAGAGATGGCACAGTGAAAAAGGGCAGTGTTGAGACCAAACTCCAAAGTGTAAAAGCAGAGAGTTTTTTGATTCGTGTGATATGATAGACTGGGGAGAGGGAACATTCAAGGGTTGGGATTGATAGGTGAAACAAGGGAAGGCAGGAACTTTACTCAGAGTCAGAGGCCCAATTGTGGGTCAGGCTTCAGGCTTCAGTATTCACTCCTCCCTAGGCTAGGCTATTATACAAATATACAATACAATCCTCATGGACGTGCACATATACATATAGAGAGTGCCTCCTATCTAATATCTAATACGAATATCTATGGACGAATCAAGGGCAGTCCTGACTCCTAAGGTTCTACATTTGGATGATATTGGAGAGAGCAGAGGAGGCCATTTTGTATTTCAAATTTAAATTAAAGGCCGACTCTGTACTCTCTAGTCTCTAGTCTCTAGTGCAAATGGAAAATGACCCAAATTACTTGAGATAGTGCGCAGTCGCAGGATGCGCACCCACCACCTTAGTTTCCCTCCCCTTTATTCAACCCTCATTGTTCCACAATATTCCAGCATATATGTTCTATATTATACGACACATCCATCAATAGTAGTAGTCGATTGACAACTCTATGGTTAGGTCAACAACACTTTATTTATATATAACACTGCGGGCTCTCAAACCACGTTGTTGATGAAAAAAAATTGTATGGAGGGAGAACTATTACAGTCAATTTTAATAACAGTCGTACTTGACCACGTAACACTGACATATTATTATTATTTTTTATGAACCATAGCCGAAGTTTAAAAATGATCATATAAATGGATATACAGGAAGAAGTGAATGTAATTTATTTACTCAGTCTGAATAAAGGGAGAAGGATTAATTATAATTAAATTAAATTTTTAAAAACACGAAAAAACTTGAACCTTTTCATAGGTTCCCAGCTCCTACGAAACACCTCACAACATAGAAAGTACTTACGGCACAACCAACAACCCAATTTCAAAAAGGAGGCAAAGTGTTTGACTCTGGAGAGATGGAAGAGTTTGTTTTCGATTTCGGGCCACAAAATTTCATTCGATTTCCGTTGTGGAATAATAAAATAATTTGTTCGTTCTGCCGACCATATGGAGTGGAGGATGGAGAGGGGTGCATTACTTGTCGGTTGCTGTTAGGGTGGCTCGCTCAGTTTTGAGTTTTGACCGATAAAATGTCATTTTTTGGGGTCAGGAGTGGCAACAGTGAGAGTGAGAGTGAGAGTGAGAGTCTGTTTTGTAGTTGCGGGAGTTCTTACTTCTTACTTATGGTTTGGAACATGAGCATGGAGAGAGAGAGAGAGAGAGAGAGAGGGGAAAATTAAAGGAGTCTTATTTATGTCAGATGGGAACTCAGAAAGTGAAGCTCTTTGTGGGGAAAGGTAAATAATGGGCCAGCTGTAAAGCGAGGGTTTTAGCCAGGGTCCAGGGAGAACCTGCATTGATTTTTGGTAAAAACTAGCATTTCACTATTCTTTTAACCATTTCTTTACATGGGTCATGTATGGTTAATGTTGTGAAAATCAAGTCGGTCGTTGAAGTATTAAGGTAAGGTCATATCGAAATTAAATCGGATCAAACTGATTTAAAAAAAAAAGAAAAAATTTAGAATTATTTTGTATGAAATTTAAAAAAAAAAATTAAAAATTTGATTTTTTATGAAAATAATGATAAAAAAAGTTGACCCCCATTCAACTAACACACCAATTTTCTAGTTTGGTCGGCAGTTCAGGGTTCGGAGTCTGAGAACTATGGACTAACTATAAGCCTATTTGGTTATGACTTATGAAAAGTGACTTATTTAGTTTATGTGGTTTTTAATAAGTAACTTATAAAAATAAGCAACTTATTAGAAGTTAATTGTGTTTGGATTGGAGGTAAAAAATGACTTATTGAGAGTAAACGAAGTTACTTGTGATTGGATTGAAAGTAAAAAATAACTTATGAGAAAGAAAAAAAGTAACTTCGTTTAAGAAATCACTTTTTTTTTATTTATTTATAAAAAAAAAGATAACTTTAAACATAAACTCCTTTTTTTTCAAAAATCTATACTAAATAAAAAAAATACCATAAACTCCTTTTTTTAAAGAAGCCACCGCCCACCAACGCCTGCGGCAAAGAGGCTTTATATCTATATCTATATCTATATCTGATACCAATCCCCTCCACCACTCATCTAACTCTAACAACTCGCCCTCCTCTGCTTTTCCTTTTCTGCTTTCCCCCAAACACAAACAGTTGTTACCCGGTAAATGCCCCCAGCTCTCTCTTTTTATCATCCTCTTCGGCATCATTATTATAGATCTTCGCTCATTGATCAACCTCTTCTAAATTAAGAAACGTGGAAAAACTCTTTTGCAGTAGAGTATATGGGAAGCTAGAGAGATAGATAGATTAATGGATCTTAACTCAGAGTAGCACCATGTAGGAACATCACAGGCGACGAGTGAGAAATTGGATAAAGAAATCCAATCACAGGCGACTTTCACTGTGACAATTTCATTCATTCATAACAACTATCCATGAATATTTGCATGGAAAGGTTGGTTGATAAAAATTTACTTAGGGCTGTTTGTTTTTATTTTTGAAATCGCAGTTTGTGTAAGTCAAGAAAAACTCCTCTCACATATTTATTTCGGAATCCGTAAAAGTTACTTTTAAACTATAGTGCCAAACAAACACTAAATGTGTGTTTAGAATAATTTATAAGTGATTTATTGTAAAATATAAAAATAAATATGTAAAATGGGTCATTTTTTATTACGTAATAAATAATTTATAAATAATTTATTTCTCATTTAAATCAAGCTTATGACAATTTCGAGATCACCTCTGCAACATTCCACTTATAGGATGCAGATATTTACTGTTGTCTGACATAATGTTTAGGTTGTTCATTCTGCCCGGCGTAATGTTAAATATAAATTATAAAGAAACTATTTTGTGCGAGGGAGGGGATAATCAATATTTATTATAATAATGAATAATGAATAAATGACACAGAAATATAATTCGGAAAAAACAAAACTGGCCACAACTTTGGTAGGTGGAAAAGGTGAGTGCAGACAACACAGTAAAAGAGGAGATGCCAAAGTTTTCACTGTTAAAGTAACAAACAGCTGTAACCGAACCTGTTCGTGTAACAACAGGGTCCGCGATTATTATTAAGTGAAATGTTCCTTTGTTAATCTTGTTGACCCGCTACTCTTCTCGCTCCCACTGAAAACAGCTTTTCTCTTTTTGCCCTCGCTAAAGTTACAAATATATTACTATCAAATAACATAAAGAGAGAGAATATGGTAATCTCCACTATTAGTATTTCATCCTATCTTAATTATTGAGTTAGTTAAATATTTTAAAAATCTTAATAAAATTTATTATATTATTTAATCATATTATATATAATATTTTATTATATTATATACATTTTTAACATCACATCATAATTTTATTATATTATATATTCATTTATTAGTCAAATGACATAATTTAAAAAAAATAATAAATTTTAATATTTTAAAATAATTTAATTAATTTTTATATAATTTTTTTAAAAAATCCATTAGGCTTGTTTTTTTTTTTTTTCGCCAGTCAATCAGGCTTGTTAGAATCAGAGGAGTATTGTATTTTTTTTTGGGACAAGAGGAGTATTATATTATCAGTATGCCTTTTTAAAAAATAACTGATTATACTGTTCATAAGTTCAGCATCTTGCCTCGGTATTTTAACTCAACTCGATTTGAATCACGAAGTCTCCTCATTCTCCCTTCTCTCACTCTCTCTAATGTCGATCTTCCCAGGGGATAGCTGTCCTCCTGTGCACGTAGTTTAAACCAGAACCTCTTCGTCCTCATAATTACTGATACATCTCGTTCTGTAATCATCTCTCTTGTATAGCTTGGTATCTTGGCACTCAGTTTCTGCAATCATACAGGTGATGATGGCTCAAAAACACCTGCACGAGCTACTAAAGGAGGATCAAGAACCATTCCTTCTGAAGGAATACATTTCTGATAGGCGTAGCCAGATGAAGAGGCCTTCCCCAAAGAGTAGCATGCAAGTGAAGAAGCGCAGACCAATGCATCAAAACTCAAACTTCCCCGTTAATTTCTGTAAACATGCTTGCTTTTTCTCATTCCCTGACACGCCTGACCTCAGAAAATCACCCCTCTTCCCAATGCCTTCTCCGGCGAAAAGCCCCTCCGCCTCTACTAATCCCATTTTTCTTCACATCCCTGCTCGAACGGCAGCACTTCTTCTCGAGGCCGCTCTTCGGATTCAGAAACAGTCCTCCTCCCCTCCCAAAACCAAACCACAACACAAAAGCAATGCCATGGGGCTGTTTGGGTCATTTTTTAACAGACTCACGCAACGTAATCGGAACCGGAAGCGGGAAATAGACCGCAAAGGAAAAGGGGCCCCTGTGAAGGAAATATTGGGGTGGGATTCGTCAACTGTTCGTGGAGAACTTCCCAATGGATTCTCAGAAATGACGGACTCCCAGAAGGATAATAATATCTCGGAGTTGAGTGCCTGTGAGGTGGCGTTTATCTGTTCTTGCAATGGTAGGCCGAGCAGCGCTGTTTGGTCGGAGAGCAATGAAGATAAATCTTTAGGCATGGAAACGTCGATTAGTAGCCAGTGGGACGATTTTGAAGAGTTTGACTTTCTTTCCAGACAGAACATTACGGAGTGTGCATATCGCGATAACGATGCCCTCTGCCAAAGCCCGTTCCGTTTTGTTCTACTAAGGAGCCCCTCCTCTTGCTCCCCCGCGCCGGAATTAACTTCCTCGGCATCGCCTCCTAATCGCCACGCAACGCAGGTTTGTCGTTTTATTATATCTTTAGTTTTAATTTACTTTTGTTTTAAGATCAACAACATGACTGTCTGGTCAGCACTGAAATGAGTATAAGATAATTCGGTCCTCTCACGAGTCAAATGGGTTCATTCAATTGCAAGGTCTTTTGTTTGCTTGTTTGTTTGTTTTTTTTTTTTGCGCGTTTGTGTGTCGGCAGTTGGGAGCTCTGGGTCTTCAAAATTGGCCGGAATGTTAATTTAGAATGATAGGTATACCGCAAATCGCTCCAAAAGTATAAAAGCCGATAATCCGGCCAGTGGAGGGTCAGATGTGTCAATTCGACAGTTTTTGTTTTCTGCAAATTCATTGTTGTATATCTTCCCCATCATGTCATCCAGTGGATCGTCTAGGGATTAATTTCTTAAAAGTTAAAAGCGAACTTTTTTTTCTTTAATTCCTCTCCAGGATGCTGTTATTAGAGGCTAATAACTTTGGATTTACTGTGAAACAATTTCAGATTCGGATAATTAATGTTTTTAAATTAAAAGGGAACTCTGCCTTAGCGAAATGAGGACAATATTTAATGAAGGCTGTGATGAATTTTGGTAGGGCAAAGAGAATAATGGAGCAGAGAGGGTCGAGCAATGCCAATCAGGAGAGGAAGCAGAAGAGAAAGAACAATGCAGTCCAGTCTCTGTTTTAGACCCACCATTCGAGGACGATGAGGAGGGACACGAAAACAATGAAGAGTGTGAGGAGGAAGGGGAGGAGGAAGAGGATGGTTTTGATTTGGAGAATAGCTATGCCATTGTACAGAGTATGTCATTACTTAAAAACTTTGATTTGTACCGTTCTTTTGTTGATCGTGTGGTCGTTTTCCGTCAACAAATTGTCGTACACGACTCTTCAAGTTTGCCTCTTTGTTACCGAAGTAGAGTGGCTAATGTTAATACGGCTATTGCTGATATTGAACCCAATATCCGTGTGGGTTCCATTTAAAGATCACGCTGGCTCCCCCAGAGGCATTTCCCAATCAATGTGGACGTGTCCTATCCGACTTTTAGTTGCAGACATGGGCACTGCTTTCATCAATTTGAGCATGACCCACCGACACCGTTTTAGCTTGGTAACTAGAGCCCTCTGAATCACGATGCGACCTCTCATTATGATGGTTAGGATTTTGGTAATATGAGTCGTGTTTGAACTTTGAAGTCTCTTTACTTTGGGTGGTGATGTCAAAAATTCTGCGGCTCTGACCCCTTCTTAGTTTTTACCACCTGAAAGTGGTGGATCCCATGAATTATTGTGACACTGCCAACAGTTGACAGAGCTCAGGCACCTGAGGATCCATTTGGGCATTTTAAATTATTCACCACTTGAGGAGCTGCTTTCCATCCTGTACTTGTAGTCTTTTAAGAGCCTGTCCTCCCTGCAGAGTCAATTAAATGAAGAGTAACCCAGGGGCGATTCTCATTTATTAGTGTCTGCTTCTAATGTTTGAGCAGCAATGATAATGTTAGAATGAAATGAAGTAGATATTTATTATGGATGCTCATTTTACTGGTGTTAATTTGACAGGAGCCAAGGAGCAGCTTCTGGAGAAGCTTCTTAGATTCGAGAAACTAGCAGAGTTGGATGCTGTGGAACTGGAGAAAAGATTGTTCGACGAGGAGGAGAATGACAATGAAACATGGATTGAGGAGTGTGAATGGGAAAATGGGAATGAGGAAAGATCAGGTAATAAAGAGAATGGGTTAGTGTTAGAAGTGCTGAGGGATTCGAGCTTGGGAGAGAGAGGAAGCGTGAAAAGACTGATTAGCGATCTATTGAGGGAGGAAGGAGAGGGGAGAGAAAGGGTGATGAAGAGGCTGGAATTGTGGAGAGGGGTGGAGGCAAACACAATAGATATGATGGTAGAACAGGACTTGAGTAGAGAGGAAGGAGAGTGGAAGACAGAGAATAATGGGGAACACACGAGGCAAGTGGCAGGGGAGCTGGAGCATGTTATCTTCGGATTTTTAGTGGAAGAAATGTCGCAGGAGCTGGCATGTTCATGTTCATGTTCATGCTCATGTTAATGTTAATGTTAATGTTAATGTGGGTTACAAGAGTACAGTCCGACCTGCACCCTATTTAAGTATAATGGTCAATGGAATAGGCTAGTTAGCAAATATACCCCCACGGCCCTTTAATTTTGTACAATGTACATGAATGACTAGAGTGTATTTACTATTTAGTGACCCCGTGAGTCACCTCTTTTCCCATAAAATTCATACACTATAGTATTTTACATAACCAATAAGTTGGTCTTCATTATATAACAAGGCATTGAGTGTGCTGTGATAAAGAGAAATACTAGTATAACGAATTTAAGGAGGAAAGTTGGTAAAGGAAGGATATTATTATGGGAGAGGTGTTGAGGCGACCTTCTCGGTTCTTAAGGAAGGAACAAAATGAAAAGGACTAATCAGCTTTTATGGCCTGCTTTATTCTACCTCCATTCTTTTCCAAGGCTCCGTGTCGCTGATGCCTCTCCTCTGCCTCAGCCTCACCTTTACCTGTTCTCTCCTTTACAGAGGCTCTCGCGCTTTGCTTCTGAATCTGATGCCGATTGTGACTCTCAACTTTGTCGCTCTCAAGACTCAAGGTGCACATCATCCTTCAACTCTTGTTTCTTCTATGGGATCCAACAAAACAGTCTCATTGGGCCGCATAGCCCATATTGGATTAAGGCCTTGGGCCATCCAAACTTCCCAAGTCTTTGGGCTCACTGGTGCTATATATCACACGTCTCACGCCAAGTTTTATTTATTTAAATTTCCCTCGTGGTCGTGGACAGCATGATTGAGTTGACCCCCCAACAATTCTTGAAACATGGATGGAATGATGTAACAAACATTCAGAGGGTCGGAAGAAGAGCACGAATAATTGGAAGATGAAGGAGTGATTACACACGCTGGGAGAAATCCTTTGGTATTAAATATTAAAAAAGAATAACGGATTTTTAAATAATAAGACGAAAAGTACGATATAAATATTAGTATATAGAGTAATTCATTTTACGAGATAATGTTTTCAGTTTCTGAGTCAAACACAAACATTTTGAGTCCGTCCATTAAGTAGTAAATAATAGAAAAAGGCACAACAAGTGCAAAACGAGTTTTGAGTCCAAAGTCCGGAGTTCACATAGACCAGCCACGTTGTGATGTGTTGTACGAATAGCTAGTGTGTGAACGGAAGATGGAGTTAGTTCCTCGTGGAACCTTTTTTTTTTTAGTTGAAGGAAGGCTTTAATTGAAGGGTGACGCCACGTTCAGCACGCGAACATGCATGACGTCTGCGCTGTGTGGTTGATAAAGGGCGGTAAACAAGAGAGAGAGTGAGGCGGAAGAGATCAGGAGAAGGAGGCGTCGTCAGAAATAAAGAAAAGAATGGAGAAGAGGAGGGGAGGCGGAACTAAAAAGAAGTTAGAAGAGAGGGGTGAGAAGAAGTGTGGGGAGTGGTTTGAGAGAGAGAACATGGCGGGTAAAGCTTCAGGATTTGCTTCTATGAATCATCCTCATCACAATCACGCAGCCACGACGTGTTGCATGCATATGGAAGGTGAAGCGACAGAGACATATCGTGAGGGTTCTGGATTTTGCAATTATTGGGACGAAGAGGAGGTGTTTAATATGCCTGCACTGATTAATAGCATGGCGGAAGGGTTGCTCATCGCACCGCCCTCCTTCAACTGGCTCCCTCCCGAACCCGAAACTCCCTTCCACTTCTCTCTCTGGGCCGACTGATTCCTATCTTCCTTCCTTTTCATCACTTGTACTGTGTCCTCCACCCTCCGCTCCCTCCTACCTCCCCAATTTATACACCCCAGTAATACTTCTGTTTTGTTCTTTTTATCGGGCCATCGAATGAGTTCAGTGTGTTTACAATACTAAGAATATATAGTGGATCGGAGATGAAGTGTGTGTAAGCGTTTCATACAGTTATTATGTCCTTTTCACAAAAAATGAGTACATTCACCTGTATATCTTTGTCAACGTTTTTCTGCGTCGCCAATTTCAACCCTCTCATCATGAAATTTGATTGCTTTATATTCTCCATTCCTCATCTAAAACTCGCCTTCACACCAACGTAACGATGCTGTATCTGTCTCACAGTTGACTCGGTGACTTGGTGTGATTCCCCCACCACAATTTTTTTTGAGTGAAAAGGGAATTTCATTCATTGGAATGTTGAGTATATGTACAAAAGAGATAAGCCTGATATTAACAGTAGTAACTCTATTAAGTATTAACAATAACATGGATAGCATTTTTGTATAGCTTTTCAACGTGTGTGATACTATGGCGTTTATCTGGGCCACTATGCCCTCTGCTGTGAAGTCTTCATCAGTAAAGATCCTCTTGTTCTGGACCTCCCAAATCTTCCAGCATGTGATACTAATTCCTACTTTCCAGGATATGTCCAGCTGGGGCTAATCTAAAATCAGATCCAGCCAAGTGTCAAAATTAACTCTAGAGAAGTCTGACCACATGTCCTGATGTAATATTTTCTGCCAAACCGTCACTGCCAGAGGACACCTCTTGAACACATGATTAATGCTCTCCTCATTACCTTGGCACAGCATGCATAAATTATCAGCAGCGCATGCCTCGCCTGAAACGTTCCAGATTTGTCAAATAGTTTCCCTTTCTGTAAAAGCCAGCAAAATGTTCTAACCCGTTGAGCCAGCGGCTCCATTTATAGTTGGCCTCATCCCAGTTGAAAGTGCCTGATTCAGTATGGCTGGCCACCCCAAATATTGAAGCAATTGTAATTACCATTGGGCACTGCCCAATAATTTCATGAAGGACTTCTATCACTCTTACAGGACTCCTGCCCACCAAACCCAACCCCCAGCCTCTAAAAATATAATACTACTTTCGGTCTTAATTATTTAATTTATTTTTTTAAAAAAATTAGGGAAGTAAAATAAGTTATTTAATCATATTATATGTTGTATTTTATTATATTATATTATATATTAGTTCTTAAGTTAAACAACATATTTTATAGAAAAATGATAAATTTTAATACTTTAAAGTATAATAATTAATTTTTTTATAATTCTCCAAAAAAGTCAACTGGGTTTTATAATTAAGACCCGATGGAGTAGCTTTTTTTCTAAAAGGACTTGTCTCTACATATACCATCTATTTTAAGTTGTTTCAATGATAAATACACTTTTTTCCAGTTTACCCTCAATTAATTATTACACTCCATATATTCTCTTCTATCCTTTTCTCACTAATGCTCCCCAAACCAAAAAAAAAAATCATAAATAGAGGCGTATTTTTAAAAGCATGTTAAATTTTCAACATAATTATTACATTTAATTATTATATTTTAAATATTTTTTATTTTATTATATGTAGAATTTAAATAAAGATAATCTTATAACTATCATTTAATAAATCACAAATTAAAAATGTTAGATTTAAATTGTTCAAATTTAAGTTTAAGAGATTCCAATCCCATTATAATGATAAAAAATTAGTTTCTTGTCACTGCAGACCCAAGGATTAACACTACTACAAAACAGAGGCCTTAAGGTCAAAAAAGAGAATTTGTGAAACTATGAAGGAACGGGTGGTAAGTATATAGTACTCCCTCCGTCTCTATATATAGTGTGTGTTTGGACCAACCATTTAGTGACCAAATCGTGCTTCTGGAGGCCAAAATGTGTTGCAAAGCCGATTGGCAATTTATGGGTTGTTTAGGCTAACATTTTGGACCATTGTGCTTGAGGTTGAAACATAGCGATTAACAGAAGCATAATTTTTGGGTTTTTCATGTGATTGGAGTTTGACGTTTGGGACAATTTTTTTTTCTATAATAATTTACTCATCCGGTTTTAATTATAAGATCCAATTAATTTTTTTGAGAGATTAAGGAAGTCAAAAGAGTTAACTAGGTCTTATAATTAGGACATGAAGTAGTATAAATATCACAATATATTTACATATAATAAGACTCCTTCCAATCTTAATTATAAGACCTATTTAATTTTTTTTGGAGAGATTAACGAAGTCAAAAGAGTCAACTAGGTCTTATAATTAGGACCAGAAGTAGTATAAATATTGCAATATATTTACATATAATAAGACTCCCTCGTTGGTTCTTTTTGGAGAGATTAAGGAACCCAAAAGAGTTAACTAGGTCTTATAATTAAGATTGAAAGTAGTATAAATATCACGCTATATTTACATGTAATAAGACCCCTTCCGATCCTAATTATAAGACCTAGTTAGTTTTTTTGGAGAGATTAAAGAAGTCAAAAAAGTTAACTATGCCTTATAATTAGGACCGGAGGTAGTATAAATATCATAATATATTTAGATATATGTGTGTATAATCTATATAATATGATTCATGCCCTTTTCAGTCATTTCCCATCAAAAGTTACTTTTACAAAATTTCAACCAAATAAGTTTACTTTTGCATAAGTAACTTATAAGTAAATTTTGCAATTTTTATTCCAAACACAAATCAAATTACCGAATCTTATACTTTTACTCAATCTTATTTTTCCAAGAATACCGATTGCAATATTTAATTCAAACACACCCATCGTCTTTCAACTAAATTATAAAGTGTAAAAGACATAAAAGTCCCTTGAAATGGCCTAAAATCATGTGTGGGTACTGCATACATTTAGGGTTTGTTTGATATGAAGGGTTTGGAGGGGAGGGGAAGAGAGGGAAAATTTTTATAAGTTGATTTAAAAAAAATTAAAGAAGTAGGGTTAAAAGTTTAAAATTATTTTTTCATACTTTTTTATGTTGCATTTTTTCTTTATTAAAATTTTATAACCCCACTTCTTCAATTTTTTTTAAATTCAACTCTTCAAATTTTTATTTTCCCTCCCTTTCACTCCCCTCCCCTTATACCAAACAACCCCTTAAATAATATTCTTTCTAGTAGTACTGGAATTTGGGCTGGCTGAGCCCGACATAGGTTACAGGTTAATTGGGTCAGGTTGCAACAACCCGACCATTGGTAGCTCGAAGCCGATTAAAAGGGTTGTCGGGCTAGCTCGACAGCCTGCTATTCTTCTGAGTTCTGAACAAGTCATTCAAATTAATTTAAAATGCAAGCAACCAAGATGCCAACTTCCCAAATTTAATCAATAACCATTCTTTATTGTGATTACAGTATACACAGCACAGGCCAAAACGTTGTTGCATTAGCAGATAAAGGGGATGATAAACACTAAATATTACAAACAAAATGGTTCAAGCAATCATACTGACTTTTAAGTCTTAAATGACCGAGAATCTATAGAATATACCTGATCGAATATCTAAGAGTGAGAGAACATAGAATCAAAATCGAGAAAAATAATCTTCACTTCATCGCAAAGGAGATGAGGAAGGAAGGACAGATCAATAAGAGATAGAGGATGGAGGAGGAGGAGCTCACAAACGGAGAGAATGGTAGTGACTGCTGAGAGCCATCGTGACTCGTAAGAAGCAGAGGGGGCCGGAGGAATGCTATCGCCAGGTTGGAAAGAGTTGGATAGGAGGAGAATTGCCACTGAAGGTGGTCAACGACAACTGCTTGAGACATATGGGTCGACAACAACTGAGAGGGAGAGATGAATCTAAAGGCGATGGCCAATGGAAAGGAGGAGAGGTTCCGTTAAAGGTGGTCAACCTTGACGGTGACTACTTAAGCCATTTGAGACGCTGATGATGCAATGACTTGAGAGGGAGAGAGGAGACCAGACATCGGAGGTCCAAGTCGAGACAGAGTGATTGAGTCTGGTGACTGGTGAGAATGAGATGTGAGAGGTTTGGGAAATTAGGGTTAGGAGGGGCAGCATATGGAGACATGTCATTTAATGGGCTTTTGAAAAAAAAGCTTCTGATTGGGCCACCTATTTAACCCGCGGGTGAACCCGTCAAACCCGCGGGTTAAACAGGTTAAACCCGTTTAGCCCAATTACCATTGGGCCTACAAACTTTTGGCTCAAACATGATTTTTTAAACGAGCTGACGGGTTCAACCCGCCAACCCGGCCCAAAATACCAGCTCTACTTTCTAGTGACAAAATAATCTTTTTGTTAGAAATTTAACACATATTGAGTATATATATTATATTTATTTAGATATATTATACCATATATTTTATGTTATTATTTTAATATATATATCAGTGGATGTGTCCCGCATCATTATTTAGATTACGGATCAAAGAGTTGAGTTTAAAGGGTTGTGATTGGTCGGTGAATCCTTGAAGAGTCTTGATGGAAGGCTATATAAGGAGAAGACCATGACTCAGAACAGACACATAAAATAAAAGTTGTTTGTTCAATCACAAATTCCCTGACGGTCTAGAATAATTTAAGAAAATCTCAGAGAACACAATATTCAAATACGTTATGGCAAGAGGTACGCAAAGCTTCCCTTGTAAAACTCATAATTTAGATTTATGTATTATGTGTAACAGGTGGCATCAGAGCCTAATTTTTTCCCTTTACCTGGTGTTTAATACAGGTTTTATTTTGAGAAAATATGAAGGTTTGACCAATTTGGACTATCTGGTTTATTAATGATTATGGGAAACTTTTGCGATTAAAACATAGATGTGTGTGTGTGTGTGTGTGTGTTATTGTTTGGCTATACTTTTACTGTGTCTTTGAGAAGAGATTGCATATCTGCAACTTCTATTTAATAGAGATCAAATAGTTTTCTATTTAAGAATCACATAACTTCATCTGTTAGTTTGTTTTGAATTTTCTTCGAGAGTTCTTTTGGTTCAAATTTTTTGATGCAATATGCAAGATTTTCCTTTCAGATTGTTTTTCCCTTTGGTTTTGACTTGCACATGATGAAAAGAGTGCCAAAACTGTGGTTTTTTTTTTGTTGGAGATGACAACTCCAACCCAGAATTCAAGATTTCATGTTGCTGAAAATTTCTTTTCTGGTCTTATTGTTCATTGGAATGTTTTCCAATGATGTTGACATGAAAAATCGAGATTAGAGTCATTGGAACCGCCGAAAATGAGCACTGAAATTTCCTAGAAAAGGCATCAGAAGTTTTAGTGTGGCGGGTTCATTTAGGTCGAAAACGGGTTAGCAGGTTGGGTTTTCTATATGGGGAAGAAGGGGAAAACGCGCTTCTATAGAAGCGCGTTTTGACTTCAGGCGCATTTGGTTCTGTGTTGGCGGAAAATCGTGTTTTTAACAGTGATTTCAACAACAAAAAATCGGACCAGGCTTGTGTTTGTTTTGGGCCTGACGTATTTTTTTAATTTATTTCTAGAAATGTTTCGACTGTATGTGCTTTTGATACATGGGCCTGAGAAGAATTTTTTTTCTTGCTAAGTGTGTGGGCATTTGACTCATGGGTTGATAGAATTTTTTTTTATTATTGCTAATTTCCTTTGGACTTTTCTACTGGGCCTGTCAAATTTTTAATAGCAGAATTTTTACTTTTAATTTTCCCTCACTAATTTTTTATTTTTTAATTTTTATAATTAGAATTCATGCTTTTATAGAGCTAAATAAATATTGTTCTATCAATTTATGTGTTATTGTTCTCTAGAGGCAATTATAATTATTTTGAAATTTGGAATTAATTCTGAGTTTAGATTTATTTGTGGAATTTTATGTGAAGCATGAATTAGTGGGAGAATTTTAATTATCTATTTACATATTGTTGATTAGATTAACTGTTAAATTTTTATTATGTTATTGTTTCATATTTATATATTTAAATGCACAAAGAGATATTCTTGATTAGCATGCCTATATATATAGGGAGTAGCCACAACATCCTCATTTTTCTATGTTGCATGCATATTAATTAATCACATATGATATTATGGAATATCATTGTAATTAAATGTAAGAATATAATTTATCTTTGCCCACAGGTAGATAATTATAATCAAACATTTAATTAGGATGAAATATAATAGCCTTATGTTTTCTAAGTAGGCCACAAGTATTATAAAACAATAATTGCATTTAAGTTTCATCAATTTTAGACAAATGCATGTATGTTAGTATTCTTTACCCACAGATAGATGCTAGTGATACGTATTTGTAATTGCATGGTTCATATAAGTTGACCATGCACATGTCATAGTAATTTTGTTTTCTTCAAAAAGCTAATGTGAGCATATTTATAAATTTTACAGCTTCTGTTACCACTAGGGTTATTACTGATATGAATAACAAAATGATCCTGGATGGTATTAAGTACTAGATGATTTTAAGGAATATAAGGCTGAAGTGGAAAAACAAATTGGAAAACCAATCAAAATTGTGAGATCATATAGAGGTAGTGAATATTATGGTAGATATACCAGTGAAGGACAAGCGCTTGGTCCTTTTGCAGATTTTCTTTGAGAGTATGGTATAGTTGCTCAATACACTATGCCTGGCTCTCCTGATATGAATGGAGTCACTGAAAGAAGAAATAGGACTTTACTATATATGATTAGGAGCATGTTGAGAAGCTCCAAACTCCCAGTTTCCTTGTGGAAGGAAGCACTCTTAACAGCCGTATACATACTCAATAGGGTTCCAATAAAAGTGGTACCAAAAACACTGTTTGAAATCTCAAAAGGATGGAAACCTAGTTTAGTTATCTTAGAGTATGGGGATGTCCTACTGACATAAGAGTGTACAATCCAGAAGAGAAGAAATTGGACCCTAAGACGATTATAGCCTATTTTGTTAGATATGCTGAAAAGTCTAAGAGTTATAAGTTTTATTGTCTTCCACCTTCAAA
>JBAGKO010000015.1:7028769-7043857 GCA_037177275.1 Acacia concinna | reverse complement strand
TTGTTGGGTTTTTTTTGGGGTGTATGGGGTCCTGCAGCACGAGCAATCAACTCGTGCTGCCACTGTAGCACGAGTTGATTGCTCATGCTACAACAATGTCGTGCTACAAGAACAAGTAGGGGGAGGCTTTTTTTTAATGAATGTCGTGGATATGTTGCACGATTTGTACAAATCGTGACTACCATCCACAATTTTGAGTATCATATCCAACTAAATACTTTTTAAAATATTGTATTTTGTGTACAAATCGTGACTACCATCTATGATTTTGAGTTTCATATCCAACTAAATACTTTTTAAAATATTGTATTTTGTTAAATAATTATTTTTTTATTATATTTTATTAAAAAAACCCCATATTGCAGACCCAATAAAATGAGTCCTTAGAAATATTTTTCAGAGCTCTTTCTTCTCATTTTTATTCAGTTTTCTTTGCAAAAACTTTCCTTCCTTTAACTATATATTTCATAAATCGGCCTGCCGCCTATTGAACTCATGGCTTGGTGGTGAAAGTGTTTCCCTTTCGTTCTCTTGAATCTGAGTTCAAACAAGGCAATTTTACTAAACCGACCTGCCTTCACCCTGTTTCAATTAACATCTCACGGCTCAGTTTTAATTTCCTTGCGCGCGTTCTTATATTTTTAATTTCTTTTTTCTAATATACATATTATAGAACAAATCCCCTACTTCTTTCTAAATAATTATTAGTTTTTTATCCTTGATATTATATAAACCTCACATCAAGAATGGGCATGAATCTGGACCAGGGAGATGATCAATTTCTTATTTTGTTTATGCCATATATACATACATATATCCCTCTTTCAATATAACAGACCATCCATCGCTACTTTTTATTATTCTCCAATTATTGACAATATTCAAAAAGAGGGTAAATTGTGAGTAGGTTTCACCTAAGAGAAAAAACGATTAAATGATATTGTAAAATCTTATAATTGAACTTAAGTTCCAATTGACAACTCCATAAGCTTCTATTGACAGCCTTATAAAACTTAAATATAATTATAAGATGTTACAAAACTTTTTAATCGTATTTTCTCTTAGTTGAGATCTAAATACAATTTTCCTTTTAAACATAACTTACCATCCCAATCCTTGACTTGTTGCCCCCTCATGTCATTATTTCATTTGCCTCGCTTGTTCATTATTCTCCACTCATTCATTTAAATTTCTTTTCCGTTTCCATATTCTCCGGTGCATGTTATTTATATTATCTCCCCCACAAAATAATTTTGAAACGAGACTATAATTGCTTAGCTTAATTAATTGATGTTGGCATGAAACAGCACAGAACAAAACGGTGGCGTGGATGGCGTAAAATGATGCAAGAGACAACTCTTTTATATAATTTGTTGCTCTTCAGTTTAAAGTTTAGACAACCCTAAAGATAGCTTTTGGAGTAAATTATGATTTTCAGAATAGATTTTTCAGAATAGCTTTTGTGAAAATCTAGATTTAGATAAAATGGAAGTGTTTGGGTAAGAATAACTTTTATGGATTCTAAGGTAAGTATGTGAGAAGAGTTTTGTCTTGACGTAAATCATAGTTTTATAATTAAAAAATAAGAAAAATTCAATTATAGAAACTATATTTTGAAACCTGACATTTTGTTAAACCATAATTTTTAAATAATATGAAGTGTTTGATAATTTTCATTAAATCATAGTTTAAAACTAAAATTTACACTAAACCATATTGTCAAATATATCCAAAATCGACAACAAAGCCTACAATGAGGTTAGACTTTAGAGAGAGAGGAAGGGGCGTGCGTCAGATTGTCATTTTCTTTAGGAAAAAGAATTGCAAA
Organism: Acacia concinna; assembly: GCA_037177275.1. Taxonomy (NCBI): domain Eukaryota; kingdom Viridiplantae; phylum Streptophyta; class Magnoliopsida; order Fabales; family Fabaceae; genus Acacia; species Acacia concinna. The sequence continues at coordinate 7,042,029 of JBAGKO010000015.1, read as the reverse complement.
TCTTGGAACGTCACCTAGCACGCTTATGCACCAATATATAAAAGCCCAAACAGACGCTTTCATATTTTCAAACTCTCAAATCTTCATTCATAATTTTTATTGATTTATTTATTTTAATTTTTTTTGCCCAAATTTATTTCTTTAAAAATTATTTATGTTAGTTAACTATAATAAATACAAGTTGATATTCTCAAATTGCACTTTTTAATCAAGATTACTATTGAATGAAAGCATGTAACGGATATGAATACTTAAAAAAATGCATTATAAATTTGGGAGGTATAATGAACAAAGGTCTTATATTTATGCTCAACTAGTTTTTATCTTAAGGATTAAGGATAAGGACGAGAAGGAATATCTCATTAGAGGGATGGCAGCAATTTGAAATCTATGATTATCTCCTTCAGTTAAGTGGCAGCGTTGTTCGCTTGTTTTAAGAATTGAGAGCGATGGACTTGAAGGAGAGGAGGATTATAGAGATAGACATATCGAAGTGGTATCAATTTTTTTGACTCGAGAAAGTAAAATTTGACACTTCACTCTAAAAAAGAAAAAAAAAAATCCTTAATACCTCAGAACTGATGAATAAGTAATAACTATTTACACTGACTGCATTAAAAGACATCATAATCTATTATCATCACTGCCCTTTAATATAAAATCTTATTCCTAGTGTCATGGCTTGTTTGTTTTGATTTATTTTGGCTAAATAAGATCTTATATACAAAGTACGATAAAGACCCCTCTCACATACTTACTTTGTATTCCGCAAATAAAATCTTATGACCCTCAAATAAATTATTCCAAACAAGCACTAAAAATGAGATGTTATATTTCATATAGGAGTTATAGATAGGAGGAAATGTCCCAATTCTTTTTCCATCACTAAACTAGACGGCGCACTTATTCGCATCCCCGATATCAAAGAGAGGGTTAAAAATATAAGGAAAAATTATAATTTGGTCCCAAAGAAGAGACTTTACGATGAAATGGTCTCGCAAAATCGTGTAATTGCAAAAAAATCCTAGAGTTATCAATAAAGATCATGAAATTATTAATAACAACTCCTATTAAGAACATTGAGTTGTCATTAACAATTCTGTGTTAAGCATTGACAATTTTAAGGATTTTTTTTGTAATTACGCGATTTTACATGGGACTTTTTTGCAATTACGTGATTTTACATAACCGTTTGATCGTATAGTTCTTTCTTTAAGACCAAATTGCAATTTTTCCTAAATATAAAGCCGTATCCTCATCTTTTTCCTTCACAAGCTTCATTACAATTTGTTCCAATACTCAATTTAGCAAATGCTAAAGATCTATGTTGCTCTCCACTAGTTGCTGCTGTTAATGTGCAACCAAAAATGCGTTAAATGATAGAGATAATTGCAATTTGGTTACAATGAAGAAAATTTACAATAAAACGGTCCCGCGAAATGACATATTTGCAAAAAAAGTCTTGCACGAAATAGAATAATTGCAAAAAAGTCCCATAGAGTTGTCAATACTTAACATAGAATTATTAATGACAGCTCTATATTTTTCATTGAGAACTTTAAGACTTTTTTGCAAATACACAATTTTTATGACTGTTTTATCGTAAAGTTCCTTCCTTTAGACCAAATTGCAATTCTCCCTAAATGATAGACATGGCCTGAAGTGATTTACCATTTAATAGCACGAGATGAAACAACGAGCGCAAATCCCTTCATTTAAGTGGGGATAGAGGAACACAATAGAACAGTCGACTCAACCTGCCATTTATATATTTTGAACACTATGTATGGAAATTCGTTTCCCTTACAACAAAAGATTATTGAAAAAAAAAAAAGCACAAAATTTGTCTGGCGACAAGACCAGTTAGAGAGGAATATGTTAATTATAAAAAAGCTATGGGAATACAGTGATTGCGAAGTAAACCTGGGTATCCCTGTAAGCTTCAAGAACACCGCCATCCGCCAAGTCTAAGACAACCTACACTAAAGTATTAAACCTGCTCCTGCCAAAATAAAACAAGCACTATCAATAACCCGACAATTCGTCGCATTCAGTTTGAATAAAGCAACTGATGAGGAAATATCAAAGATTCAAAAGGAAGATGGCAGATAAAAAAGAGCCAATAACAATAACCTAACAACTACAGTAATAATTGAGGCAGGTCACAGACCCAATGTTTGCAAACCCATTTCTTAAATGGACAGCATGGAGCTTTAAACAACAAATAGTGAAATCCATTATATCCCCTAGTACATCAGATCATAGGGGCTTCAGCCCTATTGCTCTACAAAAACCCTTAAATCAGACTGTTAGCCTTACCATCTGTGGAGCACTGATCATTGACGTCTCTGATAAACATTTTGCATGGATAATGGGACCCCTAGCAGTGACGACACTTCTCGTTGTCTCAACATCAGTGTCTCTGTTGGTCAGGTAAGTAGCCCCCTTGAACATCCACTCATTCCTTTCTTGACAGTAAACATCCTCAAATAGCTCACCACAGAACACACACAAGCATTGATTTTCATCTGATGGAACCATTGTATCCAGTTCAATCTTGTCCGCTTTCTCACAGTATGCATCTACAGAACTGGTAGACTCGGATTCAGTTAAATATTCAACCTTGCCAGTAATCCACTCACTTGATTGCACATACCATCTTCTTGATGCCTGAATTAGACCATTTTGTTCCTTTCCCCTCATAGCATGCCATACCAGATGTCCATCACATTGTTCTTGATGTCTAAGCCTAAGACCACAAATGTTGCAATGATGCAGAAGATCATCCCATAGTTCGCTAATCACAGATGGATGGAATTGTCGGATTACATCAGGCTTAAACTCAAAGCCAATAGGGTTTCTTATTTCTGTGGTGGTTGACTTCGATAAGGAAACAGAGCTGTTTGTATCATGGTCTACCTCATCTCCAATTGATGATACATGGACAGCTGGAGAACCAGAAGCAGAAGCAGAAGCAACTAGTGAAGAGCTACTTGTGCTAATACCATGGCTTTGATCTTCCAAACGACTCAGCATATCAGTTGGTGCCTCAATCGAAGACTCTGCCTTTGCAGATATCAAACCCTTTGCAACTAATGAGCTTAAAAGGTTTGAAATTGGACTTGAGGCATTGATGGAATTTGAGGTCTGAGGTGAGGTGCTGCACACAGTAAAGGAAGCTAGAGGCGGATCAGATGCCCTAGGTAGTTGTCCCACCTTTCCTTGAGATATTTTTGTCAGATGGGTTGAGTTGTCTAATGAAGTACCTAGCTGCGTAGGCCGATTCCCTGATTTTAATGGCAGAACCCTTGTATCCAGGAAACTTGTAGAAAGTAGACTATTCAAAGACGAACTATTAAAAATTCCACTCTTCATAACTGCAGCTAACAAACCACTTGATGTTGACTGATCAGAAGTTTCACTGGCTAGAGAAACTTTTGACTGGTCTAGCTTCTTTGTCTTTACAGAAACTTCAGGAAGAGAAGAGCTAGGCTGCTGTTTTGGAAAAACTCCAGCACAATGCCTTGGTTGAGAATGAGTCAATGAAGGTGCTGGACCATGCCTGTCCCTTTGTCGTGATTTTTGCAACTTGCCAGCCTGAATATTAGAAGAATGGACGGCTGCAGAATGTTGAATATATTTTCCCTGCAGATCTCCAGAAAAGTGAGATGTTTTAAGAGTATGTCGGTGGCCTTGCTCAGCCAAATTTCGGTCATGGTGAGGTTGGCACATTGTTTCTTGCAATGAAGGAGACTGTTCCTGAAAAGGGGTCTCAGCTTGAACAGTGTGAAATTTATGCTGCCCCATCATTCCTGCTGTTGAATTTGACAGGAAAGGCCGAGCACCCAGCATGATAGCAGACGATGTCATAATTGATGGTAACGCACCAGTAGATACAAAGCCTTCCATGTGATCTGGCTTACAATTCAGCTCATCATGTAAATGTTGGCCCCGCAATTGCCATGATAGCGGTGGATCCTGCGCAACACAGGCTGTTGTTTAATAAAAGGTCATAATAGCTTACACCATACACAACCAGAAAAACACTTGCAATGCTATATTGCTATTCCTTATAAGTGAGTCTTTAAAAGAGAATGGCCAAAATTTGGCCAAACTTTAGATCAAGTTATTAAACAATCCACTTCAAGACTTCTCAACATGCAGAAGAAACTGTGTCTCCTCTAAGCAAAACATGATGAAAACCAAAACAATAAACAAGCATTTAATGGAAACAGTGGCCAAGTTAATTATTCTTCAATATACATGAATATCAAGCATAAAAAATTAAAAACTACCATACTGGATTTCTAAAAGCATCTACCAGGTCCTAAAATATCAAGCATAAATATCAAACAAACTTTTATGCAAGTCATTGAGGAAGGAGGATATGCGGTTCGTTTAATATCCAACAGCAATATCCAATACATACCAGTCATTGAATACCGAATAAATAAAAGCTAAGTATTCTTGAGGGCAAACAAGCTAGCAAGAGACATCAGTTATGTTGGGGCATCTAACTAACTAAATTCACAGTGAGTGCCTCTTGAATGAATTTTTTAAAATCCAAAATTAAGCATTACTGCAGTGAATCAACTTCAAAACTTAGGCTTACCAAGCCTTCATCATCAGCAGTCCAATGATCTTTACCCAAGTTACTAGAGATACTGGATGCAGTGTTATCAGTCACCCTAGAGTCCGTGTTGTCCCACATGAATTCCTCTTCCTCAGAATTTCTCCAGCTCCTTGATAGCACGCTACTCTGTATAGGTATTTCGGTTAAGCTTTGTGTTGGTGGCTGATGTACATCCAAGTTTAATGATTTTGTTGCTTCATGAATTGAAACAGAATGCTGGAGACTTAAACCATTTCTTTGCCCAGAAATCTCTCCAATATCACTGCCTGATTTGTACCATATTTTGTCATGTCCGAAATCAGTGACCCTACCACCAGTTCTTCTGACACCCAAACCCACTTTACTAGAAAGAGTGGAACCTTGTCCATTGCCTTCATATGATATACCGATGCTCTTTTCAGGAAGAGAATCATCAAAAGCATCTCTATTAGCAGGCTTAATGTTCTGCAATATACATTATTAGAATAAAATGATAACTGAAATGTACAAATAGAAAGAAAAGGGAGCGAGTAATAACTTCACATGCGCGCATTTTAAGTCTGGGATCTGCCCAAGGTCGGGATGTAACCATAGCTCTATCTAGCCTATCTGTGTCCTCAGCTGAGCTTGCAATAGTTCCAGTCATATCATTAGCTGTACCTATGGCCTTCATGGTAGGAAACAAATCATAAAATGAATTAAGCACCAAGGATTTAGTTTTAAAAAGAGGTTCATGAGATTGATATCTTATCATGCATCAATATAATTTGCATCTATGCAAGGTCCTATGTACATTAGAAAACTTCAGAACACTGAGATCCAGGGCTTTTGCTTCGTTAACAACTGACCACAATTTTTTTTTTTTTTTGGAATCAAGCAGGTCCAGGTTGCATGCCAAATTGAAATTTTGACCCAAGAATACCGCATCATGTCCAAATCAGAAACAAAATTAGCATTCCATGCCATACACTCCACTCCATTTTCCTCATGAGCAATGCATGGGTGACTACTACCAAAAAAACACGAGATGACCCCCATCCAACATTGACTTTTCAAACATTCAAGGAGATCTTTCTAGTCCAAACACTTCACCTACCCTACTGGATTGTTGAAGACGTTGCCTTTCTAAATACTTGGGATTTACATGGATACCATGAGGCGGGCGTTGCGATTGTGAATTGCTCTTGAGCATAGTTGATGGAGACGGAGAAGGTAAACCATTGGCTGCTGGAGTAAAACCCAATTCTTTCTCAATTATCTCAAGGGTCTGAAGAGGAAAGACCCTTTTCCAAGTTCCAAAAAGATGCCTCATGCTTGAATGGACGGATGAATCAACCTGTCTGTAAGTCTTGCAAAATACCTAAAATGTGAAAGGAGTAACAAGCAGGTGCCTAGTTAAAAAAAAAAAAATAGGCATATAAAATCAGAAAACATATATTTTGAAAAAATGCAAGCAGAAGCTATATTACCATTGCTTACAAGGAAGTCAATGCGTTGTTAATGTTGGCACAAGGGTTTTTATCGATATTCCAACAACTTAGTGAAATTAAAATAGTTTAACAAAGTTTTAATTACCCAGTAATCTGAAGGGTTTTTTCCCCATAAAACATAATACACAAATTGATTTGAACATCTAAAACAGAGGTGCATAGTTAAATGAAAGGTTGGGAGAAAATTATATCTGACCTCAGGTAGTCTGGCAGCAAAGTATTTAATATATTCCCGCCCAATATTCTTAACTATGCTGTCCAGCAGATAGAGTGATGGCAATTTTTGCTCACTAGGCACCTGGAGTCATTAACACAGAAGCAAAATGAACCATCTTTGCAAGAGAAGAAAGAATAAAAAACGCGAATGCCCAACGGAGACATAAGTATGATAAGTATCAGGAATGGCCAATCTATAACAGTACAGAAATAAGCATTTCATATATAAGAGGGCCAAAAACAATTGAAAATATCATTATAACATGCTTGAAAGATTCATCAAAGACTAAAGATAGTGATCGCATTTCAAGTGGTAGATTTGTTATAGCTATATGTGAGCTATTACTAGTCTAAGTTCATCTGTTAATCATAAGATAATGTGTTCTTTCATATTTTCTCATATTTATGAGCAAGATTGACCCTTTTCGTCCTATGCTATTATAGAAAGATGGATTCCCCTTCAAGACCATTAATGCAATCAAACATCTGAACATTTCTCTGATACATGAAAACAGCATTAGTACAAGCAAGATATATAGAAAGATATATCCTAAGGGTACAAAGAACAGAAATCAGAAATACCCAGTACAAAAAAAGCCAATATGCGGTGATGGCGGAAACCATTCAAGCTATTCTCCTTCCCCACCCCCAAACCCTAACACTTGATGCGCTCACTCAAAACATGAAGGGAGAATTGCATGTAGATCCCAAATGAGAGAAATAATTCATTAGTAAGTCTCATGATAGTTCTCAACTTACTAATGGCAAGCTCTTCACTTGTCACTAGGGACTTTTCCAATATTATTTCTCTTATTTGGGACCTACATTCAATTCTACCAAACATGAACTAAAATGTAAGAGGTTGGACCTAAAATGATGCAATTGGTTGTGGATAATAGGATATTATTTAATCTGTAACTTAAATAATTTTTTTTTAAAAAAAGGCCACTGATGGGATTGCCAGTTCCAAAGAGGAATCTATCTTCCCCCAAATGAGAAACAAAAATCCAGGTTCTCTCTCAACTTTGGCTGCTTCCATTAACATGGCTCAATAGGTACCAAATGATGGTGAATTCCTTCTATTCATAAGGCCTTGTTAGTTAGATGCATGTGGAATCATTAGAGTATACTACTCTCCTGGAATAGACCAAATTGTGTTTTGCAAGCAGAAGAATTTTCATGAATCTTTGACAAATTACAAAAGAAATATTTTCTTGTTTCTTTTGGAAGGGAAAACGGTACAACTCAAGAACCTTCATCATAAACAATCTTCCGGTGAAAGGCCCCTAGGAAGAAATTGAATGAATCTCGATAGCATTTTAGCTGGTAAAACAGACATTTACATCATTTGCAACTGCAACTTTTCACATATATCATCTATACCATGCAAACTACCATCAGCAGACACTTTTTTTTTTTTTTTGGAAAAAAAGATTTGTATTTCAGAACCACCAATTCTACTAATCAACTTGGAATGTACAAAACTCCCAACTTTTCCTCCCGGAAAATTTATGGCCCACACACATGACATAACAGTGTCAATACCACGTATGGGAGTATTTGGGACATCAAGATAAGGGGCCCTTTTACTTGTACTCTAGGTCTTATGATTTAATTCAATAATCAATTTGCGCCATAAACCAAAAGAAATGGGCACAGAGACAGCTGCAGAGCGTAAACTGGGTTCACCTCAAGAATATTAGAGCAAACAGTCGCCACAATTGCCTTGGCCGCATAGACATTCTCGTCCGCAATTATAGTCAAGTTCGTAATTATTGGTTTTGAATTAAAAGTCAACTCAGCAAGCGCAGTCTTGTACTGAGTTACAAGCTCCTGGTGCAGCAGTTGCTGAGGACCGCGACCTGAATCGTTGCTTCCCGGATCTCTGTTGTTTGTTCTAAACCTTGCCGAAGCCAAAGTATTAACCCCAGAAGCCACTTGTCGCTGAGGAAATGGCGGAACACTTTGATTTGGGTCGAACTCGAGCTCGTAGTGCAATCGGGGTTTTTTCATGCCAGGTTTTCCCATCCCATCAAACGATCTACGGGAATTGTCCATGTCCATCCCCTATTAGAAATCTAAACCCTTTTCGAAAAAGAAATTACAACAGAAAAAAGAGCATCCCCATAACTACAAGTGACACGACTTTTGTCGTCAAAATTGACGAGGATTAAGAGAAAAATATCAACAGAAGACCCTAATTCAAAATTAGGCTACAAGAATGCAGATAAGAACCTTGTTCCAGCTCAAAAAACAAATACAAACAAAAGCCGGAGCAGGAGTTGATCCAGACGATTGAAGCGTCTTCTTGATTATTTAGATATTGAGAAGGAATTCAGACATCAGTGTTCAGCAAGGCTGGCTACAGACCCGAACTTCGACTTTTTATAGCAACGCTGTTTATTACTTGTCGCTGATGTGGCTTTTCTATTCTTCTGGTAACTTTTCTTGGTTTTCCAGTGATACATGGCGGCGGTTGGGTGAGTTGGAAATTCTTTTGACAAAAAGTTGAAAATTCAATTTTAGAACTGCATTGGAAAATTTTGTTCGTAAACTATTACTGATAAAATAACACTGTTAAAAATGAGGAGTTTTTTAAACCCTTGTATTCTATTCATCGTCCTCAATAGTGAAATTCATCCCTCTCTTCTCTTCTTCCATCATTGCTCTTTTTTTTTTTAATAGAATTGCTCTTTCACTAATAGTACTGAACGTGCGGGCAGTTTTTCCATTTACTCCTCCACAAATCAAATCATAAAAACATTCTTCAATTTGAAACTGTTTCAAATTCTATTGCACATTAATAGAAAAATCAAAAATCCAAAGTATAAAACCATATTTCCTCATAGATCTTATAGGTAAATTGATAATGACTTTGAACTACAAAATCAAGTTTGATCTTAGAAAGTAAAACAATATTTTAAATAGTTTGGTAAATTTAATCCAAACACAAGGTTTGAACCTGTAACATGCATGGATTTTTTTGAATAATTTTAAACTTTTTAAATCAAATTTAAAAATAGTTAACCAGTAGTTCAAACTCTTTATTATTAACCATTTTATTGTACTAAACTATGTTTGGTAGTAACATAGTTCATTTTCTCTAACAACTTTATTCTATCTTCCATTTTACGCTTAATCACTTAATAAGTTATGGATTCGTACATACATGTAACCATAACTACGTTATGAATTAAACCTAGTAATTACAAAGCTAACTCTGTTATGCTTACTGTAATTACTACTACTTTCCATACTGTTACTATCATGAAGCGGCCATCAATAAAGATGGCACTTACATGTGGATACCTGAGCATTGTTATTCTTCATTAGTGAGGAAATTACAATTTAATAATCCTATTCAAATTTAACTACCACTATACTTTATACAAACAGTATCCTTACAAGGCTAACCAAAATATAAGTATAACAGGAAAATATATTATACAGACAACCAACAAAATAAGCTATTACAGCTTCACCACCTTCTTAATTATCAACAATAATTACTCCTTTGCCTTTTGAGTTGCTTGCCTTTGTTGTATATGAATTGAAGAAATGGGTGAGATTCTTGAGAATCCTAGTAGTAATTATAATCTATCATATATTATGCAAGTTCACAAAGCATGCAAAACAATAATAGTCATTTAATTCCTCACAATCAACATTCATCATGCAGTATATTCAGTCATCAAAGGACATACAGTCCATAATCCTTAACAGTCAATAGTTTTATGTAGCATATTCAGTCATCATGAAAAATAGTCATTTATCACATCAATTGTGCAATGGGACTCACGGTCCTCCTTTCACCTTAACCATATATTCATAAAACAAATATAATTGATGGCACATACAAACATACAGAACAATTACATAATATTGATGAGAAAAAGTTATTACCTGTCGACCTTCCAGTTATTTTACCTTCGCCAATCCCCTTTCCTGTTTGTTGTCTTTTTGAGCTCAGACAAATGTCAAATCTTATATTTCATAATTTCATATAAAGAGAGGTCAATATCTATTCTAATCTTAATAATATAAGTGTATTTATGTTATTCTTGACCCACTCATAAATCTTGTCCTTTTGTTTTACATTGTTGGTTGTCATTAATAATCCCTTTATTTATACTTCTTAATCATTAACAGAATCTGCCCCAAATTTACACTTAACTTAGAAAATTCATAACTTGAAATTGGGAGATCCAAATGGTATGATTCTTGTCTCTAATTAGCACTTACTAAGTCTATTTTAAGGACAATTATCTATTAGTGTCCAGTTATGAAGACAAATTTCGAATTATGAACAATGTCAATCACTGTCTTATTGGAAGCAGAGATTTTTTCCAGATTCCTAGTGTGAATTTGAAAAATTCACAACTCCCTCTAGGAAACTCCAAATAAGGTGATTCCAAGTTCTATGTAACCATTATCAAGTCTCCTTTATAGGAAAAATAATTTACAGAATCAATTTATGCAAGTAAACCTCAAAAATAGGCTTTAAGTCTAACTATTCAAACTGAAACTCAGATTTTCCCCTGTTTCAAAGCCCTAACTTCCAAAAATCATAACTATTTTTCTAGACATCCAATTGGTACGTTCTTGAACTCATATTAAAGATTAGGATGTCTACTAATAGCATAACAAATTTCATAAGAAACGAAAATGATCGGCTCTGTTGAAATATCACACTGAATTTACGAGTCAAATTTCATCCCAACAGTTTCATACCAATTTGAAAAATTCATATCTTAGTCCACAAAACTCCAAATGACATGGTTCCAAGCTTATATTAAAGCTCTATATGTATAATAACTCCTCACAAAATGTCATAATTATCAAAGGTCATTTGCCTCTGTTTCCAATTACTTTTCTTTCGGTGTTTAGTGTTTTCCTTCCAGAATTTAACCTTAATTTCAGAAAATCATAACTCTTAATCTAAAAATCCAAATTGCATGACATATGACTTGTTTTAAAGCTTAGTATATCCTCTATCTTTCTGCAAAATTTCAGAGGCAAAGGGATCCATTTACCCTATTTCATATTTACTTAAAAATTAATGCTCCAGATTGCTCTTAATGAAAATTCTGACCACACCAAAATTTTCAACAACAATGACAGGGCTTAAATCATTATTGTAACACTTCTAAACATGGTTTAAACATCTAATGTGATTATTTAATATTGGAACCATCAAACCATGGGGTTCCTTTTTAGCTCAATTTCAACGATTTCATAAGCATAAAATTTTCATCATAATGGCATATCTTATACTTAAGTTTATTAACCACTAAAGCATTTCATACATTTTCTACCCAGCAATTACTACAGCAAAACACTCCCTCTCTGAAATAATCAATCTCTCTCTCTATACCTCACCACCCGACACACACATATATATTTTTCCATTGTCTCTGTTTCGCAGATCATCACATAACCGAAGAAAGACACATGCAATCTCTAAAACTTATCTAAAACCAGTAGACAATCTTCCTCATGGCTTGCTCTGTTTCTGTCGGCCAAGGACAGAACTGAAACTGTTGTCGATGCTACATCAAAACGAATGCACAATCTGAGTCACGTCTACTGACGCTGCCCTTAAGAGATATTCCGCAACTACCGTCGAAGTGGAAGCGACACTTCCCAAGATAAAACGGATTCTTCCTGCAATGAACAAGGTGAACAAAACAGTGAAAACGTAAAATAGAAACCAGCAGAAATGCAAGATGAAGAGAGAAAGCTTCAAGGAGGAGAGGAGAGTGCTCGATGGTTTAGAGCTGAGTGAGTTGGTCTCCTGCACACTCTGCCTTTTATAGGCGATCATCCAAGGCACATGTGGGCAATTTTAAACCATGAATAAATTTGCGGTTACATACGTTTCTTCCGTTTTGAAATAAAGACATCAATTTCTTCTGTTTCTGAATTAAGGCCATCAGTTTCTACACGTTGGGGAATTAAAACAGTCAAGCAATTTTAAATTGTGCAGTTTCTGTCTATTGGGAAAACGTTTAGGAAGCTGAAGACTCAAGCCAAAATTTCAAAACGAAATTTAAACAATTTCTGGGAAGCCAAAATCGGAAAAAGAAATTTAGAGGTTTTATAGGAAGCCAAATTTCCAGAAAATAAATTTAAGGTTTTTCAAAAAAATAATTTCGTAAAAAATGCTCAAACCTTATTTACTCGCGCGCAGGGGGAAATCAACGAATTTCAACTGCGCTTGCCCACTGGAGGCCTATCATTGTGCGCACGAGCCCACTCTTCCCTTGGGCCCTTTTACAAGCCCATTATCTCATGGTATGTAATATACCATGAAACTCCCTCTTTCCCAAGCAATGTGGGACTAATTCCTACTTGACACACACACACACACACCTATAAATGCCAACAGAAACAACACATGCAATCCCAAAATTCAACTTCAAACCCACATGCATTCGGCTCTGGACCTCACAATCACAACATGCAACCGAATGGAAAATAGAAAAACTGGAGATGGAAGAGATTTGAGAGACACATCGTGACCCAAAATCTATGGTTGCATGTGAGTTTTTCTTCCACCTTCTTCAGCTTCCTTCTCTTCCCTTTCTCCGGTGATCCTTGCGAAAAGATTTCTCTCAATTTCTCTCCTCTCAGTTTCTCTCTGTCACAGACCCTCACTCTCTCTCAGTTTCTCTCTGTCACAGACCCTCACTCTCTGTCAGTTTCTCTGTCATAAACCATCTCTCTTTCTTGGTTTCTCTCTATTCTTTAGCAACAAAATGGCACAATGCAGCTTATGTCTCTCTCCAGCTGTAATCCGAGACTCTTATGCGTGGAAAAAAAATAAGTGGGTGTAAAACATGTGTGGGATAAAAATATACATTGGGCCCTTCCAATGTTTCCTAATTTCTAACTTAGTCCTACTCTATTTTCTAAATTAATTATAATAAATACATATATTGA
>JBAGKO010000015.1:6998620-7021589 GCA_037177275.1 Acacia concinna | reverse complement strand
CCCCCTACCCTGTAACCAGAAAAGGCAGGGAAGGCTACCTTATCCTGTTGATTAAACCTCACTCATTTAACAACTTGCCAACCGGATTTTGAGTTTCTCTCTCAAGAAGTGATAATCATAACATACTTTCAAGTCTCTTACTCTGTGAGATATGCTCAATTATGACCTCCTGATGGTAACTTTCCTCTTAAAACCCAAGGTGGATTATGCTCACCCGTAATAATGGCTCAATACTATATTAACAGTTTCAAGATTTTTTGAGAGAAAAAACTGAGTACATTCAACTTAATAAAATTATTAAGCAGTCAAAAGACGGGGAAAGCACATTTTCATGACAAATAAAATCAAATTTCAACTAAAAAATAAGTCATTAAATCAATAAGGGACGTAAATTTCAGAATAAAAACAGATTAGCTGGACACTCCACCCACATTGAACAAATTCAGTACATACTCAGTCCAAATCAAACGTGAAAAGCTACTTCTTTGAAGATGTTTTTGTTATGTCAGAAGCGAGTTAGAGGAAACTTGATTTGGTTTCTCATATGGTATTGGAGGGAAAAGCCTGACAACCTTATCAACATTCTAAATTGAAGTCAAAGTCTATATGAATAACAATCATAGAAACGTAACATGATAGGAATTTTTTTATTTTTTTTTTTTGGGGAAAGAACATTATGAGTTTGTGCTAATGCAAAATCCAACAATTCAACCCGAACTAAAGATCCTCCCATCACCCATTGCTACATTTCATGAAATAATATGATCGTAGTCAATTAATGCAGCTTCAGATGACATGGCTATATAGCATTTAATTTGGCCAATAAATCAGTCCTTGATAAGGACCCTCAACCTAGTCATGACATAGACAACAGCAGCCATAGTGTGCTATTGCCCATCCACAATCCAGTGTCCTTTAGTTTTTTATCAAGGCTCGGTTCATGATACAACATGCAATGAAAACTTGAGCGCACAGTCTCTTCTAGGCCTGAATTACCAATTATAATGCAAATAACTTGGTCAATAACGCCGGAAAGGGGCAAAATCAACCTACCCAGAAGCGATGTGACACTGCCTCTGCCGAATTTGATGATGACGACCTTAAAGTAGATTCATCTGGTAATGGATCCAGAAAATTTGGATCATCAGCACATGTTGCCTCGGATGAGAGCCTAAGTGCCAAAGCCTGCTGCAATTGATAACTTTCCTCCGTCTGCTGCGCCCAGCTTTTGCCCGACGACGACCCTCCCATCATTACCGGAGTATCCACTAACTTGTTCCGTAGCTCGCCTCCAACGCCAGCACCACCTCCAACCTTGAACCCATCGTCATGTATATAACCAAAGGTATCGATCTCATTTGCAGCTGCCGTGGACAGAGTTGGAGCATAATACTCTCCGGACAAGGAGCTTTCACCAAAACTGCTACCACTAGACTGCCTCTGCAATCCGATCGACGAGTATAAATTACCGATCCGATTTGTCTGCTGAGGGACTCTATGATCAGCAACCAAGTCCCAATCATATCCTCTGTCAAGCTTGGCTTTATGGTTCTTGCCGTCCCCGGATGAAGAACCAAATAAGGAAGTGGGAGCAGCAGTAGTGGGGGACAGGGCTGAACCGCCGCCGAACTCTTCATCAGGAACTTGGTTCAGAAGGGTGTAGTTGGATCTTCTAGCAGGCATTTCCATGGATAAAGTTAGTATCCGCTGTTCACAAAACCCTAAAACTCGCCATTTTGCTGAGAGACGCCTCTCCGGAGGACCAGGTGACTGTGGATCCTTCTTCGATGGCAGAAGAGAGAGAAAAAAAATAAAAGCGACGGAGCTTTATCCGGTGGCTCAATCGTAATATTCCTTGCAACTATTTTTAGCGGTTTGGTCACTTTTTCAATGCTGTGGGCAGACCGTCATTCGGTTCACACGTCGGATCATCCGGTCCCGCTTTTCTGAGTTTCTCCAGCCAGCCCCCCTGTCCCTTTGCGTTATTTTTTCAGGTTATTCCCATTCAAATTATGAGATGGAGTAAAAAAAAATTTTAAGAAGGTAGAGAAATAAAATAAATTATTTAAATATATTATATAATATATTTTATTATATTATATATTAATTTATAATATAAATAAAATATTTTTAAAAATAATATATTTTAATATTTTAAAATAATATAATTAATTTTTAAAAAAAATTAACAAAGTCTTATAATTAAAATTGGAAGGAGTATTAGTTGCCTCAACAAAATTGAAAAATGTGTTTTCTTCCAAATGTAATATTATTATTTTCACGAAGCTAAAATCCTTCTTAGGGAGTATATAAAACAACCGTTATGAGAACACTTTCAATTTGCGAAAAAGTAAATCCGGTTGAACGTGTGAGAAAAGCGGAAGATGTGGTGAACTTGTTCTTTACCTGAACCATTTCTTAATAAATTTAAAATCATTCTCCACCAAAAATAAGTAATTTTAAGTGTAGTATTTCGGTAATACAGCTGGCACATAGGTAAATTTTTCCGTTTTGTGTGAATAGATCCATATCCATGGCCACGCAAGAAAAGGTTTTGTATTCTTCTGGCTGGTTTTTTTTTTTGGCCAACTTCTAGTTTTTATGTATGAACATTGCTAGGATGTTTTAAGTCCGTTTAGCTGTTACTTATTTTTATAAGTAGTTTGTGATAAGAAATTTTTAAAAATAAATAACTTATCATAAATTAATTATGTTTGGATTGGGGTGAAAAAAGTAATTTATTGGGAGTAGTAGAAATTACTTATATTTGAATTGGAAGTAAAAAATGTGACTTATGAGAAATAGAAAAAGTGACTTCTTTTTAGAAGCCACTTTTTTTAACTTCTCTTAATAAGTTACTTTTGACTATAACCTATTTATATTTATAAGCCTCTACCAAACACCTCATTTACTAAAAACTACTTTTTTTATGTAGAAAGTTAAAAAAAAGCTATCACCGCCACTCACCAAACTGGCCCTTGTTTGAAAATGGAATGGATAGCGTGGAAAGGTTGAGATGGGCATGTTCCATTATTTTCCAGGGTAACACATGGGGCACAAGTTTATGTAGCAGCGTCTGGTGAAACTGCTTTGTACCTATTGCGGTAGGCATTAATGTTAATTTCACGAGGGAAATGCAACGCCCATGAATTTAATTTGTCCAAAAAGGGTCCGTTATGTTTGCCGGCAAATTCCAGTCAAACCCCGCCGCCGCCTCTTTTAGATGCGTGACCCTAATTAACATGCCCTCTTGCTGCCACCGCCACTAAAATGCCATAATCCCGTATTGTTTTCTTATCCGAAAAATAACAAAAACATAAGTGAACTTTCCATATGAAGCCAACAAGAGAAAAATAACGAGTTACTTATTTAAAGTCACCTCCCAAACAACTAATCTCACAAAGTTACTTTTTTTTTAGAAGAAGTTGAAAAACGCTTAAAAAAGCCAGAGTCAAACAAGCCCTAAAGAGGTGGGGTGAGGGTTGAATGATTTTTTTTTTTTTGCCTTTGAGTGTGGAATGATTGGATGAGATATGCTGCTTAAATAATCCTAATGTAAACCTTTTTTAAGGAGCCAAAAAGCCAAAAAATGAAACAATCTTGACCTTTGACACCTAAAAATAAAAGGCTAAAGATAAAAAAACAGCAGCGTGTTTTTACCTAAAGTTTATCAAATATCATATATTCTTTTAAAGTTTAAAAATATCTATGAACTTTAAAAATGGGTGTAAAAATGTTAACTCCATTACCAATACTTAACAGCCGTTAAATACCCTAATTTTGATTAAAGTTAAAAGTTAAAAATATCTATATGTTTTTAAAAAAGCCCATAAAGTTTAAAATTAGGTTCAAAATTATCAATTATGTTACAAAAAACACATAAGTATTTTTAACCATTAAATAAAGGATATGATGTTGGATATACTTTGGGTAAAAACACATGTATTTTTAACTTCAAACCCGCGCGCACTTAACATGCTGTGAATCTTATAGCCTTATTTGATATGAGGGATTTGGAGAGGATGGGAAGTGAGGGAAAAATTTTATAAGTTAAATTTTAAAATATTAGAAAAGTTGGGTTAAAAGTTTTTTATTCTTTTTTTATACTTTGTTATGTTAGATTTTTTCTTTATTAAAATTTTATAACCTTACTTTTTCAATTTCTTTAAATTTATCAAAAATTTTATTTTCCTTCACCTTCCATCGTCCCAAACAACCCCGAAGTCTTTTCTCTCAACCTCTCGGGCAAACCTGCTGATTTGATCACAGTGAGAACATACTAAATTTTTATTATTTTACAGAGAAGAAACGGGGAGGTTCGAGTCATTTGGCCGATAATATTTGAGATGAGATGGTAGCTTAGTTATTTTTGGCCATGCATGGAATTATGTGAGAATTGTTGTTCCATGCTGGAGGTGAGGATTCCCAAGCTTACTGAAACAAAAGGGACAAAATCATAATCTTATCCTAAATCCTGATCTTCCTTCTCAAATACGAACATACTGAGTTTCCTATGCCAATTTAACATCAACAGAGTCAGAGTGAGAGCTGAATATCAAATACGAAATCGTTGCTTGCTTCTTAAATGGTTGATTTTCAAAAGAGACAGAGAATTAAGGGGCACATTAAAAGCAAAGTACCAACACGAAGATTAAAAGAGTTGCAAAACCTACCAATCCATCCAATCAAAGTTGTTTCACCCACTGAGGTTCAATGCCGTTTATTTATTTGTGTTTTCTTGAGTTTGTATACTTCATATAGGAAGAACACCTGTAATTTCTTATAGAGATTGGACATTCAATGTTCATATAAAAACTTATGAACCATACGGAGGCATGACTATTTATGATCTATAGCCTTGAAGAATCGATCGCTGTCATTTCTTAGATGACCAATACAAGGTAACTGAAACTGCCCAATGAAGATCACTTCATGTTAAAAAGTTCGTTCTTTCTATGAGTTGGGAACAAAGGTGCCAACATATCCAAATGCCATGATGAAGAAGGCAATTGCTTGTATGTAAAGGAATATGAAGTAACGGTTTTTCCCAAACAGGAAATCAGAGCAGCCGCAAAAGAAGAGGTAAAATCCAACCCCAAGCTCTAACAAGTGAACCTTGTCTTCAATCCGTAAGCGAGGCTTCTTGGATGCTTTAGCTCCTGCTTTAGCTTTGAGAGCATCACCAAGTTTTTCAGTGACAATCCACTCATTCACTCGGCTTGCCTCTAGCAGACCAATAATGGTTGCCTTTGTTCGATGCAGAGACATGACATTCTCAAACAGAATCCAAAAAACTAGTAAGTGCAGTGACCTGAAATGTTGGAAACAGAGGACATAATCAATAAAGCATCCCTCCTGCCTTATGAAAACTGATAGCTAGTGACATGGAATGAAATAAAATAGGACCTGGGAGTTGCAACTGCATTAAGAAGGGTGATGATGGAAGGGATATATACGGCTCCCCACTTTGGGACCACGACCTCAGGCACCAAGACAGTTGCAGGCAATACTATGCAGTAGAATATGAATGTGTTGATGTGGGCTACAACTTTCCGAACGAAAAAGAAGCTGTAGATCACATGTATCTTTTTCCACAGGGACACTTTCTGCAGTGGATACATACATGTATATATATGTAAGTGAACTCAGTGAGTGAACAGAATATAATCAATGTTATAATATTTCGCATTTATGATGATAGAAGGAGGCAACCATACCTTGTTGGTCATAATCTCCCACGCCATTTTCCTGAAAAGATTGGCCGGACCACAAGACCAACGATGTTGTTGGTAGCGATACGCCTTGAAAGTGCTTGGCAGTTCGTTCTTAACCTGAGCAAAGGCAACGGCGGAAGAATTTTCACAAACGAAGAAAATTAAATATTGGGGCAACCTAGCATCGAGTTGCAAGGTGTGATGGGAAGTAAATTAAACCTTTAAATTGCCCAAGTACAGGAATTTCCAGCCTTTGAGACTGGCTCTCACAGCGAGGTCCATATCTTCCACAGTGGTCCTATCTTTCCAACCACCAGCCTCGTTCAGAGCAGAGATTCTCCATACTCCAGCAGTCCCTGCATCATCATTAAGAGAACAAAATTGGATTTGAATTCATATTGTCACGACAAGTAGTTCTTGGCTTGTAAAGTAATCATAGCAGAAGAAGTTAAGCGGAATTGATTTGGAAGGTGTGTGGAATATGTGCCACACGGTTACCATTGAACCCAAAGAAGGCATAAGTGGAAGAGCCTACTTCTTGTTCCACAGTAAAATGATAATCCAGTGACATCTCCTGCATCCTTGTCATCAAACACTCGTCCGAGTTCACTGCAAACATAAAAACAGTTACATTGCGTCACTATTTATGAAGGTTTCTTGAAGAACAAAATTGATTGAAAATCACGCGTTATAATATTTTTCTGTTTTCTTACCATAATTACACACCTGTCCTGAATTTTTTAGGCATGTCATCAACTTCATTATTTCGTATAGTTTACTCTTCATTTTTTATCCAAACATCATCAATATCAACAATATATATGTATATATATAAAATTTTATAGAAAACTAAATTTATTTGGCTTGATTTATGAACAATAACAGCGTTAAGCTCCATACTGATTAGTTACCTTCATCTACTGTTATTCTTTTAACCTAATTTTTTTTCCTCCCATTGGATAAGGACAAAAGTTATCCCTCTGACATAAAAAATAGGGACAAAGTCATTTTATTTTTCATATATATTGTTAGTTATGGTTATGGATGATTTTTATGCATGGGGACAGGTTTCTAGCTAGTTCCCGACTAAAATAATTCAAGATATAGGATTACTTTTCAGCTACTATATAGCAGAAAAAGCTATTTATGGTTAATGGACTCATGACACACGAGTTGTCTCATTCGAGCAATCTTGTGATATGCTCAATCGCAAAACACATTAAAAAACTCAGATAGTAGTACAATCTAGGATAGAACTTGGGCTTCAGTCTCAATTAGAGTATGTTTGACTCAATAGAGAGAAGGGAAAAGGAGGGTTGAAGAAATATTCTCTTTTACCTTATTTGGATAAATAAAAAAGGAAGGGAAGAAAGGGATTTTAATAATAAAAAAAAATAATCAACAATATAAGAATATAATCAACAAAAAAATAAAATAGACAATAGTCAATGTAAAAGTTTTTTAAGTGTAGCATATAAAAGAAAATTAATATTTGTCATGTAATAAAAAAATGTTACCTACAACTTTCAAAATGTGTGTATTAATATGTTTTTTTATTAAAAATATATATAGAGTGGTAAAAAATACTATACTGTATGATACTAATAATGTATAACATAAATCTAAAAGAAATATAACCTAGACATGTTAAAAAAGAATAAAAATTATATACATATTACTTAATAAAAGCTAAAATACAACATTTTCCTTCTAAATTTCCTCAATTTTGGAGGGGAGGGGAGGGAGGAAAAATCTTAAAAAAAAATTTCTCCCCTCTTAAAAATTTTTGTTATCCAAATAAGGAGAGGGGAGAAAAATCCCTTAATTTCCTTCCCTTCCCGTCCCCTCCCCTCATATCAAACATGCCCTTGTGCACATCCTATAGCCTTGTACGATTAATTTATTAATCTTAAGCTTCCATTGATGGCAACTCCCATGCATATTAGGTTCCACTTCCTCGTCTTGCCTTACAAATCTGATTTTTGTTTTCCGTATGGCCCGATAATGTTTATGTGACTCGTCCACAATAGAAGCCATTAGGGAGGGCGCTGATACTGTATATAAAAATAAACTATCCATATTGACCATGACCAAATACACGGACTTAGTCATCAATCGGTGTGTGGAGAACTTTTGATGACAAGTTAACTGAACAACAAAAATGCAGACCTTTCCACGGGATTCCAGACAAAACGATACCAGACAAAAGTTTGGGGGGAAAAAATTATATCAATTGCGATTCAAAAAGAAATAGCGTGCTTGTCAAGCTTGACTAAGGAAATTTCCTGAGTGCTCCAAAATATCTTCTATCTGAATTATTCAGTAAGACCACAGGCTGATACCATTAAAATGAAGATAGTTTCTTAATGACTGCTTTGCAAATACTATGAATTATCAGTGTTTATAGAATTAATAATCAAAATTCTGTAAGCTTGCATGGCACCAATTGAAAGGGTCTTTAGTTTCAATTTTAAAACCTTAGTTTACATAGATCAAAATAAAACACCTTTCACATTTCTATTTTAGAATCGATAAAAATTATTTTTAAAAGTTAATTCAATCGGACACACAAGGTTTAAATTTAAAATTTAAATCCAAGGCAACCCCTGGGCTAATTATAATTATTGATTAGAGTGATTTGAAAGGGAGGGCTACGGAAGCACAAGACGGGGAGGGAGGGACCTATGTCTCCCCAGCTAAACAGGGAAATGGGCGACCAACACTTGTCTAAAATGAATCTGCAAATTTAGAACTTAGTAGCTTAAAAGAGGAGATGAGTGAGTGAAGAAGGAGACTGACCGAACTTCCAGCGGGCCTGAACAAGAGCGAGCTGAGGGTTGTGGAGTAGGAAAGGGACGGTGCGCCACAGGAAATCAGGCTCTGGCTGAAAATCAGCATCCAAAATGGCTACGTAGTCGCACTGCTTCACGTAGCATCGCTTCATGCCCTCTTTCAGAGCCCCCGCCTTGTACCCATTCCTGTTGTCCCTTATCTCGTACTCTATGTTTATGCCCTTGCTCGCCCATCTCTGGCACTCCATCTCCACCAAGCTCTGCAATTATTTAATTTCTTCACTTCTCAGAACCACTGATTATATATATGCCCCAAGCACTCATAAACAAGAATGCCTTTCCTATACCTTAATCGTTGGGTCAGTGGAATCGTCCAGAACTTGTATTATGATCCTGTCTGAAGGCCAAGAAAGCCCACAAGCTGCTCCAATGGACACATGATACACCTGCATGTTACATAACAACAAGTATATATCGAACTCGTCAATATCAAGGTTTGGATAATTTATGAGCTCTGTTTTATCACGAGCCCAAGATGGAGTTACAGAGCATTGAGGAGTACCTCTCTTTCGTTGTACATTGGGATTTGTACGAGCACCATTGGATAAGCCGAGTTGCCCAGCTCTATGTCGTCCTTCATGGCCTCCCATTTGTAACGCTTCTCTGGTTTTCGCCCGAATAGTTTCACCAACGTAATCACGACGCCCATGTACACCCTCTCCGCGAACATCAATATGGACATGATAAGGCACAGAAACACCGCTATTCTGAGAAGCGGGACAATCAATGGGACCTTTATTTGACTCCAAATCAACCCAATTTCCAGAGATATGTCATCTCTGGACCCTTGAAACACTTCCGGCAGAATAGTGGTGGATGAAAGCCGATCCATGTCAACTATACAGGGCTGCCAAGCCTCGCTTTGGAGAAGAAGGATTTAAAAGAAATGGCTTTAATTTGCTAAAGAAGATGGTGTATATTGTGTTTTTTATTGTTGTTTTGCTTCAGAGGCAAGCAAAAGAATGGAAGTAGATCTGAGAATGTCAGGTACTCTTTGCTCCGAGCCCCACTAAGTAGTAAAGACTCACGAGGAAGCAAAGAGGAAAACGGTGGTGGATCTCAAAACTCAGGACTTGTGATAAATGGATCGGAAAAGGCAAATGAGGTTGGGTGCTTCCTTTTTATCCTTTCTGAAACGAAAGTCAAAATCTGATCAGCTTCTGCCTTCTATTATCAAACGAGAACAGAAGCAGAAGCTGCTTAACAGTTAACACCACACTCACAAGAGCTGCACGCAGAGGATAAAGGAAACGTGAGAGAGGCAAATAAGAAGATCAAAAGTAAAATACTAACAAAGAAAGAAATAAAATAATGTTTTTACATTCCCAGTCTTGTGTGGTGTCTTCTCTCTCTTGTTCCCCTTTTATAATGTTACTTTTCTCCTTTGAGGTCTGAGCATGTCTCACACCTTAATACGCCGCCATGCTGTCACTGTTCCTTGTGGCTTTCTGTGAAGCTCTCTCCATCTTCCATGGAAAAAAAAAGCCTCTTCTCCCTTAATAATTTGTAAGACAAAGTGACAAACCACAACAGGCTAAATTGCCGCATCAATATCAACCAAATCACCGTATTATGTAAACTAATCAATTATAAAAATCAAATATTATATGTTTTTAAAAATCATATTCATAAGAACATTTTCCCCATTTCATTGTATGTTTTATTCAATTATATTCCACATTCCTAAATAACGTTTTAACAACATTGGCCCTCTAACTGTGGTCAATGACCAAATTTTAGTTTGTGAGATCCTTGGAGTGTATTATCTCAATGTAATTAGTATTTTTGGCCACTGATCAATAACTAATTTAAGTGTTGCAGCAGGGTCAAGAAAAAAAAATTCAAAGAAAAGAAGCATGGACGATTTTTTTAATAAAAAAGCGTCAGTCGACCATGTCCAATTTCTTAAGTCCATTTACCAGTCTGCACTTGTTATTGTCCAATTCTGTAAACGTAATGGTTCGGCTCCTTGACCTAGTATAATTATTTTTAAGGTGAAGGAGTAAAACTGTCTATTATCTTTTGTCAGCAGAGCATCTAGCATCATAAACAATTTTAAAGTCAAAAAATACCCATGGAGTACCAAAAAATGTAGCATAAATGCCACATCTGTTTTTCTCCCTAACGCTGATTGTTTGTTTAAAACATTTGACCAATTATACTGATGTGGACAATGATATGTTGAAGGGTATGTGGATGACAGGGGTGATGAGTTGGAGAGACTAAAAGGTAAACAAGATATACTGTGAAAGAAAGAAAGAGAAGATAACGTTAGGGCTCAAAATGAAAAGGAGAAGAGAAAGATAAATTGAATCGTAGGACAAGTGAGAAAAAGGAAAGTAAGGGCATCGATCGAAAGAGACAATAGAATAGTGAGAGTAATGGCTTAATCAATCAAGCAAGTGCATAATCTTGACTAGAAAAGCGAGAGGCAACGAAGCAATTCCCAACATTCCGTTATGTTCGTGCCGTCCATCAGGGAGCAACCAATTTGTGCTTGCAGTACTTCCGCGGCCCATCATAATCATCCTCGCGACTTTGTGGCCTGATTAAAACCACCCTTCTTATGTTTCTTGCTGACATTGAACAAGATGACAAAGCTATCTCCTTTATCTCTTTAAGTTTCATGCCTCTCATCGGTTGCCTTCTATCATTGGCCATTTTGCAAATTTTTTCGCCGATCATTTTTCTCAGTTCTTATCATACCGACTTCGTCTATTGTTTTCCTCGTAGCCTGGGTCTTGTTCTTAGTAATGGAGGTCAATTGATTGGTGGGTGTCGGCCTTTAACTCTCTTCACTGATCTATTAATAATCCTCACCTGCCATGTTTAAGTCTCAATCAGCAAATACAGCCACATCAGGTTGAGTTTAATGACTGTTAGTGGGAAAAAAAAACGGGTGTGGCATTATGCTACTTTTTTTTTTGTACTTTATGAGTATTTTTTGACTTAAAAATTGTTTATTGTGCTAGATACTCTTTTAGCAAAAGATAATATTTTACTCCTTCACCCTTATTTTTATGTCAACGGAATAATATCTAGTAAGTGTGAGTATCATAATTTTGGTAAAGAAACTACCGTATCTTTTTTATTCTAGATATTAAAAGTTTTTTATCAATCGAATAGTTAATAATTAAAATGGATTATTTAACAAAACTAACACACCTTTACGAAACTTTCTTGTTATATATATATAAAAAAACACCTTAACATGTACTCCCTCCTGTCCTAATTATAAGGGCCTGTTGATTTTTTTAGAGAATCTTAAAAAAATCTTAAGAAAATTAATTATATTATTTTAAAGCATTAAAATTTGTCGTTTTTTTCTAAATTATATTGTCTGACTTATGAACTAATATATAATGTAATAAATCACAATACATAATATGATTAAGTAATGTAATTAACTTTTTAAAGATTTTTTTAGACTTTTTCAAAAAAATCAATGTGCCCTTATAATTAGTACCGGAAGGAGTATTATTATTGTGGAGTGTTTGGAGAAAATAGTATAAATTGAAAAAATAGTATACTAGAGTTTTATGTCTAAGATCAAAATAAATTTTCAGTCCTTTGTCTAAAAAATAATTAATACAAAATAGTTTTGGGTAAATTTTTATACGGAACAGTTATAAATTCACGTCACGCCTTTGTCATGGGAGCCGCAGGAGAGTATGGGCCCCTCACCTGTGGTTCAGTAGTCCCAGGTTTTGCACTAGGCTTTTGTTGTGAATTATTTATTTACTTTACTAAAAAAAATAAAAAGGTTCAAGCTGCAGTCATTAGTGTAATATCAGAATTTGACTAACCAAATCGTGATAAACTCGATGGTTGTTGTCGTGGCTATACCAAAACAATTGCTTCACGCTAATTAATAATTAACTCAATTATGATGTCAATACATTACATATTTCAATCATTTCCAAACTTACTATTTTTTCCTATATGAACATCATTCAATTTAATTAAGTTAGAAGTGGAGCTATCACCTCCATAAAAAATTAAAAAATAGAGAAATTATTTGTTAATGCTACTGTAATATAGTGCCATACCGCCATGACCTATTATATGTCTATAAGAATTTATTTCATGCTGACTCAAGTGATTTCTCTGATCGACTACTTTATGGTCTCATCATCAAATAAATTAAATGTTTTACATCAAGAATGAAGAGATCGTTGGCGAAAGAATTTAGAGGATCCAATTCCCAGTTGGTAAAATTAAGGTTTTGGTGAAAATTAGTGACCAAAATCTAAGGTGGCGGATTGTAGCTTACTTAACGAGAGCAAGCTAAGCCGGGGGCTGTGGCAGGATTAGGAATAAATGATCAAGATCACTAGTCACAGATCTTTCTAAATCCTCACCGAATACTCGGGCATGTGGTCAAATTATATATAAATAGAATTCTTAATCAGCGTGTTGATATCGTTATTAAAAGTAAAATTTCATTTTGTTCATCGCTATTAAACTTGGAGACTACGTACCCCTGCTTATTAATCTTATCTTACATTCTCTTATAATTTTATGCCCCCGTCGTAGACAAATGTAACTGAAAAATTTATATATACGATGAAGCACTGTACTGGATTTTGCTTAATAATATAATTTCGGTGACGAAGTTTAGCTGTAGCCGGGTAATTACAAAATGAACCTTTTTTGTACTTAATGAACACGTCAGTGGGGATATTATTATAATATAGCTAGCAGTCACAAATCTTTCTTAATCCCCACCTAATAATAATAAATGTGCATTGTGCACTCAATGGTGTTAAGGACAAACCACTAATTAAGATCAAAACTTCAAATAGCGAATCATTTACCATTAGGGAAAATGATTCAATTCCCCCCCCCCCCTCCTTTTTGCGTCGCTCTTTGTTGTTTGTCTTGCAGATGAAGAAAGCGCTGATCCCAGAAAACGTGCATATACGTACGTATTTCAGCTTTTCGTTCAAACTCACTCATAAAAGTTTGAAGAAGAAGCCAAAATGAACAAAGGATCATTAGTCCACGTACGACACTTCAACAGATAAAATTACAATTACAGTTCCGGAGATCTGTATAATGAAGAAGAAAATATATGGGAAAATTCCAAAAAAAGACAAGTGAAATAGGGAAAA
This sequence comes from Acacia concinna, assembly GCA_037177275.1. Classification (NCBI taxonomy): domain Eukaryota; kingdom Viridiplantae; phylum Streptophyta; class Magnoliopsida; order Fabales; family Fabaceae; genus Acacia; species Acacia concinna. The sequence goes on along the minus strand of JBAGKO010000015.1, from coordinate 7,007,909 downwards.
GACAATTTAGTACAGCGAAATCTGAAAATCTCAAATCAGTCTGTTTTGTACTTTTTGGGTAATTACGAAAATGCCACTAAATTTTTCACAACACCAGTTTCATAATTCACAACATGAGTTTCGCAATTTACAACACCAGGTACTAATATTTACAACTCACAGTGTAAATACGTAGTATCTAGTGTTGTTAATTTAGATATCTGTGTTGTGAATTACGAAACTGGTGTTGTGAAAAATTCAATGGCATTTTCGTAATTACCCAAAAATATACAAAATAGACTGATTTGGGATTTTCAGATTTCGTTGTACTTAATTGTCTTTTCCCTATTTCACTTGTCTTTTTTTGGAATTTTCCCATTTTTTTTATCAGAAATACTGGAAGTTAAATAAAAGCATGACTTTGAAGTTTCATGTGAGAAAAATATGCCAAAAATATGTTATTTAGCGTGAATTTGTATTATTTAATTTGGGGGTCTAGTCATCTTTAACAATTGGAATCTAGCTAGCTCGGAAACTCCATATGAGATTTTTAGCCAACCTCAGGTGTCTGAAAGTTTTGCAACATTGGAAGTGAGCTTTGTTAATGAAGTTCAACAATAGCCTCTTTATTGTTTTGTCCTCTATTTACTTAAACTTGTTGGATGTGTTTGTTACGTGGCTTTTCAAGTCAAATAAATAAAGATGGTGGACTAATATAAAGGGAATCTATTTTCAAAAACATGCATTATATTGTCTTCTAATATGAAGGTTTTGGACTGATAGCTAGATTTGTTATGTCAATTTACATTTCTCCTTCTTTATCAAACCATAGTATCACTGTATGTGTCGTTAGCTACCTTATAAAGTTTTGACGTCAAGGCTCCTTTGTTTTCATTGAGTTGATATCAGTTTGGGTATTATGAAGACATGATTATGAGGAAGATTATCTACTTCTACATGGTGTGGCATCCTTTGGTCCTTGTATGGTAGCTTATTACTCCCTCGATCTGTTGCTTTCTATAAGGTCGGATTTTTTTATGAGTATTTCATATTCCTTTTTATAAGATAAGTTTAAGGGATATTTCATAAGTTTTTGTGCAACTCCCCATATTATTTTTAGGAGATGGGTGTCTCTATTGACATCTCTCTCCATTCACTCTCAATTTAATGTTTTTACTATTATATCGACTTTAATAGCTTAAATTTAATGATACATTTTTATTACATTTAAAATTATGCTAACGTTTTTACATTTATCTTTAAATCACATCCATTAAAAGTTAATATAATGGTAGATAGATTAAATTGAGAGTAAATGGGGAGGAAAGTCAATGGAGACACCCCTCTCCCATTTTCTTCACTTAATTATAAAAATTACATTTAATTCTCTTTTCTCCAAGATAACTTTCTCTTTCTATGTCACATTCTTTTTCCACCACATATTTTCTCTCTTTCACATAAATAAGGGCATTTTTTAAAAAGTATACTTCATTTTTTTTACATATTTATTACATATAATTAACTTTTTGAATGATACAATGTGGTTATTCCTATATTATAAAAAAGGAATGGAGGGAGTATTATTTTCATTTCATGGTTGTAAGCTTTCTAGTGTTGCTAATATTCATTTGTACGTTTCTAGAAAAAGAAAAAAGAAAAAAACTATTGGGTAGGGAATAATAATTATTTGAAAGAATAATAATGAAGAGATTTTTTTATTTTATATTCTCTAACCATTAAATTAATTTTTTTAAAAAATATTAACTTTTGATAAATCAGATATGGACCATCCGATCTGACAGTCCATAAGGATTATGCTGAGTAGGGAAACTAATTCCTATTTGGGTATGCTTTCTTTTAGATTTCTTGCATCGATCTCTTCTTGTTGTTGAATGTGAAGAGGGAGGAGGAGGAGAATGAGAAGATTGAATGAAAATCATAGGTCTTGTTTGATTTGATTTGATTTTTTATTTGTGTTTTTGTTATGTAAAACAGTTTTTAAAAATAAGTTTTAAAAATAAAAAAATAAAAAAATGTGTTGAGATAGTTGTTTAAATTTTTTTTTAAAGTAATGCGGCTGGCCCTGATAATGATGTGGCAATAATCATTATTGATAATGTGGTGTCAATAATGAATAAGTGGCAATTTCAAAAAATAAAAAACCAAAAAATAAAATAAGAAAACATCTAAAAACTGTTTTTGTTTTATTTTTTTAAAAAAAATTATTATTTTTTAAAACAATTGGGTGAAAATAACCTTCCAAACAAGTATTTTGTTTTTTCACTTTAAAAACATAAAAATTATTTTGAAAAACAATATCAAACAAGCTCCTTCACCATAATGTACTCAAACAATAATGACAGTAAAGGGTGATGAAATAATAAAAACTCCCAACACACCAAGAGCAATTCATGAAATTAAAGCTTCTAGTCCCTAACGAAATTATTAACACAACTAATTCTGCCCTTTGATCTATTTTATAAGATTTCTTCTAGATGATATTTCTTATTCTTTTAATAATAGGTTTTCATAGTGTCAACAAACATTAATTTTAATTTTATATTTATCAATATTTAATGAGAGCAACTAGTGAGAATGAGTAGAAATTAATATAATGTTGAAGTTGAGTGTAGTCCATAAGGTAGTATTGGGAACCTTCCACTTAAGTTTCATGACAAATTGAATGTTTTTAATTTTTTTTATTGATATATATGAATTAGTTAAATACATCGGTCTGGAGGGAGTAATAACTACCTAAACTAATCACTCTGGTTTAATTTGCCCACAATATAATTAATCACTCTTGAATGGACAATGATAAGAAGATAATTCTATCAATATATCATCTTCTCCCATGATCAATTGTGTCAATTTTTATTGGTATTGATGAATGATGATATGATTAAAGAAAGAACAAATGATGATGATTAAAGAATGAACAACGTCGCGACACAATAATAAAGAAGTTAATAAAAAAAGATGAAGGCCAGAAAAAGGTTTTTTTTAAAAAAAAAAGAAGAGTAAAGGGCTCCAATCATGGATGGTCATAATCATCGTTATAGATTAACTAGTGATGCCAACAAGTTAAATATTCCAATTCATACGTTTAAGTTAGAGGTAGCTAGGGGCGAATGAAATGAAAAAGAGAAGCTCATAATTGATGATTAATGGAGTGTGAACGTAACAGATTTGATGGGGATAATAAAATAATATTAATGATTAATGGTGTAACTAAGAAGGAACCTCCAATATTTTTTGAGTTCCCAATGCTTTTCGCCAGTTAATTTAATTAAAGCAACCTAGGGCTCCCTCCTCCTTTCTATCCTCTCCAACTTTTGTCTCTTACCCTAACTTCCAAATTATATGGTGTATACACCCTAAGATTAATCAAATCCATCGATCAAACGTTAATCTCATCCTAATTATATATATATATATATATATATCTAATGTATTTGCATATATGCCACGGGCCACATATATCAAGGAGTTGTAATTCCTCTTGTTTCTATTAATAAAATCAAACAGTTTTTAGAAGAAATGAGTATAGTCGAAGTATTAATTGCATTTTTCAATATTACTTAAATTTAAAGTTTAATTTTTTTTACTTGTCTTATGACGTAAAAGATGGTTTTAATTTTTAAATACTGGTAACTTTTAAATTTTTATTTAATTTAATAACATAACTCATAAAAGATCCAATAGAGTTTTATATTGGCTGTTGAGACTCTAACACAACCCTCCTTCTTTGCTTAGGCTTGGAACCACCTATAAATATAAGTAGATTTAATCATGTAATTTAAGCTGGATGGTATAAATGGAGATAAGGTGGCAGAATTATTTGTGATCGAAAAATACTTAATAACGTAAAAGGATTGTTTTATTATACTGCTATTAAACCAAGAATGCTATATAGAAGTGAATTTTGAATTTTAAAGGGACTACATGAACATAAAGTGAGAGTAATTGAGATGAAGATGCTGATGGATGTATAATCATATAAAAATATATAAGATTTGTAAGAGCATATACACAAACGAATTGGAGTAGCATATATTAAGAAAAACATGATAAAAAAACCGTTTGAGGTGGTCTGGGAACGTTCCAAAAAAACCATTGAATGTGGCGTTGAGGGGTTCGTCAAACAGTATGAAATCCTCTAAAAAGAGGTAGAGGAAGATCAGAGCAAATGTTCAATAACATTATAGAATAAGATCTGTAGGTTGATAATATATCTAAAGAGCTGATTTTTTTATAGAGTACAATAATGTGTGTCATTTATATAGCCGACTTTTTCGGTGAGATAAGACTTTATTGATGATGTTGTAATAACTTAACTACTTTTTGTCTAGTGAGGAGGTTGGAAATGCTTTATAAGAGGGAACTAAATAACGAATACTATTTTAACTAATGATTTGGCTTTTGATTCTAATTGTATCTCTGCAATTTGCAATTAGAGCTGCAAAAATATGCTCGAGCTTAAGAAAACCTGTTTATACAAAAATATATTGTTGGTAAAGCTCAATCCTCGACCGTTGTCTTCAAGCCGACCAGCCTCAAGTCCTCAAGCCATTTTACATAAAGTTTGTTACTTTTTAAATAATAATATACTAAAACTCATTAGTCCTTAATTAATTCAAATAATAAAATCACAAGTTGTATGTGTACACGCGCGCTCCCTTGTGAAACATATTACCACATACGAGTATAACATAAATCAAATCGTCGTCAAAAATCTAAATCAGCCCATTTTTTAAAAATAAGATAAATAAATCGTTCAAATCTAAATCAACCAAACCATCCTATAAAAGTTAATCTTATAAAAGTGCAAAAAGCTAAACTAGCAGCAACATCGACAAAAAAAACTCAGTAGAATTTTACCTTTTGTCTGGTCCTACTCAGCTTAAATTTAAATGGTCAGAGTTCAATAGAGCTTTCTAAACAGTGAATGTTTTGGTACAAAAATTTAATCAGATCCTGATTAATTCTCCGATGAAATTAATTAAATTAGGTAGGCCATGGCTGCATGCACTATACAAGTGTATTTAGAGAAAAACAATAAGTTGACTTGAAGGCGTGATATGTGACAACTATAGAATAACACATGTCTAAGCTATAATGTAACAAATTCTGATAGTTTGTTATTAGATGTATAGTTGTACATATTGTCATATAATACATGATTGAGTTGTATATAATTTTAGATGCATTCAGTTTGTTACATTGCCTTGTATATATACTACAACTTTAATCAATGAAATCATCACTTTTTTCCCAATTTGGTTACATGGTATCTAGAGCCTAGGGATTCTCTCTCTCTCTCTTCCTTTTTCCTATTACCTCTCCCTTTATCTAGACCCAAGCCCTTTCTCTTTCCTTTTTTCCTCTTTCTCAACGCTCATGGCATATGATCTTTCAATTGATGCTTCCGGTCCATACTATATTCATTCAAATGATAAACCCACCTTAGTTCTGGTTGTACCACTGCTCGATGGCTCCAATTACCACGGCTAGGCTTGGGCGATGTGCATGGCCCTTTTGTCGAAGAACAGGTTGAAATTTGTTGATGATTCTCTTCATCAACCTTCGGCGACTGATCCACTTTTTCTGGCTTGGGAGTGTTGCAAACACCTTGTTCAAGGTTGGTTGAAGAAATCTCTTTTTCCATCGATTGCCAAAAGCATCCTTTGGTTTGATCGTGCTTCAAAGATTTGGGTTGATCTTCAGTCTTGTTTTTCGCAATATGACATCTTCCACATTGCTGAGCTTCAAGAAAAAATCTACAACTTGAACAAGGAAATCTCAGTGTAAGCAATTACTATACTCAGCTTAAGATTATTTGGGATGAACTTTCGAATAGCCATCCACTTAAAGCATACAGTTGTGGTTCTAATCTAAGTTCTCTCAATCATAGGGAGGAAGATCATGTTATTCGGTTTTTAAAGGGTAAATGATCAATTTACTTCTGTTAAGTCACACATTCTATTAATAGATCCCCTACCTCCAATGAATCATGGATTTTCTCTTATTCTTCAACAAGAACAAGAGTTTAATAATGCTATTGACTCAAAGGTTTTACTCGTAAAGGTTTCTAAACCTCTTAATTCTAGATCACTTGCTTCTAGCTCGAGTAATTCGTCTGGTCTGACACATTTTTTTGGTTCTCTTGGTTGATCTAGTTCATGATTGTCTTCCACTTCTTTTAATGGTAAATATTGTACCTATTGTGGAAAACCTTGACAGACGGAGGATACTTGATACCACAAACATGGATTCCCTTAAGGTTTTAGGTTTCGCTCATCTGGCTCTTCTTCTTCTTTAGTGAATAATGACACCTCTCATTTCTCTGGTTTGTTCAAGATTCATCTCCTGCACAACATCAACTTCCTTCTCAGTCTTCAATCTACAACAACAAATGTTCTTCCTTAGATATCGACAGAACAATTTCCATGTCTTCTCAATCTTCTAAATCAACCTTTTGTTGCCACATCTGTGACTATAATTAATCATGTCTCCACTTCCCCTTCTCTTCAATCCACAACTACAGGTATATGTAATTTTGTTTCTACCAACCATTGTGTCACCTAGATCATTAATTCAGGTGCCACAGATCATATTTGTTGTTTTCTTGATTATTTTAGCACTTATCATGCCATTTCACCTATCTATGTTCACTTACCAACATGATCTTATACCACTGCTTCCATATCTAGGATTGTTGTTCTTTCTTCATCCCTTACCTTGACTAATATTCTATATCTACCTTCTTTTACATTTAACATAATTTCCGCTTCTAAATTAACTATGTCTCTTAATAACCTTCTTACTTTCTCTTCTTGGTTTTGTCAAATCAACTCACTTTATCCTTTAATGATGATTAGGACAGTTGAATTTTGCAATAGGCTATATCTTCTTCATGCAAATATGTGTCCATCTTCTCCTAGTCAGGTTTATTCCATTGCAACAACCTTTGTATCATATTTTACTCGGTGGCATTTACATTTAGGCCATCTGCCTAATACTACCTTTTTCTGTATTGAGTAAAAATGTTTCTTCTATTTCTCGTACTCTATTTTCCTTACCTTGTGATACATGTCACTTTGCCAAGCAGAAGCATCTTTTATTTCCTGTAAGCACAAGTTTATGTAACAAAATCTTAGATTTAATAAATATTGACATTTGGGGTCCAATTTCTATTTCTTCTACTCATGGCCATCACTGTTTTTTGACCATTATGGATGACTATTCTCTCAATACTTGGTTGTTTTTAATGAAAAATATGAAGCTTGTACTCATCTTAAAACCTTTTTATATTTGGTAGAAAATCAATTTTCCACTACTGTCAAAACCATTAGATCTAATAATGGTGTCAAATTTTCCATGCCTCAGTTTTATGCTTCAAAGGGAATTTTGCACCAAACATCTTGTGTAAAAACACCCTAACAAAATGGTTTAGTTGAGAGGAAACATTAGTACATTCTCAATGTTTCCCGTGCATTACTTTTCCATTCCAATTTACCACTTTGTTATTGGTCCTTTGTTGTTATACATGCCATATTCATCATCAATAGGTTACCTTCTCTTGTTCTTTCTAATCTTACTCCCTTTGAATGCTTATTTAGCACTGCCCTATCATATTCAGACTTTAAGAGTTTTTGGCTCTTTATGTTTTGCTTCCATATTGATCACCCATCGCATTAAACTTTCCCCTCATGCTAGGAAATGTGTTTTCTTAGGCTATCCCACTGGTTCAAAAGCTTTCATTTTACTTTATCTTTATTCTCATCATATTTTCCTTTCTAGAGATGTTGTTTTTCATGAACTTGTGTTTCCTTTTCATCCTTATACTTCTCCTTCATCTTTTTCTTTCACACCTAATCCTTCTATTCAATTCAATCCTTCTTTTTTAGATGATTTTTCTACTTCTTCTATGTTCCTCTAGCTTCTCTACCTTCTTCACCCATTCCTTATCTCATTTCTCCTCTACAAGTTTGTAGGTCTACTCGTTCTCACAAGACACTGTCTTATTTGCATGACTATCATTGTGCATTGCTTTATTCAACTTGTCAATTCTCACACGAAGGTAATCCATAATACCCTCTTTCTTTTGTTTTTTCTTATTCTTGTCTTTCTCCAACATATAAACATTTTGCCCTTGTTGTTTCTTCTACTTCTGACCCTACTACTTACTCTCAAGCTATTAAGAATTCTATTTGTAGAGATGCTATGATTGCAGAAATTAATGCACTTGAACCAAATCAGACATGGGAACTTACTACATTACCTCCAAGCAAGAAGACCATAGGTTGCAAATGGGTGTACAAAATGAAATATAAGGCTAGCGGTGATGTTGAAAGGCACAAGGCTTGTTTAGTGGCCAAATGTTATACTCAAACTGAAGGCATTAACTATTTTGACACCTTCTCCCCCATTGCTAGAATGACTACTTTGCATATATTATTGTCCATTGTTGTTGCCAAGAATTAGTATTTACATCAATTAGATGTCAATAATGCTTTCTTGCACGGTAATTTATATAAGGAAGTTACATGGATCTTCCTAAAGGTTTCTCTTCTTCTCAGCTCAACTTAGTGTGTAAATTGCCCAAATCTCTCTATGGGCTTAAGCAAGCTAGCCGTCAGTGGTATTCTAAATTGTCCTATGCTTTGTTGTCTTATGGCTACACAATTTCAGATTCTGATCATTCCTTATTTTTTAAGGCTTCTTCCACTTCTTTCATTGTCACTCTAGTTTATGTTAATGATGTGGTGTTGGCTAGTAATGTTATTTTTGAAATCAATCATATTAAAAAACACCTAGTAGAGCTTTTACCATTAAAGATCTTAGTGATTTTTGTTATCTTCTAGGTCTTGAGTTAGTTCTGTTGGCGTCAAGCTCTTCACCGTACAAATTCTTAGCAGCAACACCTATAAAAATACAATCAACAAACAGTTCGAGTCGCGCCTAAAGGTACCGTCCTTAGGAGATTTCTGCAACCCCTCTAGTAAGTTAGGAAGCGGCACTCCCCAGAATAAAACGAACTCTTCCTACATAAAATAGGGTGTCAGAACTACAGGAAGATAACTGTGGAACTCAAAAGAAAGGGAGAGGAGAGGAGCTCGGGGTAGAGTTCAAGGTAGAGCTAACCTCAGAGCACTCTCAACTTCCTCCTCACATTGCCTTTTATAGGAAAAAATCCATATGGCCGTTGAGAAGTAATAATGACTATTAACGATAGTTTAATGACAATTAAAATGACAGTTACAAAATAAGAATTAATTGTAATAAAACCTTTTAATTGTCATTAAAA
>JBAGKO010000015.1:6985655-6998520 GCA_037177275.1 Acacia concinna | reverse complement strand
AAACTGGTGTTGTGAAAAATTCAGTGGCATTTTCGTAATTACCCAAAAAAGTACAAAACAGACTGATTTAGGATTTTCAGATTTCGCTGTACTGAATTGTCTTTTCCCAGTTTCCAATGTCTTTTTTTAAAATTCTCCCAAAATATATTAGCTTGCTATTATAACAAAATGTGAAGATGGAGTTGAATTATTATATTATTTGGTGAGGTGGGGTTGGGAGCAAAAGGCTGGTTATGTATGTGGGGCACCTACTGATACCAAGGCAAGTAACACATGGGTGATATATATGATGATGATACGTCTATTTTGTCTCCGAATCATTTACTAGTACAGAGACACCAAGTAGGGTTTGAGTAAAATGGGTGGTGAGCTTTCAAAATATTCTCTGCAATACGCTTATTATAGTGTGCCTTATATTTGTCATTTTAAGACTGGACATTCCACCTTGTTCCACTACTCCTTATACTTCGACCCTAAGCTTGTCCACGGCCTGTCTTCTTCTTCTTCTTCACAGTATTGACCCCTATATATGTTCTTCAAGAAATTGCCATTGCTCTGTGTGTGTCGGAAATTAAATGAGGAGAAAGAGTAGTTATCATTACAGAAAAATTATGCACGCGAAAGGTGTATTAAATTGTCAGTTCAAATGTGTTATTCTTTTTCGGCCTACTATTTTAATCAGGTGACATGTTCGAATCAGTATTCATTGATTTTAATTACATATTTTAGTTAACATACACAACACAGACGTTTTTCTTAACTCGATCTAAGCTTAATTAATGGCTTACTTAACCTGACTACTGCAATTTACTCCCAAAAAAATAAAATGCAGAAGCTTTAGATATCACATACATTGACAGCTGGTATATTGTTAGGTGCGGAAAAGGTGGGCCAATTCTAGAGTTAATGTGTTGCTAATTTCTTTGGATTCTTTATGAAAGGACCCCATGATATTTCAGCATTATAATTTTCCGCAGTGTTTATCATTATTACTGTGATCGTTCTTGGCCACGGAAATTGCAATGATCCAATTAAACACAGATGCTTTGGCTAATCATATCCCCAATGATCACACACAGACTCCTTAATTCACAATTATCATCTGCATGCAATTCAAATAAATGTGATCATCGATCACACCCCAAAGCCTCACTCATTATGTCATTGATTTTAATACAAACTCACCACAATCACCAATTAACGATTATGTTGCTATAATACTCAGTATCTCGTGCTATTTTTATTTTTCCTTTGCCGTTACCGAATATTGTAACAACTAAACATTACCCTGTTTTTTTTTTAAAAAAACAAAAAACTTTAATATCCTTACTCATTTATAAAAAGAATAAAGATACAGATTACTATAACTAATGATAATCGTGCTTGATGAGATGGATAATAAGGAGGGAGGTGAGGTTTCCATAGGTATATGATGTACGATCCTTAATAATTATCTCTCTATCACAGATATAATACTTTTCTGTCAAAAGAGAGCCCCTTGCTTAAATTTTGTTTTTTTTAGGTGGATGACCTGCTTGCGTTTTAGTTTTACTTGTAATTATTAGGGCGTAATTGTTTGCTGTTATCCAAAGTTCATCATGTATCGTCTTCCTGACAAATTAGAACGGATATTTTTTCCAGTATACTGAGATATACTCTCAGATGTGACTAGATATATAGGAGTAGCCTTGTATTGGTCAATTTTGAATTTATTTTATCTTTTCTCTGAACTCTGAAGCTTACTGATGATAATATATGGAGCTTAAATATATATAAATTAAAGCAGATAGAAACGGCCGGGACATGGTTTTTAAAAGTTAAAAAGTGCCAGCTAGCGTGATTCGCCTTTTGCTTTTTCAACGAGTGTCGCGTAAATACGTTGAAGCAGTATGGAAGTAACGTTATTTGATCAAAAAAAGTAACGTTTAAGGAAATTGCATTATTGAGCTTTAGTCAGAAGCACTTAATGACACAACAACCACATTGAAAAACCCATAACATCTCCAGGTCTCAAACAGTCAGAAGAAATGAGAAGACCAAAACCAGAAGACGACAGGTCGTTTTACCTTAAACCGCTCAAGGTCCTCCCATGACAAGTTTTAATTAGGTCGATTGAAGTGGGAACAAGACAAACGACGACGTCGACGCCTATGTCTATATGGTCATCATGTGATAGAAATCTCACCTCAAACTGAGCACTGTGCTATCTGAGGAACTTAGACAAGCCTTACATCCACCAACGACTTAATTATCCTTTACAATGATGCTTCTTCTACTACACCAGCTAGCCAGTCATTCTTCTCATATCATCCAATGGTCCACACATAGCTACAAATGACTGACACTGGGTTTAAGCGGCTGCATTTGTATTTTGGCTATCGATTCCATTTTGTTTATTCATACAAAAAATTAGTATTATTAACAGAGATTAAGGTTAAGAATCTGTCCAAAGAAGTCACCTATGTGCCTCTGATCCAATTGTTTTAGCAGATCAACGGATTATATCTCATGCGCTTTCTTGGGAATCAATCAATGTCAGGGAACATTGAGTTGGATGAAGAGGTTCACCCGTGAAATGATGAATAACACTAACAAAGGACTTGAGACAATTACCGCTGTGGTATACGCGTAGCCGAACTGTTTGGTTATAGATGTGATTGAGAGATAAGAACCGCAAAAGGGGAAAAAGATTGAGTGTTGGATGGTGCTAATTTTTTTTCTCCGCTTGTGAACGTTAGGGGGATTGCGTCAATTAATTATTGGGCTTATTTTCATTTCTTTGGGTCTAAATTCTCAATTTTAATATCTCTACAGAAGCGGGCCTTACTCAGGTACCCTGAGGCCTGCGATCAAGAAATATGCTTTTCGGTCTAGAGAACAATGCTAACTGTTTTAGGCCCGTTATGACAGAAAACGTCAACTTGCAAGAATGGGATGCTAAGAATTTGATCCATCTATGAGAAGCTGGTTCTCTCGATAAGATATGTAGCTCGGTTTTCCTTAAAATACAAAACACGAAGTTTAATTAAGATCTATAGGTGGTCCATATTTCCAGAAAGCAAAACAAAGGGGCTGATAGTTAAACTAAAAAGGTTTTATCTAGCACCTTTATAGACGTGTCGTGTTGATTTAAATACTTAGGTTGAAAAGGATAGATAGTTTGGGATTAAATTCCCCTTGGGATAGTCCTTCTAATTCTTGGGAGTTAGTTTTTGTGCCGGAAAAGAAAAGATAATTGTATCACAGCCTCGGGACACTTGCACCCTAAGATGCGCTGCCACAAAGAAGAGAAAATCAGAAAACTTGAACAATTTGCATGACTGATAATTATGGGTTCAACCCATACAGAAACACACAAGCGGCAGAAAGCAGAAGTACAGGTAAAACATCGTTTGTTAATTAGTTAGTTGGGCATCAAACGGGGATCAACATCCAGACGGCTAACACCTTCCTCCTCTTCCGCCGCCTTAGCCACCTCAACCTCACCCACCACCAAACCACCGAGGTCCTTCTCTTCCCCTCTAACTATCTTCTCCTCTTGCTCCTCGTCCACATAGTTAGGGTCGTTCTCATCGAGGGCCGCCGGGGCCGCCTCCAGCTCGTTCTCTGCCATGTCGGCGGGGCCTTCCCAGGTGTACTTGCCGCCGCGGCCGCTCTTGGGAGGGGGCTTGGCGATGCGAATCCCATCGGCGGGGTGGCGGTCCATGCGCTGAACCCCCTTGTCCATCAGCTTCTTCTCGACGTACTTGATGGTGTCTATGTTATGGGTGTTGAGCTCCGTCCTCTCCACCCTCTTCCCGCCTCCTTCGTCATGATTCACGGCCCTTATTGTCACCGTGTCTTTCTTGTCGTTGATTGGCTTCATATTTTTTCTCAGTTAGAGATGGGTAGCTAGCTATGAGTAAAATGGTGCAGTGGGAGGAAGCTTATATAGAGCTGGCGGGGCGGTGTGGTTACGAGTATGTAGCAGAAGGTGCTGGAAGTGTGGGGATTATTCACGTGTATGCTGCATACATTCTGTCATTTAGAAAACCTCATACCACGGTTTTAAACTTTAAGTAAGTCAAAATAAAATTTTTCTTCCATATTTATTTAGAATCCGTAACAAACTATTCTCAGAACTAAACTAAATGCTTAAGTGTGTCTCGAATAGGCTTTAGTCAACCGACCTTGTTTCTTTTTTAAAAAAATAATAATTAAAATGTGAAAGATTAACGGAGCTGAGGAGGGTGGGGCAAGAGGCAAATTTATTATGTGAATTGTTTCCCTGTAAACGAGGGCGGTACAGCCCTACTGCCCCCTTCCATCAAAGATATAGGTTATGAATTCTCTCAATTCTTAATTATATAGACTTTTTAAAAAATTGTAAGAAAATAAATTACATTATTTTAAAATATTATAATTTATCGTTTTTCTTTAAATTATATTGTTTGACTTATGAACTAATATATAATATAATAAAATATAATATATGACATAATTAAGTAATGTAATTAACTTTTTAAAGATTTTCTTATAATTCTCTAAAAGACCCTTATAATTAGAACCGGAGAGAATAGCAATCAAATAAAGATACAATATTACAATGTCTCAAACCTGGAAATAAGAACAACTAACCAAAGTAATTACCGAGTTCAACATCATAAAAGTAGTGACTAACCTAGAAAATACAAACAATATAATACTATTAAAATCTAAGACCAACCTACTCTGCCCATGGAGTGAGCTTAGGTCGTTCCATTTGAGTCGTTCAGACAGGATCTAAACGGTCCAAGTTTTATGTTTTTGAATTTTTTTTTAAAAATGTTAGTTAACAAATTATTTTTATTTTAGTTTATCTATTTATTAAAATTATTTTTAAAAAAAATTAAATCTAAACTATCTAAATTCCATCTGAACCAAATTTTCCTGAGAAAACTGGATCCCTCTGCCCATAATCACGCATTATCTTGAGTGAATCAATGCCAGGGTTTGTATATATATATTTTTTTAAAGGCACATGTTGGAGAGCCTAATCTCTAGCTAACAGTATAAGGCACCGTTTGGTTCGGCCCTTTTTTACTTTACACATTAAAAAAAATTAATCAGTTTTTAAATATATGGGTTTTTGCCTTTTTTGGGGGACTTGTTCGTTGAAGCTGCTTTTATAAAAAAAGCTACTTTTTTGTTTGCTTTCGCAAGGTATCCCCAACCCGGTGGGCTAAGAACTAATCTTCTGCTCATTGTGGGTTCCTCTATAAGAAGGACAGCTGACTAGGAGATTTAACGCTGCTCCATACCCACTCATCACTTTATTGGTTTTTGGGTTCTTTTTGTTTACAAAATTAATAGGGGCATACTGAAAAGAAAAACCCTGCTTTAAATATTAAATCATTATTAAATTTAAATACATGAAAAACCCTTTTTTTAAAATTTTTTTTATCATAAGTCACTTTTGTTGACCACAATCCAAACATGACAATTTCTAATAAGTCACTTTTTTTTTAGAAACCAATTTTAATAAGCCACTTAAAAAAATAAGTCATTTCTTCTATTGATTATCCAAACATTCTCTAAGAAGAAAATATGAAAAAAAAAAAAGTAGTACAACAATGTCATCATAGTGTGTGCAGTACTTTCTTTTAGGCTTAATTCACCCCACTTATACCTATATTATTGGGTGTAAGTTGGATTTATGGTCGAATTGCCTATAAGATACAACCAAGATTCACCACTACAGAATTGTTTATATTTGACGGTTATTTTAACTCATATATAGCAGTTTATAACCGCTATATACTTTAACGCCTTATATATGTATATATGGCGGTTCAAAAACCACCATATATATTTTCCTAAATATAACGATTTTCTAGTAAGAAACGTTATGTACATGCCAATTATAAATGACGGTTGTTAAATAACAACTGCTATATATATGAATATATGACGGTTGTTATTGAACAACCGCAAAGTATTTCATTTTCTGTTTTACAAGATGAACCATCATTATTTTATCTTATAGTCCATTTATATTGAGCCCATGAAGAATCTTACGCCCTCTACGGATCAATGTTCAGTTGTTTATGTTTTTATTATATTAAACCATAATCTGAAGCAATATACATTAATCCTAAAATGACAGAAAATTCATCCAGGGAGCTCAATAAATAGATTGCAAAATAAAATGATGACGATCGATCTTACAAAACAGAATATATAAGCACAACAAGAAAGACAAATAGGATCCGAATAACATAACAAAGTCTCATTTTTATGTCATTTACCGTATACACAACCCACTGCACAACAACAACCCATGTGATATATAAAGCTGAGCGTGCATCATATCCAAATATATAGAGTGTTCATATCGATTAGATATTCATAAAAAAATTTAGTACCAAACGATAATAACTACACTTTTAAGGGTAGAAAATTCTCACATTTATGTAATTCACCACAAAAATAGAAAAGTTCTAAAGAAATAACAGGACTTCCGTACAACACGCGCAAGGGCGGAATAACAAAGTCTACTATCTACTACAAATCATATCTACCAGTTAGCACGTTCGTAGAAAGGTAGACACAGTAGACGTACATCAAAAGAGCGCGAACGAAAGGGAAATCCAGGTAGTTATATTGTAAGTGGGCTGTGGTGGAGAAGAGGGTGCGGCAAATAAAATTTACTGAGTATGAAATAAAGCTAGCGTAGTGAGAGCAGGGTTTTAAAGGCATTTCTATGACAGTTGTTTCAAAAAACTGTCAAATATGTTCAATTATATATGAGGATTGTTGAAAAACCGCCATATATTTACTTAATTTATATGGCGTTCTTTATAGAACCGTCATATATGTGACAGACGTATAGCGCTTCAATTTCCGTGTCTTTATATATGGTTGGTTTTAAAAAAACCGTCATATATTTTTCTTATATTTATGGCGTTGTTTTGAAAAAAAAAACTATCATGTATAACCAGGCGACGCGTTGATTCAAATCTCGCATCTCTATATATGGCAGGTATCCTATAATCGTGATATATACAACATCATATATACCCAATTTTGTAGTAGTGACCTTTGAATATGAATTGCACTTCTAAAATTCAAGTAAGATAACAATAGCTTTTACAAAATAATAATTTGACTTTATTTTTGTGTGCACTTAAAGAAAAATGCCATGAGTTTGATATCGTGTGTGATCTCTAACTCGCCTTATCTTGTGTATCTATCACAAATGAAGTGACGGTGCTAGGTATGACTATAAAGTAATGTATGCCTATTGAAACAACACATCTTCAATTAAAAGTCATAACCATGTGTTAGATTCATAAATCTCATATGTTTATTCGTGAACCTCATATGTCAATTTATGAACTAATATAACTCTTTCATAAATAGTTCCACTTTTATAACACAGAGTTTTTAAAAAAATTCACATAACTTTTCACCATTAACCTTTCGTCATAAGTTGTCATATGTGTCTCTAGACACTAAAAAAACATAACTTTAATGACCTTTAGGCTATATTTGGATGGGAAAAAATAGGAAAAAAATGAATACTATATTTAAAAACTTTCAAATATAATTAAAAAATTTACTACTTTTTGAAGTTATCTTCCATAATTTTTTCCTCATCTAAAAATAGGATTGATGTCAACCCTTCACATAAAATTCATTAATTTATAAGAATACGAATTTTCAACAAATATGTCTATTCATCCAAAAATATGATTAATGTCAACCTTTAACATAAAATTCTTTAATTTATAAAAATACGACTTTTCAACATATACGTCTCTTCATTTTAAAATATTTTAACACTATATATATCTTTCTATTTACAATCATATTTGAGACAATAATTTCTAGCGTTAAATGTGGCCACATCGTGATTCAAACTATACTTTCCCGTGTTACGACGAATTAATCCATTCCCCTACCAACCAATTAGTAGTTTAAGCAAGCTGCTTCTAGAATCTGAACTCGTCGCGGATTCTTCTACGAGCTGCCTGAAATTTTGGGAATGTTCTGGCCAGTTCTAATTAATCCGCATTTGGATCAGCTGGGAGTTGGGCCACTCTAATCTGGGTACGGGGTTGTCTTTAATTGCTTGGGTCCAAGTAGGTTGTCTTGTGTTGAGCGGAGTGGGTACGTGACTTCCAATCATCATTTGTCCATATTATATTTGTATTCCATCCTGATGTGAGTGAAGTCTCTTAATCACGTGATTATTTATCTGATGTAATGGGATTAGCTTCACCATGGGATTCAGAATTCTCTTGCATGGTCAAAATTTACCACATATGGGGCTCTATTTTTTTTCTCCTATTTTGTATTGGATAAAAAATATCAGTTGAAATGTAATATTTTTCTATTTTCAAACAGCTTATAATTATGAAGTGTGTAAATCAAATTTTGACAATTTTTTTATTTTTAGAATGCAGCAATAATTTTATGAAATACCAAATCTTGTTTATTCAATTTCTAATTTAAAATTAAAAAATGGGTTCAGTAGAAAAAAAAGATAAGAAAAGGATCCAATCCATAGCCACGTTTAGTGCGTGTTTGGTATCACAATACATAGTTATAACGTCCAAATTTTTGCCCACAAATGTCCGATTTTGTCAAAATACAATTTTTGGGTGTTTGAGATATCAATGAGGTTATTGGACTTATTCTAATAAGCAAGAAGTTCTTGCTTAAATTTGACGGACGTTTTTGTCTTTTTTTTGTTTTATTTATGATATAACTTACTTTTTTTATCATAATTATAAGACTCAGTTGACTTTTTAAAGAATCTTAAAAAAGCTAACTATATTATTTTAAAGCATTACAATTTATCATAATATATTTACATGTAGTAAGACTCTCTCCGATTCTAATTATAAGACCCAATTGATTTTTTTAGAGATATTAAGGAAGCGAAAAAAGTGAACTAAATCTTATAATTAGGACCGGAAGTAGTATAAATATCACAATATATTTATATATAATAAGACTCCATCAAGTCCTAATTATAAGACCTAGTTGGTTTTTTTTAGAGATTAAGGAAGCAAAAAAGGTGAACTAAGTCTTATAAATATAATCGAAGATAGTAATTATAAAATCCAAATGAATTATGTTTGTAATGAAATTAGAGACCATGTATTGTGATAAAATTAGAGACCGAATTATACGGTCCATTTGATCCGATTAGTAATGTAATGTTATTTCATAAAAAATTTTACATCTCTTTGCTTTATAATTTATATGCATTGTTAATCATTTAATCTTGTTATTAATTATATATTTTAAGCTTTTATTCTTAATTTTTGTTAAAATTAATTTTTCTTTTTTCTAGTATAATTTTTAAGTTTTGCAATATATATAATATTCACTAATATTCATGTCCCTTTTAGTCATTTGCCACAATAAGTTACTTTTTAATATATCAACTAAACACATTTTACTTTCAAATAAGTAACCTATAAGTCACTTATTTTACCTTCAATCCAAACATACTAATCTGACTTATCCATAAGTTCAATTACAAATAGTCTGTTATCCCACTGTTATTCCAAACACACCCTATAAATAAGTTATTATATTAAAGACCGAAAGTGATATGCAAGACCCACATGATACTCACAAACACCATCATAAACTAAAAGGACTTGCATAAGCATCATTTTTCCTTTTATCAATTCGAGAAGTAACAACACATAAAGTCAAACATCATGAAGAGTCGTATCCCAATACATTAATTAAAGTTTCCCATATTTTTTATTTACATGCATTAAAAATTAGGTTTAAAGGGAAAAATTGCCTCAGAAGTTTTCTCTTATATTGTCTTGAAAATTTACTAAATAGGATAATTTTACCCTTCCATTAAATATCAAAACAGTCAACTGTTAGTTAATCAAACTATACTGACGTGGCAAACCATGTGTTGCTGAGTTGGACCTCTTGACGCATCTATCCTTAAATTGCTCTCCCAACTCAAAAAGACCACTAAGACTTAGCCTCCCCCATCCTTCACCTTCTCCTTCAATTATAGACCGTCACTCTTGTCCTTCAACGACACTTTCATCAATCATCTACCCATCTATTGCCCTTTTCTACCGCCATCTTCCTTCTCCTTCAAACCCAAAATTATACACATCAAAACCCAAAACCCAGAAATATGATGCATATGGATGCATCATTGAACTCAAACAAACCAAATCAGATTAGCAAAATACCATTGAAGAACCAAAATCGTATCAACAAACTCACAAATAAGATCCAAAAATTAAAAGTAAAAGAAACCATATGCATAATCAAAATAAATCAAGCAGATCTTAAAATAAAAATAAACAAGAAGTATCAGATGAAGAGGAAAGAAGGGAAGAGTTCGATTCTTTGGCATATTAAAATCAAAATAAATCAAGCAGATCTTAAAATCAAAAGGACGGGGCTCGGATTTAGAAGGAAGTGGGGAATATAGTTGAGAAAGTTTCAGATCATTGATTGAGGAAGAATAAGAACCTAAATACCCAACAAAACCAACCTATTTGTAACAATCTACGACACCGTTGGCCATCATTCTACCAATGGGTGACTTAGACGTTTTTCCTGAACATATAAGATGAGGAGGAGGAGGAAAAATCAACAGCATGGTGGGACCTCGTTCTCTTCTTGTTTGAAGAAAGCTCGTTGAAAGGTGGATAAACTAAACAAGCGGCTAATAGACCTGAAGAAGGAGATGGAGGAAGAGAAGACAAAGAGGCAACGTTAGACAAGGCGATCAAGGAGAAGAAGTATGGGTCTAAGAAGAGATCTAATAATGTAAAGAAACTTGAAGGATTGAGAGCAACGACGGTGGGTAGTGGTGGGTGGCTGGGTTCAGAAGAGTGGGAAAGAGGAGGGAGAAGGAGCTGCTTCAGGAGAGATGGAGAGAAGAAAGAAAGAGTGAGGTGGAGATAAAATGATGAGTTGGCTTGTGCTGAGTGATGAGGTGGCATATATAGAGTGATATGTGGATAATTTTTTTTTGATGCAAAAACAAGAGAAACTCAACTAAGAGATCTTATCCATGAGAAGCAACCGGCACAAATCCAAAGAAATCTGGGAAATAATGTGCAGTCTTGGCTAAGCCGACAAACCAGATTTAGCTAAGTAATCTGCAGGCCTATTGAAACATTTATGAACATACAGAATATCAATATTTCAGTCACTTGCAATCAGTTGCTTGATGGAAACAATAAGATCTTTATCCGCATGCATCATACCAACTTCATTCTTTAATAACTCAATGGCTTCAATTGAATCTACCTCAAGCATCACCTTCCTCAAGCCTAAATCCCAGGAAAGTTTAAGTCTATGGAAGCAACCCCATAGCTTAGAAGTAAGGCTATCACCCTCATATCCTTTAAACATAAAAACCTGAATGAAATTACCTCGTTCATCACAAATGACCCCACTACATGCACTACCAGGGGTGGCTGGGGAATAAGCACCATCCGTACCATAATCCAATCAGTAGGAGGAAGCTCCCATTTTCCCTCACTTTGAAAATAGAGTTACCTAAGTTTTGAGGAGTGGATAATTTCTTACTTGCTTCCATGAGACTTTGGAGGCCTATATTGACAGCAGCTCGAATATTGGAGTTTGAAATCATTTTCCCCTAAAAAATCATGTTGTTACGACGTTTCCACACCCACCAACATGTAAAAGCGAAGGTTCTCCTCCAATCATCAGTTACTTCTACTCCCTTACTAGCCCCCATATTCCAATAAAACCAGTGGCCAAAATTTATAATCTTGAAACGGTTCCAAACAAGTGGATCAACAATTTTTTTCCATAAATCCAAAGTCACAGGACAATTCCTTAGCACATGCTGCATATCCTCTATACCTCTATTACAAATTGGGCATGATGCATCAGTACTTAAACCACGATGTACACGTGCAACATTTACAAGCAACCTTCCATGATAAATCTTCCACAGGAGAAATTTGCACCTTTTAGGGACTTTCACCTTCCAAATCTTTTCCCACATCAATTCATGGCTCCTTAGCAGTCCTTTCAAAGTCATGTATGCAGATTTTACAGTAAACATACCATCCTTTGTACCTTTCCACCGAATAGACCTAGAGCCCAACAATTCCGTGTTATCCGTAATCGTCGGCCATATCTGTTTGATGCCTTTCCACAAGTTAGAACCCTTCCTCCCCATATCAATAGTGGGCAAGAGAACGTTTCCACACTTATACTTGTTATGTACAACCTTTGCCCATAAATCATTTCGCTTAGCCATTAAATTCCATCATACTTCATAAGATAGGAATGGTTCTGGAGTTTAGCATGTCTCAATCCCAACCCACCTTGCTTTTTTGGAGAATACACCACATCCCATGCAATTAAGGGAACTTTCTTCTTCTCATCAGTGCTTCCTTATAAGAATTTCCTGTTACTCATGTCAAGGGCTTTACATGTGCTAGATGGGAGAGTAGTCATCTACATTACATAGCCAGGAATCGATGTAGTAATGGATGAAAGAAGAGTAGACCTCCCTATAATGGATAGGGAATTACATTTCTATCTAGAGAGATGAGTCTTCACCTTGTCAACCACATATTGATAGGATTCCTTAGAGACCCTCTTGTGATGAAGAAGCACCCCTAAATATTGTCCCAAATCACTAGTACAAGCAAATCCAAGCAAATCACAAAGTTCATTTCTTCTATTATGGTTAACATTTTTAGAGAAAAATGCCCTTGTTTTTTGCTGATTCACTTCAACCCTAAACTTGCACAAAATTTCTGCAAACAAAACTTAATAACCATAACTTGCTCAATAGTAGCTTCTGAAAATAGGACAATGTCATATGCAAAAAATAAATGAGATATGAGGGGCCCACTCC
>JBAGKO010000015.1:6967409-6985555 GCA_037177275.1 Acacia concinna | reverse complement strand
TGATGCATCTCTATTTGCTCTTTTATATGATGCATCTATGTTTGACATCATCAAAACTAATCTTGTATATAACAATTTACACTATGAGTTGTTTGTGCTGATGTTATTGAGATGCTTTGGTTGTGAATTGCGATACTCGTGTTGTTAAAAATGAAGTGGCATTTTCGTAATTACGCAAAAAATACAAAAAGACTTATTTAGGATTTCCCGACTTCACTGCTCTAAATTGGAATTTCCCTATTTCCCTTGTTTTTTTTAGAATTTTCCTAAATTTTAATTATTTTTTATATTTTCTCATATTCCTTGCAATTCTTGAATATGAGAACAACGAATATTAAACTAGACTCCTATTTGGGATTCTCACCAGTCTTGCTTAGTTACAACTAATTTATTCATTAAATACTACATAATTCTTCCCTATAAAAATTAATTAAAATAATTAATATTAAGCACAATTTCAAATTTAAATACAAATCAAGTTAAATTAATTGCTAATAAATTTGTAAATATTTAGTTCCGAACATAATTACACCTCAAGAAATTAAACACAATTCCAAATATTTAATTAATGAAAATTTACTTTGTAAATAAGTGAACTATATTATGATTTAGTTAATTTATAATTTTTGTGTTTATATATAATCTCACATCCGATCCCCGCGCGCGCGCGCACAGAGCTCACTGATTTAATTAAACACATTCTAGTGCTGCCCCAACTAATTAAAAAAAATCTATAATTATTTTTTGCCAGAATTTTTTTAATGTTTTTGTATTTTTGAGAAATTTAACTTGATTATTGATTTCTGAAAAAAAGTATGAAAATATTAAGGCTTGTTTACTTCTTCTTCTTCTTTTTCAAAACAGTTTTGTAAAATTGTTTTTTTAAGAACGGGTTTTGGAAAACAAAAATGTTTGGAAAGTTGTTCCAAAAAATATGTTTTTGTTAAGTCACATGATGTCATTCCTTACTATTAATATAGCGTCGATATAGAGGATAGGTGCCATCTTCAAAAAAATAAAAAATGTAAAAACGAAAATAAGAAAACATTTATAAACTAGTTTCTTTTTTAGTTTTTTAAATAACTTTTTCTTTTTTTTATTTTCAAAAAAAAATTATTACAAAAAATTTTCCAAACAAATGTTTTTAATCTACTAGCGTTCCTAGCACTTGCCCATCAGAACAATGAATTAATACTTTCGGTATTAATTATAAGACTTAGTTAATTATTTTGAAGAGGTTAATGATATTAGTTAATTGTTATAATATAACCCAATCTTCCCATTATATTTGAATCATTATGATGTCCAATTATAGTTAAGAGAGTATTGATAAGAGTAGTTTGGGAAAAATGGTTAAACATGGGAGACAATATATATAGAGGTCTTATATTTAAAACCAAACCAAATTTTTAACTAAATCTTATAATTAAGACTAAATAGAGTATAATGGATTGCATCTCCCACAAGAGCTAGCATCGCTGTCTTTGACTTTCTAGTTGATTGATTCAAATTAACTTTCTCTACTTCATATCCCAAGTATCAAGTACACACACACAATGTACGTGTTTTGATTTCCTTCTTTCACTCACTGTTTATATATTATGCTGTTAAGTTTGCTTTGGTTGACGTGTTGAGTTTTGGTGGCTAATAGCTAGAAGAAAATGAATGAGCCAATTGTAAGAATCAAGTCCTTGTGAAGCAACGTGGGTATGGATGTTGGCCTTGTCAGAATGGGATCAAATAGACTGTTTGACTCACGTTCCTGCCATCTTCTTCTACCGACCACCAAACACTTGGCTCTCACCGCCGTCAGCAATTGCTGACACCTTGAAGCACTCTTTAAGCAGAGTGTTGGTGCCGTTTTATCCCATGGCGGGTCGTTTGCAGTGGATAAGCAATGGACAACTTCAGCTTCAGTGCAACGCAATGGGTGCTCAATTCATGGGAGCTAAGTTTGATTCAAGTTTAGATGACCTTTGTGACTTGTCTCTCTCTTGTCAGCCCGATAGCCTTTTTCCATTGATAAATCACTATTTTGTATGGTTTATTAAGCTTAATGGGTGCTTTAAATGTAAAAAACTGAGAGTGGTAATGTATTATTGTGGATTAAATTGGATAAATAAGTGCACGAGGGTATCTTAATCATTTCAGCATAATTGAAGGTTAAAATTGTTATTAAAATGTAATTATATGCTTGACCATAGTTTAGTATAATTTTGGTATAAGTTTGAAAGAAAATTTGGAAGAAATTGGAGTTTAAAGATGGATGACTGAATTACAAAGCTTCAAAAGTGTCCAGGGGCTTTTCTAGAAATTAATCAAGGACCTTATTGCAAAGAAGGAAAGGCGCAAGCCAAAAGTATGAGAATAAAATGGATGTAGGGTCTTTAAGTGTAATAATTCTGGGGTCAAAGTGTAAATAGGAAAGTCAGAAGAATAGTCAAAGGCGGACACAATGAGAGCCGTTGATGATGCATACCTCATGCAATCTACACCATTGATCAAAACGTTTCATTAAACAATGGTGAAATCCTGGCCTTTCATTGGTTTCCCTCTAGACTAATCCTCTCCATTCATCTTGCATAATCAGAGATTAAAAGGAAGCATGACACGTGCACACATCTTCACCTCACAAAGTCAAATGGGTTTAAAATGTGGCTGTTGGATCTCAACGGTCATATCCCTATTCATTGTCTTCTCCAGCTGCCGACCTGTTTCCAACTCCGTAAACCCGCAATACTGAAGTGTGAATTCCAGATGATTTTGTGGTTCTCTTTCATTCTTCTCGGTCCAGATAGCTTCGTCTGTGAGAGAGGAAGAGTTTGAGAGCAATTTCGTGGTCTGAGATTGCCTGTCGACAGAGATCACAGTAAAGCTTTCTAGATTCTAGCAATGCTTCCGGCAAGCTCTAGCGAAGGTCATTCTTCGGTTTCTACGATGAATTGTAGCTAGATTGTGTGTTCTTCATGTAATGTAACGTAGGTTTGAGTTCCTAGAATGTATTTAGATCATGAACACTCTTGTTTTCATCTATTTTCATGAATTGTTTAGATTTTTCGATGAACCTTGTGACAGAGGCTATTTCTAGTCATATTGTTCAATAATTTGTGGTTCGATTATACTTGGCATGGATTTAGAGTATTTCATGGCTGAATAGACCTAGGTGTTTGAAAGCATGGGAGAATTAATCAATGGTTAATTTGATTGAGTTAGTTTGTCTTGCCATTTTGGATCCCCCATCCATAGATTACAGCTTTCCAATTCATGAGATTCATGTGTGTTTTGCTCAGCTCACCAGGTTTAAGTGCGGTGGCATTAGTATTGCTTTAGCATTTTCTCACGCAGTTGTTGACAAACCAGGTGACGAATCCAAACTCATAATTATACTACCTACATGCAAAGGGCCAGGGTTTTATTTTATTTTATTTTTTGACATAAGAACTCAATTCACTTTGTCTCTTAAATTTAAAATTTTTTTCTCTCAAAATATTTCTGTTAATTGTACATGCGAACAAATTTCCTATCAAGGTAGTTTTAATTGCACATGATATTGAATAGTATGGTTTAGGAAAACCAACATACATTTATTATCTTAGGTCCTTAATACAAAGGTTAGTTGGAAATTATATTTTAAAGTGAAAGTTCAACTTTGAAGGTAGCTAAAATAAGAACGACCGTAACTTATAGTTACGTATGTCACTCTTATCTCGGGTGTCACGTCACAACAACAAAAATTTCATAGCACTATACTACCATTTCCCTCACTTTTTTATAGCCGGTCTAAATAAAATGTATATCTTATTATTTGTTTATTTGTTTGTTGGAATATTTATAATACTAGAAAAATGGCCTTTTATGACCATCACATTTAATATCAATGGCATTTTTGTAAATACTGATACAACTTCTAGTGGTGCATCCCATGTAATTTTTAAACTATCTTTACTTGTAGGTTGGTTGTGTGTCCCACATAATTTAATAATAACTGGTCTAGAAAATATTATTTAAACTACGGGATGTACTACCAATCTAAAGTTGTATTAATATTTACAAAAATGACACCAATTTTAATTGTGGCTACCTTAAAGACCTTTTTTCAATTGGTGTAAAAATACCAACAAGCAAACAAACAAATAACAAGATTAATGGTTTATTTAGACCTGTTATAAAAAGTAAGGAAAATTGTAGTATAGTATCATGGCGCTCTTAATGTCATGCCATGGCATCACAGAGAAAAGTGACAAACATAACGGCAAGTTAATGATGTTCTCAGTTAAAGTACTTTAAAAATTGTTTATTATCACATTTGCATCCAACAAAAGATATCATACTGAGCGCTTAAAGTGAAACACATTATTACTATTTTTTAAACCTTCACCGTAGATTTTATCCTAGATATAAGATCCCAATCATTTTGTCTCTCAAATTTATAATTTTTTTCTCAAAGCATGATCCCCATTGATTGCATAGATTAATGAGTTTCAATCCAATAATAGTTATGATAAAAGTGGTTTTTATGAAAATCAACATATATTTGTTACAAATAATTGACATGATTAATTTTCTTAATCTACTCAAATTAGTCAATTTCTTATTATATTAAGAGCTAGGGGTAGTATTATAAATAATGAATTTAACTAATTTTTTTAATATCTATAAATTAATTATCAAGCTGTTATATTAAGAAAGGGATGTACTATTTGAATATAGCCAATCTCTCTACCTGTTTGGATGTTATAGATCAGGCTTCAGAGAACAGCCCACTTGGCCCAGACTACATCCACGACGCTTCATTTTCGGACACCAATGATTTTGTTATTGGGTCTAAAACAGGCATATGACCCAATCCCTAGTCTTAAATATAAAAGCATAATATCTATTTATTTTGGTACTGGACTTAAGACATTAATCTACTTCATCTTTTAGATTTATAATTTTTACTCTAAAGCATCCTTATTGGTTTCACATATTGGGAACGTTTCTATTAAGAAATGGTTTCAATGTACCGCCCTGATTCTTAATATATGACTTTGTTTTTTAATATATGACTTATTTTAATTGTTGATATTGATCTTATAAACATAAAACATGTTTTTCACACATGTCAATCAAAAAAATTAAGGAGGGGTAATGAAGGAATTAAAGAATATGATTATGGTGTTTAATAAGGAATTAAACATCGATTGGAGTACATTATTATATATAGTGTTAAAGAAAGACTAAAATCATTGTTTATATTGGGAAAAAACTACCCTAACATATTTCATTAATATACACAAACTAATTACATTTAACTTTTAAATTAAAAACCGTATGCAGTGATGATAACACTAGTAAATCAATGAGAGTTAAGGGTGGCAGTGAGGGGTTTAATTCGTGAGAAACCAATGATTAAATCTTCATAGGGAGGCGCCCACATTAAATTTAATATATAACAATCTGTATTAATGATATTGCTTTTTAGATACCCACGTACTAGCAAATAATAATAACAATAATAATAATAATAGTAATAATAATAATGTTTTGTACACAAGTATATCAACGTAAGAATTTCAATCTGAATTTATTGTGTACATATAATTATATAACGATTTACTTTATTAATTGATTAAAAGAGTACATACCACTTTTGTGGGATGGATTGAACTTAATGTTAATGGGGCTTAGTGTGTTGAAGGGCATATGGCTAGTTGTGGTAGCATAGCACGTAATCATGATACTGAAGTTATGGGTGGTTTTATGTTCAATATTGGGAGGGGTAACATTCTGCATGCTGAAGCGTGGACAAGTGTGATGGGCTTGAAGAAAGCTTGGGATTCAAAATGAAATAAGGTTATTATGAAAACTGATTGTTGGGAGGTTCTAGATCTTATTACAAATGGATGGGGAGAAGATTATCAGGAGGCGATGTTGCTGTCAGAAATTATAAGTTTTCTAGATCATGATTGGGAGATTCATTTGGAGTGGTGTGCTCACGATGCAAATAATGATGCTGATAGATTAGCAAATGAATCATTATCTATCGCTGATGGTTATTTTCTATTCTGAGAGATATCAGATTGTTGTTTGAAGCTTTAAGGACTTATACATCTGCCTTTTAGTTCAGCTTTTTTCTTTGTCCTATTTTGAATTTTTGTTCAATAAAAAAAAAAAAGAGTACATACCACTCACTCTAGGAATGGCTGGGAAGTTTTGGATTCATCTCAATGTCTTCATAAATAATAAGCGAGCAGCTCTTGCTCCTTAATACTAGTATTCCCTCCCTCTAATCTTAATTATAAAACCCGGTTAACTTTTTTAGAAAATCTTAAAGAAGCTAATTACATTATTTTAAAGCATTAAAATTTATTATTTTTCTTTAAAATATTTTATTTAACTTATGAACTATTATATAATATAATAAAACATAATATATTATAGAATTAAATAACTTATTTTGCTTCCTTAATTTTTTTAAAAAAATGTTAAAGTGTAATTTACTCCAGCGTTTTTATGGAGAAGCAATTTAGTCCTAACATTTCTTTTTGCCCAATTTCAGTTTTAAAATTATTTATTTAGAGCAATTCATATTTTTACTAAAATATCTGTTAGGTTAACTTTTAAATAAGGGCTGTTGATCAATTCTTTAAAAAAAAACAAACAATAGATTTGCTAGAGTGGGCATTATGTTGCCTGTTGGTAATGGTGGGACGTGAGGTCGCAAGGCATGGCATGCATGCCAGGCCAAAAGTCAGAGATATAAATGAACATCCAATAATGCGACGAAATATGTGTAAGGGAAAAACAATAATAATAATAATTAATATGATTCCTATGAAAAGGTCAAATTTGTCATTCCGGACTGCAAAATAAAAATTAAAAAAAAAAGGTGAAAGAAACATGACACGTTGAAAATAAAAATGAAGTTGATTGGAAAAAAAGAAAAAGAGAGCAATGAGTGAAGAAGAAGCCAGTCAACGTCGTCATTCTTTCTTAGTGTCCAAGAGGAGTCTCCAAACACTTCACCCTATCTACAACCAACCTTCGATTCAAATCTAAGGAATTGTGCAACCTATTGTTCTAATCATGATAAATAACTCAGTATATTTATGTCCAGTGTATAAAAAAAGTCAGTACGTATATATTTTTATATTGTACTAGTTAATAAGGACTCAACTAATAACTTACAAATTGTTCAATTCTCACGACATATGTAAATACCTTATATTTTTATAAATAATTTTTAGATTTGGAATATGTGACTAAATCAATAAATGATTGTTTATTAAAATAATGACAACTTAAAAATAAAACTTATAAATTTCAGATATAGATATAGTTATTTATTTGCTTTAGATTTTTATACTATATTATTTTTTATGTACTGTTGTGGTATTGTGAGTGTTTGAACTTCGTACCTTAATCCATAAAGTATCCTATTTTTGTCATTACCTTCTTTTTATATATATAAGGCGCATTTTCTAATATACTTTTGTTCCTTTATTAGTTACATAGATCATTAATTCGGTGGAGCATTCGTGATTATTTTTCATACATGCCCTATATTAAAATTGTAATGTTAAGGTAACAATAATAATAAAGATTCATTCAATTGGTAAGAAGTTAACTCAAGACTAAAAAATTATGTGAATATAAATATAGTTGCCAATGAAAACACCTCGTTGATCAGCGATTAAAAGTATAAGTGTGCGTTTGGGATTGCAATATTGGATCAGAATTGGACGTGTAGGAGAAAAACAGACTTTTCACATTGGACTTTTCATATTGAAGTGTTAGGAAAAAAAAATATGTTGATTGGACTTATTTCACTTTAAGATCTTATATTTATAAACTGAAAATTCTTGCTTATTTTGAACGTTTTGCTCTCTTTTTTATATATATTATAACTTACTTTTTCTGATTCTAATTATAAGACTCAGTTGACTTTTTTAGAGAAATCTAATAAAGTTAATTATATTATTTTAAAGCATTAAAATTTATCATAATATATTTACATGTAATAAGACTCTCTTCAGTCTTAATTATAAGACCCAGTTGGTTTTTTTATAGATTAATGAAGCGAAAAAAGTTAATGAAGTCTTATAATTAGAACCAAAGCTAGTATAAATATATATCACAATATATTTACATGTAATAAGACTTCATCAAGTCCTAATCATAAAACTCAGTTGGTTTTGTTTTTTGGACCGGCAATAGTAATTATAAGTCCCAAATTAATTATGTTTGTGATGAAATTAGAGACCAAATTATACAAATGATGTGATCCGATTAGTAATGTAGAGCATAAGAAATTTTACATTTCTTTGCTTTCAAATTTATATGCATTTTTAATCATGTAATCTTGTTATTAATTATATATTTTAAGCTTTTATTCTTAACTTTTGTTAAAATTAATTTTTTTCCTAGTATAATTTTTAAGTTTTACAATATATATAATATATTCACTAATATTCACATTCCTTTCAGTAATTTACTACAATAAGTTACTTTTTAATATATCAACAAAACATTTTATTTTTACATAAGTCATTTGTGCCACCTTCAATCTAAACATACACAATCTGACTTATATATAATCTAACTTATCCACAAGTCCAATTATAAATAATTCACTTATTTTACCGTTATTACAAACACACCCTAAGTCTGATTATAAATAAGTAAGTTATTCTATCTGTTATTCCAAACACAAGATTTATCTGTCTCAAGTCGGATTCGTACTCTCATCTGGTATTCCGCTGCTTTCTGAATCAGCATCCAGCACCAGTTCTCCTCTCTACATTTGTTGCTTGTGAGTTGTGATACGCAATTACGCATATCTTTATATCACTACAGTGTACAGACACAGTGCTCTTCACGTATGACTCTACATCATGCAACATTTAAGAAAAAGCACGCCCTGCTCCGATTATTTTAATTACGATATTAATACACACACAAACACTCCATAAATTGGTCACTCATTCTAGAATGATCATAACCCAGCATTCAAAAACTTAAACAAAGCTTCTACAAGTAGAGTCTAAGGAGGGTCAAAATATAACCTTACCACACAATGAGAGACTAATTCCAAAATTAAAAGTACGGAGTAAAATTTACCGTTACTCAAGGCTCACCCTCCCATATGGGATCAAACTTCACATTTTCTAACATGGGCCAAGAGAATGAACTCAAGGAAATTTGCGCCTCAATTACTCAAACGAGACTTTTCAAGCCGTATTGATGTGGCAAGCATTTATTACTACCATTTAATGACAGGTTTCTTGCAGTATCAGCAATATAACGCATCCAACACAAGAAGAAAGCAACGGACAAGTATAGATGACTCTGCATAAGTAAAAGGTAGCAGTCACTGATATTACTGCATTAACAACTTGTAACAGCCTACAATCTTCCACCCACCTAACCTCACTTCAACAAATAGAATTCAAACCGTGAGTGTTCAACAGCCAACTCTAGCATTACCCAAAAAACAAGATAAACTCCAAATCCGTTCTAACCAATTCCTGCAAATATCTCATGTATGAATCAAATGTCTAATTGCTAGATATAATCATCAGGCGGTCACCCCAAAAGTTTCATTGTTAGTTTCTTTCTAGTTACCATGTCAGCCTCCCCATCACCTGAAACCACAATCACACAATTTTAACTACAGACAAATTATTGATGTAAAACATAGAATCTATAGCAACCTCTGATAATAAATCCATCTCAAGTATAACAACAGTACCTTTAACTTAACTATAACATAAGCTTCTATTCCCCAGGCAAAGTTATATTGATGTCTGGGGTTGGGCCCTGATCAGACAATTCTTCAAATCCATTCCAATCAGAAGTATTCGGCATGGCAGCTAAACTCTGTTTATCGATGCTTGTAATGTTGTCTGATTCTCTGCGCCTTTGTTGTGGAAGCTGCTGCTGCTGCTGGGCCATGGGTGTGAAGCAGTTCTCACCACCACCTGGATTCGCCTGAGATATAGGTCTTGCCGCCATCACAGCATCTGCACCAGAAACTGGAGATGCCACAGTATTCTCACGTTGTTGCTTTTTTTTCTGTGCCTTGGGACTATACGGCATAAAGCTTCCCATCACAATCTAAAATCACATATATTCCTGTTATGATCCTTCAAATGGCACCCAAGATAGTACAGATTCAAACATATTTCCAATACATGAAGCCTAGCTTGAAACGTCCTTAACCATGTTATTAGTGTGATTTCACTTCGCTGTTTAACAGAAAGATCAAACTTGAAAGCATTTGACGGACTAGCAATTGAGGCAAAGCAGTAAGAGAAAAGAATCATACTTGGATTGGGCTGGCAGCAATCAAGAGACCAGAAACACCACCACCTATCACACGGCCATCAGGGCCAGCCAGTGAGACACTCAATCCACCAGTTCGACCTTTTAGGCCCCCATTATCAGACACCGTGAATGACCCCGACAGAGACAAAATCTCGAACCGACCCTGGATGTTAAAATTAAAGGGCTCATTATTGAAAAATACTACAAAATTAATTACCGTGGTTGTCTCAAGGAAGACAAACTAAAAAGAGCAGAAACGGCACATGAAGTGTTTCAGAGCCAGACTACATGGTCAACAACAGAAATTTCTGATACAGTTCAGAACAATAAAGCATTAATTATTAATTAATGATCGGCAGCATATCATTGTACCTCCATGTTCAATGATTTTACATGTCATGTCCCGTCTACGGTTTTTATGTTGGAAAACAATTATTTCCCCAAGGTAGCTGAAACCCTTCAGCTTCCCAAACCCGACCTAAGGAGAGACTGACAGCGAAATCATCTGTAATAGCAGCATCTATTGTCATCGTCTTCTACATATCCATATTCTAAATGCATGGCAGGACAGATCATTACACAAGAACATGATTAAACTATACAAGGCAAAACGTTTCCCCAGTAACAACGCCCTCTTAATGTGGCCTACTACGCCTCGCCGGGATGGGGTTGCAGATTAAAAAAATAAATACAGTAAGAGTAGTTATCAGTAAGAGGAATTTAAATATGAAAATATTAACATTCTGATAGCCGTCACGTTTAAATAAGAACATGTGGGAAATCATCATTACAATTTAAATAAGAAATGAGAGCAATTTAAATAAGAAAATATTAACATTCTGATAGCCGAAGAGTAGTTATCAGAAAGAGGAAGTAAATCTCAGAAATCATCATGCCTCGTATGTTAATGAGCCGCCAGAAGAACCAGGCTGCCGCAGAGTGACATTAGATATAGCTCCATTAGCAGAAAGAACGCAAACCCCTCTAGTACCTTTCTGGGCAAATGACACGATTTTTCCGGCAACATCCTGCATGGAGGTCATCAAGTAAGATCTCCGTCACGTTTAACAAAAGATTATGCCTTGGGATCAGTTTATTAATAATGTAAAATAACCAGTATCATAATTTTGTTTGAATCCACAAAGGCTAACATTGTACGGTACTTTCTGCATTACCTCCCCAGTATGAACAGTGACGACATGAGGTGTGAAATCCCCACCTGCTGTGTTTGCTAACAACTCACCTTCAAAAATCACAAGCGGGAGTAAGATATCTTGCTCAAAGAATTTGCTATATCCAGTGACTTCAAACTAGGCATTCACATGTCACACGCAAAATATATATTTAGCAAAGCATCCATTTTCTTTGCCTTTAAATAGATGTATATATAAAGCTTAGGTTCTAGGCCACAAGAAGCAAAGTTTAGCTCGTTTCAGCCATGATATGCCTACACTTAAATTGTTTGTCCTTATTATCAGAGAGAAATAGACTAACAGGAAAACATAAAACGGGTATCTTGTCCTGAAACGGTTGCAATAAGCACAAATTTTCTTTCAAGGTAAAAAAATAAGGACAAATCTGAAAACGAACCCTCAGTCCTCAAAATACAATTCTGGAATTTAACCCAGAGAAAAGGTGCAACTTTTGGTTAAGATTAAAATAAAACTTACCAAAAGATGCGAGAAGCTTCCAGTTGCCCGAGCCAGCTGGTCTTCCTCGACCCCTTTTGGAGGAGAATTCAGAAGGTGAGGTTGGGGACAAAGAAAAGCCTTGTTGTGATGGTGCACCCTGGAACGACGTCGTCACCCTCGGCTTCCCATCTGAATCATATTTTCTCGGCCTCCCTCTCTTCTTTTTCCCGAACAAATCAAATCTCCCCGGCCCTCCTCCTCCGGTACTCGCAGGCGATGTCATTGTAGCTGCGTCTACAACTGTCGCGCCTCCACTATTATGCAAGTTCATATTCACCGTCATGTTCGTTACTTGAGGCACGGAGACTCCGACGGGTTGCAGATGCTGCGCGGAGTCTGAGTTTCCCGGTGAACCGAAAACATGGACATCTTTTCCTTCCATCAAAAAGCGTTTGAACAAGGCAGATAAAAATGGAAGAAGGTATAAAGATGTTATTCGGGTTTCTAGTATTGGAAGCCTAAAAGATGAATAGTTCAAGTTTGAACCAGAAAGACTCAGCAAATGGCGCCAGAAGTAGAAGAAGCAGTAAGCTTTTTTATCTTTGGATGAGAGAAATTATGAATTCGCTCTCTCCATTAATGGAGGAAAATCAGACTGTGAGTGTCTGGACTCTACTGTGCATTTATTTATTCCAATATTTTAATATGAATTAAAAAAGATCCATTTACGAGCATTCGTAATAAATAAATATATTCAGCCGAGATTATTGTTTTATGCCCAAGTTAGCCCCATAGTCATAGAGGGACAAATTGACAACAGAGATTATTGGCAAAAAAAACAGACAACAGAGATTTGTTTTTCAAATTTTTTTTGTCAATAAGTCTATGTTTTTAATGGGGAAAAAGAGATGATTTTGGTTGTCGCATCCGCAATTACTCTTTTTCTTTCTTTTTTAAGGTGCCTCTTTTAAAACCCTTAATTATTAGTTTTAATGTTGAAAGTCCAAAATAAAACCTGTATGAAACAATTTTTTTGACCTGAATAATAAAAAATAAATTGATGTATTAATTTCATAAAATGTATCTACCAAAGCTTCAAATATATATAAGTAAATTGCAGTATTTAGTACTACTAGTTTATTCTCCGGTAAAAAAAGCGATGCTTATTAAACTTTTAAAATAATTTAGGCCAAATAACATCAAACAAGTCTCTTAAGATTGTGTTGAGTGTGAGGCTTATGAGTTTAAACCCTAAATCCAAAAATATAATAGGGGTATGAGTTATAGAAAGAAGAAATTTATAAAATAATATATGACCATATAGGACTGATATTAAGGATGCCTATTGCCGCATGTACATACGATACATCGAGTGCACTTGGGGCAGTTAAACAAATAAATCTTTAGAGTATATCCTAGTGAATGGAATATTCTCGTCAGTAAAATCTAAAATAAGAGGTTGCCCTCCATAAAAATTAAAAAATAGCACAAAATAAAAAGGTAAACCGAAAACATAGTGTGAAGGGCATTTGAGTAAAATAGTGATTAGTAGTACCATCAAAATAAACACATTATATTGTATCAAAAATAAATAAATAATAACAAACAAACACAGTATTGAAATGAATATATAGGAATAAGAGGAAGATTGGCATTAAAAAATTGTGGTCAAAACATTGTTGTTCAGATAAAGTGACAGACAATATAAAATAATATATTTGTGCGTTATCAAAAAAAAAAAAGGAAAAAAGGATTGAAAGGAAAAGGATGAAGTCTCTATCCTACGATTCCCAACTCAATTGGCATCAGACTTCTATTTTGTTGAGCATTTACAGATTTTGATACCTAAACCACCCTCCACTCCACCATCTCAACGTTTTCCATTCCATATTTTATTTTTCCCTTCCCCGAAATAAAAATTGTTTTAGTAATTCTTGAGCTACTTGCACACCCACAATATTTTTTTTTAAAGAAAGAAATCTCGGCATCAAAAACATAAAAAAGAGTAAACATTTTAGGGAAAAAATTACGAGATGGGAATCGTATAGTATTCAACATTAAGAATATAGATTATAATTTATATTAATAAATTGATGATAATAAATCAGTACTTAATTAACTGAAGGCCAATATGATTATGAGCTATTTAGGGGTTATTTTTGCCTTAAATGTATGATTCAGATTCATTTTATCTTCTGAACTTATTATTATTTTTTAAAATTATTTCTAATTAGATATATTAGGGAAGTTTCCATCAATAGACCAATGATAAAAGAGATGTTTTTAAGGAAAAATTAACGCGAAATTTTTGGAAATAATTAAAATAGTTAATTGCTTTAATTGTATAAATTAATTAGTAATTCTTGTATGTGGAGGTATGAGAGTAATTAAGGAAATGTGACAGCCTGGTAAATAATAAAAGGCGTTTGGCGGGGAGAGCATTGGGAAGCGTGGGTGCCCGAATCAGGTGAAGTGGGTTTAGCGCCGAAATGAGGTGTGAGATTTATGAGCATGAGTATTAGGAAATTTAACCGATTATAAAAAATTATTATATTTATCTAAAAGATATAAAAATAATTTTAAAAATTTAAATATATTTTTTATTTATATTTAAAAATTATATTTTTAAAATAAAAATAATAATATTTTTATAATAATTAAAATCTGAATCATTAAGATTTTAATTTACTTATAGAAAAAAAAAATGAAGGAAGAGGATGGAAAAGGGTAGAGGAAACCACCCAACTCCGTGGCAGCCAATAATGGTAAAAAGGAAAACCAAAGTGTGTCCATAAAAAAGATAAAAACGAGAAGGAAAAATAAAAAAGAAAAGAGAAAAATGCATATATAAAGGAGGAGGGGAAGCAGTAAAATAAAAGCTGTCGGTAAGACCGTTGACGGGCCTGACAATTCACGCAACCCATTATTAATTATATATTTAAGGGGTCACGCCTTTCTTTGCCTGTTTTGGCCCTCTCCTTCCCTTCTTTTTCGCTCTCTCCTATCCTCCTGTGCTCTTCAAATTCACCCTCTTTCATATTTTCCTCATATTCTTCATTTCTCCCCTTTTTTTCTTTAATCTCAAAACTACCCCCTTTAACTATAAATCCCTCTGTACAGATTTCCATACAGCTACTGTATCAAATTGTGAGATTAAATAAGTAGTTTTTGCCCCCATACCGTTTGCTTGCTTTGTGGAAAATTTTTTTAATAAAATAATTAATTCAGTTATTAATTAAATCATCATTTAAATAATAATTCAATATAATTATATTATTATTATCAAATAAATTAAATATAATAGAAAATTTTAAAATTTAAATTTTTCAACAAGACTATTATAATTAAAGGTGTGTTTGGTTGAAGGGGAGGGAGGGTAGAAGACCCCAAATATTTCATCCCCTCCCCTCTAAAACCCCATTTTGGCTCCCCTCCAAATTAGAAAGTTTTAGAGGGGAGCTAAAAGTTTGAACATTTTTACTCTTATACTTTATTTAATATTTCAATAATGCCCATGATAACAGATATTATATGATAGTTAAAAATATTTTATTATAAAATAAATTTAATATAAAATATATATTAAAAAATTATTTGACAAAGAAAATATTTTTATGAGTAAAAAATTATTATAATTATAAAATCTGCTATTATAATTTTAAATTAAAAAAATATTATAAAACTACATTTTTTTTTTGAAATAATTAAAAATATTTTTTTAATAAATAAAATAATATTATTATTATAAAATATATTATTTAAAAATTAATTTAAATTAAAAAATATATTAAATATTTATTTTATCTTATAAAATATTTTAAAAAAACTAATTTAAAATAAAAAATATGTTTTTATGAATAAAACTATAATTATAATATTTTCTATTTTAAGTTTAAATAAAAATAGTATTATTTAAAATCAAAATAGATCATTATTAATAATAAAATCTAAAATTTTTACAAATAAAAAACTATTATATTTGAATATATACAAAATTTATTAAAATTTAAAATATTTTATTTTGAAATTACTTTAAATTAAAAATATTTTTCATGAATCAGTAAATATTTTAATTATAGTATTTTAAAATAATTTTAATTAATAATATGCCATTATAAATGAAATTATATTTATTTACTACATATAAATTAAAAATATGTTATTATAAATAAGGAAAATACTATTATAGTTTTTAAAAATATGTTATTATAAATAAGGAAAATAGTATTATAGTTTTTAAAAATATTATTAGAAAATTATTTAAAAATTTATAATATTATACTTGGAAAACATTATTACATGTTTGAAATATATTATTATACTAATTAAATAATGTGTGAATTAACTTGTATAACATACAAATAATACTTATAAGCTAATACGTTAGAAGTAAAATGATAAATTATAATTATTTTTTACCTCACCTCTTATCCCCGCCAATTAAACTAAATAAGGTAGCATTTCTTCCTCCCCATCCATCCCCTCCCCTCCCCCTCTATCCCCTTTCTTCAAACCAAATAGGCCCTATCCCTCCCCTCCTTCCCCTCACATTATCTCCCTTCAAACCAAACACACCTTAAAAGAACAAAATCCTTTTTATCAAAACTCAAGCACATAATTAGGTTTTAAACTCCCAAAACAAACATTCTTTATCAAATTAAAATGAGAACACGTAAGTTTTGAAATACAATCTTAAGGCTTCAAAGCTGTTCAAAACATCAGAAAATAATCCAATAATAGAAAATTAAAGGTATGAAATCAATATGTGAAGTCTTAAAAATAATTCATGAAAATATGCAGATTAGTATAATAATCCAGCACAAACTAAAAGAACAGAAGAATTACTCTTAGAAGAAGTAGCTTGATCTTCCGAAGTCTCTTCTACTAGACCACTACGAGATCTATCACCTGAAAAATGTTAAGTCAACAGGGTGAGACAAACGTCTCAATAACCAACAAACTATCTCATTGGATATATGAGTAAGTGCCCGTGAAGTATCAAGTGAGACAATCACATTTTCTAAAATATTAAATAATCTATGCATATCAATTTTCAATATCATAAACTCAATTTCAAACTCAAACAATTATCAATATTTAATAATTCACTCTCTAACATCCTTTATTACCTCCCACCTTATCTCCTCT
Organism: Acacia concinna; assembly: GCA_037177275.1. Lineage (NCBI taxonomy): Eukaryota > Viridiplantae > Streptophyta > Magnoliopsida > Fabales > Fabaceae > Acacia > Acacia concinna. The sequence continues at coordinate 6,968,468 of JBAGKO010000015.1, read as the reverse complement.
AATTGAACCCAACGGCTAGTACTCACCCATTAATTGGTAGTTCAACTCAACAAGCTCATTGATCAAGTGATATCGACTGACCAAAATTCACAGAACACAAAACTAGACCATAGGTTTCCCCAATATATCAATGGGGTGTCAATACCCTATCAAACATAAATGGGTCAAATGACTAACTGATGTACATCTAGAAACATGCCACCTTATTTCCTCTTCTATACAATAATATTACCCCCCTTATTTTCTCTAAGAATAACCTCTCATCAAGATTCACATCTGCCACTATCTCTCATATCAGTTGCTCATGGGGTATAATCATACTCAATAGATATAATCATCATAAATAATCATATTCCATTATCAATTAACAAATCAAGAGAATTTCCAATATCATAAATCAATATTAAATTCAGATAATATTATATTATTATCCATTATTCAATAAAATAAGTCTCACGAGACAATTTCAATAATAAAATAACTTCATATAACATATTACAAATCAACTGTAAATTTATGTTATATAAATATTTAAAACAACTCACAAATATAACATCATAAATAATCATATTCCATTATCAATTAACAAATCAAGAGAATTTCCAATATCATAAATCAATATTAAATTTAGATAATATTATATTATTATCCACTACTCAATAAAATAAGTCCCATGAGACAATTTCAATAATAAAATAACTTCATATAACATATTACAAATCAATTGTAAATTTATGTTATATAAATATTTAAAACAACTCACGAATATGTCACAAGCATGCATAACAAGAAAAAGGTAAGCTACTTATCTTTTTTTTTCGATTGAACAGAAATTCAAAACAGAACAAAGAAAGAAAGAAAAAACTAAACTAAAGTGGCAGAAACATCAGTCCTTAAAGCTTCAAACAAAAAATTTGGCGCCTCTCGGAATGGAAAATAACCATCAGCAATAGATAATAATTCCTTTGCTAATATATCAGCCACGCTATTTGCATCACGAGCACATCACTTCAAATAAATCTCCCAATCATACTCTAGAAAACGTGTAATTTCTGACAG
>JBAGKO010000015.1:6925437-6946449 GCA_037177275.1 Acacia concinna | reverse complement strand
ACCCTATGTGGAGAGAGAATGAATTCTTTTAATATTTGCTTGAGCTGCTGGCAAAAGTAATTTTCCCCAACTTTCAAAATAAGTCTTTTTTTTTTATAAAAGTCCATCAACTTTTGAATTTATCCAAATAGGGCATCATTGATAAGTAGCTTAATTTCAATGACAAGTAACTTTTTGTGTCTCTCCAAACAGGCTCTTATTCTCTTATTCATAATGACTTTTATATTAACCTAAGATTATTACAGTATACTCCCTCTGGTCCTAATTATAAGACTATGTTGACACTTTTGGAGGGATTAAAGATATTAGTTAAATTAGTTAATTGTTATAATATGATATAATCCTCCAAAATTACCCTTCAGTCCTAATAATCACGAATAGATAAGGGAGTATTGTCAATGGTAGTTTGTGAAAAATTGATTAAATATAGGAGACAATGTAGATAGTAGTGTTATATTTAAGACTAAATTAAATTTTCAATTAGTTTTTATAATTAGAACATGAGGGAGTACTTATATTTTAATCTGAGCGTGAATTATAAACCTATAATTGTCTAATGCAGTTATTCAGTCAAAGAGCTGCATTAGGGTGTGTTTGTTTTAATGTTTTGGCCCCAAATCGTGCTATTTCTAATTTCTTTTAAAAGTGTGAGGGTTTGGTAAAACATTTATCCAATTTGATTTATTGACTATAAATTATTATTATTTAAGTAAAAATAAGTTACTTATCTAAACTATCATTTTTTTAACTTTTTTTTTAAAAATTTATTTTTTATTTTTCTATTATAACTTACTCTCTCCAATCTTAATTATAAGATCCAATTTTTTTAACAAATACTAAGAAAGCTAATTACATTCCTTTAAAGTATTAAAATTTATCATTTTTCTTTAAAATATTTTGTTTAACTTATGAACTAACATATAATATACCAAAATACAATATATGATATAATTAATTTATTTTACTTCATTAACTTCTCTTAAAAAAGTTAACTAGGTTTTATAATTAGGATCAAATGTATTATAAATATCACAATATATTTATATGTAATATATACTCTCTCTCTCTCTCTCTCTCTCTCTCTCTGTGATCCTAATTATAAGACTGAATTGATTTTTTTTTGAAGAATCCCTAAAAAATCTAATTACATTATTTTAAAAAATTAAAATTTATCGTTTTTCTTTAAACTATTTATTTAACTTATGAACTAATTTATAATATAATAAATTACAATATATGATATGCTTAATGTATTTTTAAGTCATTTATCATAAAAAGTTACTTTTCAACATATCAACTAAACAAGTTTCAGTTTTAGACACATTATACAATCTAGCTTTTACGCAATATGACTTAAAAGTCATATAACAAATAAATCATTTTTCTCACAATTGTTCAAAACACACCCTTTTCGTCAGGCCTACAACAACTTACCTCACCGGCTTTGGTGGCCTGTGCAGCAATATGATATGATCTATTTTGGTGTGAAAGTATCAAACCTTATCTTGTGCTTTTTAGGAACTTGGAACTTTTGCCTGTTTTCTTCCCTTTATGCTACTCATGTAGTCAAACAATTTGCACACTATCCCATTCCATTGTCTAGGCAATTTGATATCATTAGATGGTCAGGTAATACTTTTGGTATATATACTATTAAGGATGGATATCTATTACTTCAATTCACAACAGGATCTATCACACAAGAGGAGACTGAGGTTTGTGAATTAATTTGGAAATCTTCTCTACCTCTAAGAATTCAACTATTGTTGTGGAAAATTGTTAAAGACATTCTACCAACTATTCATCTCTTGAAGGTTAGACATATTGCTTCTGTCAATGTATGTTATTTTTGTGGTTGTGATGATGAATCTTTAGAACATTTTTTCATTTACTATCCCTTTTCTTGGGCATGTTGGTTTGGTAGTTTGATTGGTTTTCGCCTTGACTCTAACTCTAACATGCCCTTATACCAATTGATAGTTCATTGATTATTTAACCATGAGAAATCTAGTAATTTGCTTACATATTTGCCTTTTTAAATGCTAGATTCCTTGTGGTATACAAAAAACAAAATTTGTCATGCAGGTATGAGGTTTAATTTACTTTCACTCTATTGCATCAACGATCTCAGGTTTTTGATGTAACTACAAATGAATTGGCATATCTTGAATGAGATTCTCCTATATAATGGAGCTCAAGTTGTTAGATGATACTGCTTAATATTAAATGCTCTAGACAATGTTTTCATACTTTAAAAGTTATAGTGTTATTTTGACCAACTTCTATTTCATAAGTGGGTAATCACTCTTCCAATCAGGATAGACGTCCTACACCTACAATCACAAGGACGCCAAGATACAATGTCTTTTATACTTCAACAACATTAGCTCAATCATCCTCATAGGTTCCCTATACTTTATAAACAATAAAAAAAAAATCTCATATTAAAATTATCACCAGTAAAACCAAGTATATGCCTTGGCACAACACATACCTTTTACAAAATGTGTGTATATATATATTATTATATTATGTAGGAATTTTGGGCGTACCTAAAATCCAAACGATTACGTATACAGAAGATGCACATGGAAAGAAGAAAAAAATCAAAGTGAAGGACTAGAGGGAATTTCTATTGCTAAAAAAAATGAATTCTCTCCTCTCTATCCAGTATCTTCCCAACTATATAACACACGTGAAGTTACTTATTTGAATTTTAAATATTATATTAAAATTCTTTTCTTGAACATAATATTTTACATATTTATATAATAGTCCATAATCCACCAAGAGTGTATTAGTCATATTCTAACATGTTACTTCATATCTTATATTTTTTTATTATGAATGCCCGGGGGGATGATGTCGGCAAATTTGACCTGAGCGTTAGATTTGTGCGCGCGGGAACAAAGTTGGAATATATATATATATATACATATAAAAGGAAACGCTTAATAAAAGCCATAGATGACGGCATATAACGATTAGAAAGCATTACACTTTTATACTACCTCAAACAAATTTTTTTAAAAAAAATAGAAAAAAAGATATTGTCAAGCTCCAAACAAAAGAATTCTTTGAATGGAGGGGAAGGAATGGGAGATTTTAGTTACTTTGATTTTTTTAAACAACACAGAGAAGAAGGGTTATGAAATTTTTGTAAAAAGAAAAAATAAGAGAAAAGAATTAAAAAAATAATTAAAAGTATTTAATCACTCTTCTTCGCCTCCCCAACCAAATTAGGTGGAGACATGGTTTGTGCCTCAGTCACTCAACTGTATATATGTATGTGGGAAAATAACGTTATTTCCTCTGCATTTGGATCTCACTCATAGTTATCACGATGCTTGGTTTTGTCTTTCCGTTTCTGTTGCTTTCCCCCAAGCCATGCTCAAGCAAGCGTGTCACTAATAGTAATAAGTAGCAATAGGTGCATGTGCATGTCAAACTTCACTGCAGTCTCTGTAATTTCACATACTGACACTCTTCTTGTCTCTCTCCGACGACTCATACCTCTGTCACAGACAACAACCTCTTGTCTTCTATCTATGATACTCAGACACACATGCCTTGTTTTGTCTCCTACGTTCATGGTCGATTCCCCCGAATATGAAGCCAGTGATTGAAGAATTCACCACCCTTGCCCCGTATTTTAGTCACAAAGTACCTAAACGACTTAATTAACCCTTTGCTGCTATCTGCTCCGTTTCCCAATGACTATGATCTACACTGAGGCAAGATGTTTTTGATTTCACAGTACTGCCTTCCCCCCTTTTTTTTTTCTGTGGCTTGCTGACTCAGATTGATTGATAAAGATTTCACATTTAGAACGCCAATCTCGCCTTCAATTTATGCTTCTTCTATTATTTCTTTATTGGTGAAAAAGCAGAGTGGATTTGATTTTGAACTGTAAGAACACCTAACAAAATAAAAGGATTAAAAAAAGAGAAAGAAAAAGCCGAAACATTTCCCTCACTTTTTGCGACAGGATTGCATTACCATATTGGTAAAAACTCCAAAGCTGAGAATTCAGATTTTTGTACCGCACCGGCTGCCCCACCCATGTGTTACCTATCCGCCGTCCCCGTTTTCTCCAATGCCCATAATAACACAACAGCAACTGGAGAAATAAGCTTGAATCAGTTTTAATACGTGAATGATTCTCTGTCTACGTTTACCATTTCCTTCTAGGGAGTAAATAGTAGTGAAGAGAATAAGAAAAGGAAAATGAGCTCTTCATTGGTCATTTGAGCTGCTCACTACACGTTTCTTATTATTATTGTATTATTTCTGTTTTGAATTTGGTGGTGCAGGCACAGAATTGAAGTTTGAATTTGAACTTTAGCCATGGCCCTTGACATTGCATGTCTATTATTGACTCCCGTCACTTTAACTTAGTGTGAGAATAACTTTCTTAAAGTAAAGACCTCTTTTTTCTTCTCCGACACGGAAGAGAGAAGAAGTAGCTGACACATCAAATAATGAACCTCTCCCTTTAGGCCATAGCCTCAAAAAGTTTGTCCTCCCAAAATAATGAATCAACTTCCAAGTTGGGTTAACTTATGAGCAGTGAAAGTTGCACAAATAAATTGCATAACACGCAGAGTCATAGCCTCAGTGCAGGGTCTGTCTCTTTGATCTAAAACTCAATTATTGAAATTATTTATTGCTGGTGAGATTAAGATGGACCATTGACTTTCAAGTGCTCTCTTTTCCCTCACCAAAAACAAATTCAAAAGCGGGAGTTACAGAGTAGGAATACTCATGACGAAACTAATAAACTGAGCCAGATGTATTAGAATGATAGAATGCCTATTATTGTTGAGTTTTTTTTTTTTTGAGGAAGATCGACGATATTATTAACCTTTTGAGTGGGTAGTGAGTATAATCGAAGGAAAAGTGAAAGCAAACAGAGCAAAAGAATTACCAAAATTATTTATAATGGATTGATATAGGTGATCATCAAATCAACCCTTTTCGTTTAGCAATCAATACAATAACAACGTGGGAATTAAACCTTTAAGAGGGTAGATTTATCATGTTCATCTTCATTGAAATATTATCAAACGCCATCATTGCAGGCACATGCAGGGGTTCAGTTGTTCCTATTTAGATGGTAGACACCCACTGTGCAGCTTCTAAAGATGGTAAAGTTGTGACAGTAAGCCGATCATTGTTGCTTGCTTTAAAAAAGATAATGAAGTAGAGTGCTACACAGTAGACAGTTGAGTCTAAATTACTAAAATAAACAAGATTACCACTAATTTATTGGTCTATTTCTCATTTTTCCATACATCACAAAACAACAGGTTTTTAATGGGGAGTCCATTTATATTATATTAGTTGGATATCGAAAGAGCAAAAGAGAGGAGCACAAGGATCGAGAAGCATAAACATGTTTGTTAACCTTTTACCGAATAGGCCAAAACAAAAGAAAAAAGGTGAAACCTTTGGTCCTCATTCTATATCCTGTTATGGAGTGCATATAACAGCAATCATTCACACAACCATCCCCCACCTTCCTAATCACAAACCAACTGCTACCCCTTTAATCATGATATTCCTTCTCTCCTAACAGAAAAATCCTTCTATTTTGTCTTTTGATTTACAGGACACAGAGAAAGGGTATGAGAATCTCCTTCTTCCCTTTCTTTTAATTTTAAAACACAGCCATTATTTTTTCTTCCTCTTCCCGCCGGAGCATGCACACAAAGCTCTGCTCTCTTCCTCATAACATGAAGAAGGCTTTTCCTTTAAAACTTCCATTGGTCTTTGCCTTCGCTTTACTTTGTTGTGTCTCACAATCTCTGGGTTTTACCCAAAATGACACTCACGCTCTCACTCAATTCCGCCTCCAAGCTGATGCTCATGGCTCTCTTCTCGTCAACTGGACCGGCGCCGAGGCCTGCTCTGCTTTCTGGCGCGGCGTTCAGTGCTCCCCTAATGGCCAAGTCGTCGGCATTTCGCTTCCTTCTCTTAGTCTCCGAGGCCCTGTTGATTCTCTGTCTTCGTTAAGCTACTTGCGCCTCCTTGACCTCCATGATAATCGCTTAAACGGCAGCATTGCGCCACTCTCTAACTGTACTAGTCTTGAACTTCTGTATCTCTCCGGGAATGACTTCTCCGGTGAGATACCTCCGGAGATAGCTTCGCTCACGCGTCTGCTCAGGCTTGACCTCTCTGACAACAACATCAGAGGTCCCATTCCTAACGAACTGTCCAAATTAACTGCGCTTCTCACGCTTAGGCTACAGAACAATGAGCTCTCTGGTCATATCCCTGATCTTTCTGACTCTCTGATCAAACTTAAGGAGCTCAACATGACCAACAACGAGTTTTATGGAAGCTTACCCGACGCAATGTTGAAGAAATTCGGCGACGTAAGTTTCTCTGGGAATAAAGGTTTGTGTGGATCAGACCCATTGCCGGTTTGTTCCTCCACGACAGAGAACTTTCCTTCTTCAGCATCGGCTCCAACAATTCCTTCTAAGCCAACCTCGTTGCCTCAAACAAGCGCAACTCCTCCTCCCAAAAGCCAACCCCGAAAAAGGTTAAGTACAGGAGTTATTGTAGCCATTGTGGTGGCGAATTGTGTGGCATTGCTGGTAATAACCTCTTTCATCGTTGCTCATTGCTGCGCCGGAGGAGGAAACTCCGATTCCATGGTGGGTAGCGAGATTGGGAAGAGGAAAAGCGGGAGTAGCTATGGAAGTGAGAAAAAGGTGTACGCAAGTGGGTGCGTAGACAGTGACGGAACCACCGGAACGGACCGAAGCAGGCTCGTATTTTTCGATAGAAGGAGCCAATTCGAGCTGGAAGATTTGCTGCGAGCATCGGCGGAGATGCTGGGAAAAGGAAGCTTGGGAACAGTGTACAAGGCAGTGCTGGACGATGGATGTACCGTAGCGGTTAAGAGACTCAAAGACGCAAACCCATGCGCCAGGAAAGAGTTCGAACAGTACATGGATGTGGTCGGAAAGCTCAAACACCCCAATATTGTGAGACTCAGAGCTTATTACTATGCCCGAGAAGAAAAGCTCCTCGTCTATGATTATCTCCCCAACGGAAGCTTGAATTATCTTCTTCACGGTTAGTCTCAGTCTCAGGCTTTATATTCCTTCTACATGCAATCCTTTTGAGTTCTTACAATCTAATCTGATCATCAAATTGATAGGGAATCGTGGTCCGGGAAGAATCCCACTGGATTGGACTACAAGGATAAGCTTGGTTTTAGGGGCAGCCAGAGGACTCGCTCGTATTCACGCTGAATATAGTGCGGCTAAAATACCTCACGGCAACATAAAATCTTCCAACGTTGTACTCGACAAGAATGGCGTTGCTTGCATCTCTGACTTCGGCCTGTCTCTGCTATTAAACCCTGTTCATGCAATCGCAAGGTTGGGTGGATACAGAGCTCCCGAACAAGAAGACAGTAAGAAGCTGTCTCAGCAGGCAGACGTGTACAGCTTCGGTGTCCTGTTGTTGGAAGTTCTCACAGGCAAAACCCCGTCCCAGGAACCTTCACCGACACGTCCGAGGTTGGGTGAGGAGGAACAAACTGTGGATCTCCCGAAATGGGTGCGATCTGTAGTGAAGGAAGAATGGACGGCGGAAGTGTTTGATCAAGAATTGTTGAGGTACAAGAACATAGAAGAAGAGCTGGTTTCCATGTTGCATGTGGGTCTGTCGTGTGTGGTGGCAGAGGCAGAGAAGAGGCCATCCATGGCGGAAGTGGTTAAGATGATCGAAGAAATCAGGGTGGAGCAATCTCCTCTTGGCGAAGACTATGATGAGTCTCGCAATTCACTTTCACCTTCCCTTCCCACAACTGAAGATGGACTGGCTTAACACAGTATTATTCTCTCTACCGGGTATTTTGATGCACTATCTCGTTGCAACTTGCCTGAATTTTAGCCATCATGTGTATCCTCGTGGCTAGTTTTTCAAATTCTGCTATTTCATGTGTTCTTTTGTAAAATTTCCAAGATTTGAGGAAATTCCGTTGGTTCACGTAGGACAAATCTGACGATATTGTGGACGTGGTGGAGCTTATAATTAAGTGTTGTTTAAGCATTTGGAGATTTTCTGTTTTGCATCAGTGCTGGGTCGTTAGACGTACTGGTCTTTTGATTTTAATGGCCTGCAACTGCAATATCTGCATGGATTTAGGGTAACTAGACAGAATAAGATTAAATATTTAGTTTCAAAAGCAGGGATTAATCGTTCATTATAAGCTTAAGTCCCACGCCATGAATTATATTATTCAAATATTGTAGTTGCGAGGATGGCCAAGAGGAGTTTTTCTTGGCTATTGGAGTCCGTATCCTTGAATCACCATCCCTCTTAAACATTTTAAAAAATAAAATAAAATTACACAGTACTGAATGCGGACATTACCTAATTAAAAACCAAAACACAAAGTGATTCGAAGCCATCATGCTACTACCTCACCTATGCAGAGCCAGGATGCTGTAGTGCATTTGGATTAACTTTTATAAAATAGTTTTTGGGGTAGAATAGCTTTTTTATAATTGATTTTTTAGAATAATTTTTGTAAAACTTAGGTTTGGATAAAATAAGAGTGTTTAGGTAAATGTTATCATAATAACTTTTTTCAGTGTTAAATGATTAAAAAGGACATTAGCTTTTGTAATAATTACATATAAAAATTATGATGTAATATTAATTATTTTAACATTAAAAATTCATAATAAATATCAAAATTTAAATAGATTGGATTACAAAATTACAATTATAACAATAGTCCATATTAGAAGATGAAAAAATAGGAAAAAATATATATTAAAAAATTATTGGTGTAATAGATTTTTCACATAAATATGTACTTTATCCTATAGTTAAATGTTTGAGCAAAAATAGAAACTTTAAAGTAGCCAAAATTTTAATACTAAATTTAAATTTCTATGTAATATATCATCTAACAATAAATTAGCTTAGGACAAAGGGCCAAATATAATTGTCTGATGGTAAGATAAGAATTACAATTAACTAATTATAAATAATAGAGTACATCAAACCATAGAAATAATACATGACTATGTAACATGCAAATTAGGAACTAATTTCAGTTAAATATTATTTCCTGTAAATAATAAATAACCAATCAAACAATTGCAAATACAGAAGTCTAAGTTGCAACACGCGAATTAGGAACTAATTTCAGTTAATTATCATGATTTATGACTAAAATACCCATTTTATAATTGTATTAATTATTATTTATAGGGTTATTGTGAAAATTTGTTTTGAATGTTTTTACTTAGAAGCAATACTTTACTAGAAACTTGTTTGGATTCAAGCTTTAAGGTTATCCAATAAATGTTAAAATATAACAATGTTACTCCTTGCCTTTAAATATGTCAATGATCTAAGTCAATTTTTTAACGTTCAACATTAGTTTTTTTTTTTGGTAAGGGGGAGTAATATAACTAAGTTTCAAAACTTTCAGGTAACATTAAATAAAAAAATAAAAAAAGACTTCTAGAGTGACATTACTCTTAAACCCCAAAAAAAATTCTGAATCAAATATGCATCTTAACATGTTATTTATAGGGAAAATCTCATATAAAACTACTTAAAATAGAAAATTTATAAATTAGGTTGGTAAATTCAACAAATTATTAATTGAGTCGTTAACTCATTTTAGAATTTTGAAATGTGGTTAAAACTATTTTAATGTCCTCTCCTCTCTTCTCTCCCTTCTAAAAAGAGTTCTATTGTTCAATAAATTCATTACTCTATATGTTAAGATGAACATATAACAAAATAAAATACATGGTTTGTTAAATCAAAGGATTTTTTTAGTGTTCAAAAAAAAATAATTCATGAAAAAAAAAAGAAGGAAAGTTTAACATATGTCAAGACAGCATCATTGATATCAATTAAATGATTTAGTTGAAGTCTCAATGAATTGATACTATCTAATGATACAAAACAAGAACAAATAAAGGTGATTTTTTTAAAAAAAAAATAATGTAGTTATTTTTAGGGAAAAAGATAAATAAATACCCCATAAATATATAAAACCTTAAAAGATGACTCAAATTTAGTAAATGACAAATGAAGGGCAAAATATTTGTCATTTTTAGTTATTCGCTGTTGAATTTTAGTCATTCTCCATTGAATTTTAATCATTTTATTTTAGTCATTATCTGTTTAATTTTAGTCAATATCTGTTAAGTATTAATTAGAGCCCCTCATTTGTCATTTACCAAATTTGAGGCATCTTTCAGGGTTTTTCATGTTTAGAGGGTATTTATTTGTCTTTTTCCCTTATTTTTATCTAGTGAGCAAAAAAGAGAACTATAACACATACCAAATTCAGTTTGTAAAAAATCAATTGAAGTAAAAGTCTCTTTTACCAACATTAATATACACAGACTTTGATTAATTTGTTGGCAGTAGCTCCTACACTCCCATAAAAGTCAGTGGATCAACCAAGTCCTCTCTAGTGTCATGCAAATCTGGTTGGTCGTAGCACCAGCAAATAACATATTAGATTCAAGTCATGCCCGAGGACACTGTCCTTAAGAGCTATTCCGCAACTACGAGCAAAAGAAGTTGCGGCACTCCCCATGATTAAACGAATCGTTCCTATAAAATTAGGGTAAACAAACTACAGAAGATAATATATAACTCAGTAACTATAAAAATATGCCAGAGGAGGAAAAGGCTTGAGAGTTTGAGAGCAAGTTATATATCTTGAACCTCTAACTCGAAGCACCTTATATAGGCCACCACTTAGGCACTTAATGTACCATGAGCACATGACCCCCTTAAATATAATTGAATCCAAGACTTTTAAATGTAGCAATTAAAAGCAATAATTTGGCAATTTTTGAACGTTGGATAATAACACTTATTAAAACCCATTCTATTGCACACAAACGGATATTATTAAAGATATTATAACCCATTGTATGTCCGTTTCATGCTACCAAAGCATTTTAAAACTATTATGGCATATCAAAGATAATGAAGCAATTTAAAAAAACATTGATATATTTGTGAACTCCAACATCCAATTTTCAAAATAAGAAAATAAAATGCTCAATTCATTTTCAAATTTTCTCAAAATATTTTTGTAAACAAATGTGCTCATCCCATGTTTAATCTGCACACAAGGAGTGGGGTGATATAGCCGGATTTCAACTATGTCTACATCCAGTGGCCCTTTGATATGCGAGTTCACTTCTCCCCTTGGCCCCCACAATCTCAAGTAACATAGGACTTGTTCCTTATGACACATCCACTTATTATTTCCAATATAATTTTTCCTAACAATGTGTGTTGTTTAAAAAATAATTTCATTAATATTTCAATTTTTTAACCTTTTCAATCTTTAATATAAGTTATTAATTATTACTATTTATTATTTGTTTCTAATAAGAGGCATGTAGATTTTGTATATATGTAAGGACGAATTACAAAAGTAAATGGAACTCTTTAAAGATGAGAGAACAAAAGGCATTAAAGTCATTTATTTACATTTTAAAATTTTAAATTGGGTTAATGACTCAATTAAGGATTTGTTAAATTTACCAACCCAATTTAGAAATTTCCCATTTCAAGTGACTTTATATGGAATTTTCCCTTATTTATATATTATCATAAATCTTGGAACTTGTGCCTAATTTAACATAAAATTGAGAAAATGATTGTCATTATATTCCAACAAGCAGCCCTATGTCATTTTCTCTAATTTGATCAAAATTTACTTGCTTGTAATTTGATTGCTACCTTCGGTTATAAATATAAGATCTCGTTGACTTATGTGTTAGAGAATCTTAAAAAAAACTAATTAAATTATTTAAAAGCATATAAATTTATCATTTTCCCTCAAACTATTTTGCCTTACTTATAAACTAATACATATATATATATATAATTATATACAACATATGATGTGATTAAGTTTATTATTTATCTTCCTTAATCTCTTTAAAATAAGTTAATTAATTCTTATATTTAGGACCGAAGTAGTATTGTGGATTACTTCCAATTGTTCTATTTAAATAATTGTAATATGTAGGTTCACTCTTATTCTAAAGAATAAGGATTAATATATCTTTTGATCATTTATGTTTGACCCAATTTTGGTTTTGATTCTTAAGTTTGAAACACATGGTTTGATCCTTTAAGTTTGAAACATATGGTTTTAATCCCCTCAAGTTTGCTCTATTTATAACAGTTAGTCATTAAAGTTTGAAAATAACTTGATCCTGCCTTTAATGGTGTTAATTATCTGACATAGCATTAGCATCATTAAATTATCTTATATGACAGGCGTATTAGGACAAGTGGCATAGAAAATTATATTAGTTTGGTTAATTATAAACTGAACATTTAATTTAAAAAGACAATAAGAGGTGCCTTGTAATTATAATTAACTAAAATAATGTCATTTGAGATATCAACTATCCTAATAAGCATGCCACATAAGCTAATTTAATAGTGTTAGTACCATGTCAGATAAATTAACACTATCAAATATAGTCTTTTTCAAACTTTAGGAACTAACTGTTATAAATGAAATGAACTTAAATGGCCAACACTACCTGTTTTAAACTTCAGAGACCAAAACTAAAATTGAGTTAAATTTGAAGGTATTATCCCAAAGAATAAATAAAGCATGTTCAAATAATAAAATGGTTACAATATTAAAACTAAGCATTATTTTAATACTAAAAACATAGTATAAATGAAACCCAAATTAAATAATTACATATTCACAATTACATTAAACCATAAAACATGTTTACATAATTAAAATCCGTATCTTCCCATTCTACTTTACCAAGCAGGTGACGTTCTCCAATGTGACTCACAATTTTGTTTTTCCTTCGTATTTACATGACTTCAATTTTGGGGTAAATACAAATCACAGGCCCACGGTTGAGTTCCCAGAAGACGGCTCATTATCCGCGGGCCTGCGTAGTCAACTTCATCCGTTATTTGCACAATGCACATCAGCAAAGGCATGCCTTCCATGGTTGCTTAACTTTTCAAGAGCAGTTTCTTAGTCTTATCTGCCACCACCATGAAAGCCTTAACAAGTTCCTCCTTGACCATGAATAGAACAGAGGCAGCAAAAACACTCTGTACTATCTTTGTGCTCATCCCCTTATAAAATCCAGGTAATCCCTCATAACGGATTATTTTAAGCATTGCATCAAAAGTACCTACATTTACGTACATCATTATCAGAAGAAAGGAATACATTGAGCAAAAGGAAGAAGAAAAATAATATGGTTGCTTCCCTCTTTCTTTTATGTAGTAATAGTGGATAATGATATTTAAATTGGAAATTGTAAAGAAGAAAGAGTCATCATATGTCATATATAGCGGGAAAGAAACATAAGGAGTTGAGGCAACCAAATATTCAGAAAAGTTCAAACAAGATGGCTTCACTAAATAATTCGATTGAAAAGAAAAACAACCACCTAAATGAATTCATTCACTTAGTAACGGACTAATATACCATAGACTGGAAGCAAATCATTTTGTTTCTTCAATGAGAATGTTAACCAAAAGCAGAGGCATGTCACAACAATGGCAGAGATGCCTTAACACAGAAACATGAAATAGATATGCCGAATCAATAAATAAAGCAATCCACATTTGAAATGCTAGCCACCTTCCAAATCCATCCATTAACTTTCCCGTAACCCCTGCCACTTTTCCTTCCGTCCTTATAAGCCTTCCTCATAACACCCACTTAGTATAACATGCTCCAAAATGGTTAATTATTAGCTGTTTTGTTCAATGATGACCACACCAACATCAACCCTTGTTGATTCCGCTCTCACTTTGTACATCAAATAAAATAATTAGGCCCCTTCTTCCCCTTAACATAGGAGTTGTGTTACTAATTTGTAAAAAAATTAGTTAAGGTAGTTATTTGTAAATAATTTGTTGATATCAATAAAATACCTCCTTTAATCATTTATATTGAAAATGCCCATTAACGAAACTCTAAATATTTACAATCAACAAGGATAGTTTGGAGAAAAAAATATAAATTTGCAAGACAAATTGGATTGAAGTCTTATATTTAGAACTAAAGTAAAACCTTTAACTAGCTCCTATATTTATAATTGGAAGAAGTATCTATTAATATTATTTAGTTTCACTTAATATATTAATAATATAATTAAGTATTAATAACAGCCAACACAATATCTAAATTTTTCCTAACATAATATTTTATTAAACATTAAACATTCATATAAAAGTAGGACGAAAGCTTAAATAAGATGATGATATATTTATCCTTATATAATTATTTTCCCTTATCCCCTCATAAACCAACCAAAATAACATTAAAATTGATCCCCTCTCTTCCTTTACATGGAACCAAATATGGTGAAACTGACAATACTGACAATGATATCTTTTCCCAAGTTTTTTTTGTTCCCTAATTATCTCTTCATCCAAACGTAGGATACGTGATATGACCGTTTGACAAATAAGAATAGAAATAATACTTAAGATATTTTTCTCGTGTCAATGAAATTGTGAGAAAATGTGATCAAACAAAAGTTGAGGATAGAGACTAGTATTTATGATAATCAATTTGGATTCATGCTTGGAAGGTCTACAACAGAAGCGGTTTACTTATTAAGGAGTTTACTGGAAAAGTTTCAAGGTAAAGGAAATGACTTGCATATAGTTTTTATTTGATTTGGAAAAAGTGTATGATCGGGTGTCAAGAGATGTACTTTGAAAAGCCTTGGAAAGGAAAATGATGAATGTTGCATATATCAAAGTCATTCAGGACATGTATGAGGAGATAACAACTAACGTTAGACCACCTGGAGGCGAGACAAAAGACTTTCCTATAAGGATTGGCCTACACCAGAGATGAGCCTTGAATCCTTATTTGTTTAACCCGATCATAGATGTTTTAACTGAATCTATAAAAGAGATCCCTAAATGCATACTTTTCATAGATGATATTGTTTTGTTGGCTGAATCTAGGGAGGAAATTAATTCTAAACTTGAAATAAAAAGATAAACTTTGGAGTCGAAAGGCTTTTGTTTGAGTAGGAGTAAAATAAAATATGTGCATTACAATTTTGACAAACGACAAGCGAGAAGTGACATGAAAGCTATACCCACCCCGAGGGGGATAAGTTATCCCGCAAGTGACAAAAATTAGATATTTAGGACCAGTTATTTAACAAGATGATGAAATTGATAGATATGTTAATTATAAAAATCAAGATGGATAGTGTAAATGGAGAAAAGCTATTAGAGTTATTTGTGATCATAAAGTACCTAATAGAGTAAAAGGGAAGTTCTATTACACTGCTATAAGACTAACAATGCTATATGGTTGAGTGTTAAGCGTTAAAAGGATAGCATGAATATAAAATGGGAGTAGCTGAGATGATGTTGAGATTAACGTGTAGCCATACAAAAATTAGATAAGATTCGTAATGATCACATACGCAAACGAGTTGGAATGGCATCTATTGAATATAAAATGGTGAAAAATCATTTGAGGTGGTTTGGTCAAGTGCAAAGGAGGCCATTGAGTGCACCGGTAAGGAGGGTTGATCAAACAGTATGGAATCCGGTAAACAGAGGTCATGGAAGGCTGAAGCGAATACTCAACAAGGTTATTGAGATGGACCTTTTAGTCAATAACCTATCTAAGAATATGGTTTTTGACAGAGCACAATGACGTCGTGTGATCTATGTAACCGACTCCACCTAGTAAGATTAAGGCTTTCTTGTTGTTGTTGTTGTTGTGTTTCTTTTATCAAGGCCTAAATGTCTGTTTAGCAAATGAAACAATGTTGCTTCTTCACAAACATTGTCTTGGAACTCATGATCCTGGTTACTTAAACAAACGCTTCAAGAATTTAAAAACCAATTCAAGCAATTCATGGATCATGATAAATGCAAACCTGAGTATCTTAACGAGCTACTTCCACCGATCTCCTGTTTAGCTTGAAGCCTTGACTGAAAATGAGAATATATGAAGCAGTGAGAGACACCAAACAGAGGCTAATGGGCATATATGCTTACACCTGTGCCTGTGCTGACTGCTGAATAGTCAGTTGTATACAAATTGTTGCAAGAAACGCAGTAAGAGAAAAAGGATCAGTCAAATGTTCGTTATTTATGCATGTGTTTACCTTGTGCTGAATACTCAACAAAATGAAATTATTGAGAGCAGATTTGCTGAATGTCTAGTTGCAACTGAATGAATTTAGAGAATTCATCCAAAATCACTTAATTTGAAGATTATGGTACTGATTTTAGGATATAGTTTCTTTGGGGATGCTGATAAGGATGAATCGCACTTTATTACCATGTTAACAAAATATTATAATTAGACAGGAAAATATTAGAATGGCTGGTGAATTTACCTTGACAACCAACAGGGGATACGTTGAGACAGTAGCTCCAAGTTTTGCTAAGGCTCCCAACAAAAAGACCTTTATAAAAGACAAGATGATGTTTGTTAATGAGCACAAGCCAAAATGTACAGAACTAGCGACAATCAATTGACAGAGGTCATACAACTTTCCTTGCCCTTCAATCATCTAAAAAAACTCAAGAATTTTTTTAGGCAGAAATAATGCAACTTCTTGGAGGATAAGATGTTCACAAACCACAAATGACAAGAAAATCCTCAAAACAGAACAAAGAACAAAAACCTAATGAAACTTAAGAGCACTAGGTCTCTCCATTCATTTGCAAATCATATTAAGTGACTCTCAAAAAAAAAAAAAAACCAAGTGCAGAGCAGTAAAGTAGTTACTGGGTGTGTTTGGGATCATGTTTGGAAGCCCAAACGTGCATCTCAACAGCCAAAGCCACATTTTAGCTCTTTGTAATGTTTGGATCAACACTTTTTTAATTGAGCTTTTGAGGAAAAAGATACTTTAAGCCATAAGTCAAAATTTTATGCTTGGGATTTCCACGGTGGAAAGAGAAGTTAATGCTCCCTTTAATCCTAAATATAAAGTCTAGCTGACTTTTTTTAAGGAGATCAAGGAAGGGAAATAAACTACTTAATCATATCATATGTTGTGTATCATTATATTATATATCAATTTGTAAGTTAGACAAAATAGTTTGAAGAAAAACGATAAATTTACATATTTTTAAGTAATTTAATTAGTTTTCTTAGAATTCTAAAAAAAAATCAACTGAATCGGGAAAATATTTAAATATTTAGGACCGGAGGTAGTATCATGGAGAGAGAAGAAATTAAATATCTCATGAAGAAAATATATTGGTTCACATCTTTTATTAATATAACATTCTAGGGCTTATTATAAGTTTACTTGTAGATGAAAGTTTTAGTCCTAATTATAAGTCTGCTTAAAGGCTAATAATGCTTGTTTTCTAATTTTGTCTTTATTTATGAAAGTATCTAAAGAAAAAATAAATAATAAAATTCAAGGGAAATCGGGAAAACTCCATCATTAGAAATTTAATTGGCGTAAATAATCTAATAAGTTTATATATATGAAGAATGACAATACTATGATTGAGGTCTTTCTCACCAACTAAATTTTTTAAAAGGGGAATTTTCTCAATTTTCACTGAAATTTAAGTAATTAAGTATTTTCAAAATTTTTCAATAATTAATTAATAAATTTTTATTTTTATAAAATTTATATCCTTTACAATAATTTTACATTCAAACTTACCTTTGCATTAATAATCTAAACAATTTTCAATTTATTGAACTAACTTTTTCAAAAGTCTATCTAAATATAAATCACATTACACAATCTAACTTTTACTATGTCTTACATTTGCAAAAGTCAAATTTAAAAAAAAAAACCACTTTTACTAACATTAATCCAAACACACACTATATCTGATGCATACCTCAAAAGCAGTTACATTTATATTACCCCGATTCTTAGCCGCACGTTTTGCCTTTAAATGCTTCAACGAGCTCTCATAAATCATAAACTGGATCGATGGATTGCACACCTGAAATGAGATTTCAATTCATAAGGGTTTTTGAAACATGACAATTGAACTTAACACATCAGAATAAAAGATGAGGCTCACCATAATCAAAGATGGGACGACACCCTTCCAAAATCCAAAAATTCCTGCATCGCTATACATTTCATCTGCCTTTCATCCGAAACAAAAGTAGTGTCAGAGTGAAACCCCTTGGGTCTGAGAAGGCAACAGTTTTAGGAATAATATCTTTCAAATTGGAAATTATATGTTTTCATTATAACGAAATACGTCTTAAAGATGAACAGTTAAACACAATTATATGTAAATCGAAGTCATTTACTATTTACTAAATAAGATAACGGAGCATCTGAAATTGAAAAAGCACCATGAGGGGAGAGAGAGTGTGTGTTTTTCTTTTTTTTTGGGTGTGTGTTGTTTTGGGTTTCTGTTTTTTTTTTTTTTTTTTTGGGGGGGGGGGGGGGTTGGGGGAAAAGAAAAAAGTTGACTTAGGCCTGATTAAGAAAAAAAAATATTCTAAGCATTGAAGTTGTTCTTGCAAGCTAGAAAGCCTGGAAATATTATTTCTTAAGATATGTACAGCCAACAAATATTACAGATATGTATGAAAGCAGCGGCTGAAAGAAAAAGATGCCCATGCCTTAATCAATGTAAGACTAAGACCAAGGAATGAAGTTGAACAAGAAGGTAGAGACTAACTGCATGTAAAGTCCCATATGGTTGAGGTTTTATAGATTCCAGTTCAGCCAATTTTCCTTGTAATGTTGAATCAGCCGAACTGCTTTCTGATACTTCTCTGCGTAATGCTTGTTTCTTTCGCTCCATGATTTGCCTTTCTGCTTGAGTATGAGTCTAAAACAAAACAAAATGTCATGCGCAAAATGTTTGAAAGGAGCCACAGAAATCTAAACATCTTTTTTGGCTTAATCTCCTAAGTTGCAACTTCCATAATAAATATATAGACGTTATTCTGGAAATAATCCAATTATAGATTGGCCTGAAAACTTGTCTATCCATTTAATCAGGATCCAGCTTCAGAAAATGTTTGGAAAACTCCAAACCATAAAACTTGGAAATCGGAGGGGAAAATATGTAGACTCCCCAAGGCATTTTCTGCATTTTGTACCCATCACGTGAATGATAGTTGTTACATGCCAACAATTGATGGGTAAGTGTAGACACCATGTAACAAGGATATCATTTTACTAACAATAAAACAAATTAATGTCGGAAATAAGGGAACCAAAAAGCACCTGCATGCGAGTCACTATAACCCATATTGGGTTTGTAAACAAAACATTCAAGGACCTGCACAAGCAACCAATTAGAATACAAAATCAATCGATTGTTATCTGTTTGCTGTAGGCTATGAGTAAAAGGAACTGACTTTCCTCCTGAGTCAGGTAAACTACTGCATATATACATATATATTTATATATATATATATATAGAGAGAGAGAGAGAGAGTATTTTCGGCTAAATGTAACATTTAAATTGATGTGGCATCATGAATAGTCACCCAGCAATAGCAGCCACAACAAGCCAGCCAAGCATGCCAACAGTACCATCTCCATGTCCTTTGACTTTGCGGGCAGCAGCAATGGCCAAAGCCTTATTCTTAAACACTTGATAAAAGTAATAGTAAATGCCCTGATAGCAATTGAAAAAACAAGATAATTCAGATCTTAGCCAACAGGCCAATGAAAAGCATACACAAGAGCCTGAATACTATTAATTTGTGCATGTCATAGCTGAATAGTTGGAGATGTAGTCAAAATTGACGCCAAGGATGCTTGAATTTTCAGAGAATTGAAATGGCATATCGAGTGGATTCATGTTGTTAGATTGAGGAACTGGAAGCATTAGCCGATAGCAGAAATTCATTACATCAGTTCAATACACGGCAAAAACTGCCTCAAAACAAACAGAGAAGTAAGGAGCTGAGGGACCTGACCTGAGAAGCAGCGGTTCCAAGGAGAGAAGGCTTAAGGCCACTGTATAGTCCGCCCCACCCCTCGCTTTTAACAACCTAATAATGATTCATAATCACAATATCATCAACAAACACGAAATTGGTGAAAAAGAAGCAAGACGTGAGAGAGAAGGAGCAAAATCTGTACCTGAAGGATCTGAAGAAGTGTGTTAGGGGAATGAGGAAGGCCCAGTTTCTTGCCCTTGAGAGTTCTCTCAGTTTGCTGGCGAGTATTTACCTGCCATGGAAATTGATTTCGATAAGGGAAAGGGGACTAGCAGGGGAGGGAGGGAGGGAGTGCGAAGCAAGGGGGTAGGGTACCGTTTGAAGAGGATAAGTTATGATTTGGGCAATAATGCCACCGCCTGCACCGGCTAGCCCATTGGCCACTGCATTGTACTCTGACATGACTAGCTATATGCTCTCGTCTTCCTCCTCCTCCGCTGTTTTCGTCTGTACTCCCAGTCTCTGGTAGAGTTTGACGCGTGCACGCCCCAAGATGGGTAGAAACGGGAACACAGACTCACTGGTCACGTCAAGGTGAGACTTAGGATTTTTTTTAGGAAAAAAGGAATAAATTTAATAATAAATTTTTTTTGTAAAATATTTAATATTATTTTTTTTAAAAGGCAAAAATATATATAAGCTATTTAAAAGAGGGTAAATTTAAAAAGGGAGAATTCTAAAAAAAGACATTGGAATTAGGGAAAAGATAATGCAATACAGCGAAATCTGAAAATCCTAAATAAGTCTGTTTTGTATTTTTTTTTGAATAATTACGAAAATGTCACTGAATTTTTCACAACACCAGTTTCGTAATTCACGACACGAGTATCCAAATATTTACAACTGTTGTAAATACGTAGTACATGGTGTTATTAATTTCGCTGTACTGAATTATCTTTTTCCTATTTCACTTGTCTGTTTTTAAAATTTTCCCATTTAACAATTAACCTACCTTCTAATGCCTTTAAGAGCCCGTTTGGATGCAGCTTTTGAAAAGTCCTTTTGGTGCAGAAGGGCTTTTTTCAGAATGCCTTTTGAGAAGGCCTTTTGTG
>JBAGKO010000015.1:6915064-6925337 GCA_037177275.1 Acacia concinna | reverse complement strand
TTTGGGCCTCCGCTACTAACCTTTTTACATGTGCCTCTTCTGCCATGGCATTTGCATGTTGTACATCAAGGTTAGTCAAATCAACTATCCGAGCAAGGGCTTCTGCGATTTTTGTTGAGGTAGGGCGTTTCTTCTTCATGGTACCACCCTTCCTCTTTATCCCCAATGAGCTGCTTGATTTAAACTGACTTGAAGTGTTCTTTCCATAATGATCCCTTTCCCTCCATCATTTTTGTGTCCACTACCTCCACTATTGAATGTGAATGAATTAAAGTCCCCACTTAAGCTTTTAGGTGACCTCAAAACCTCATCACTATCACTTGGCCCTTCTTACGAATCATCTTGTGTGCTTTGTGTTAGCAGTCTTTGAGCTGATGGTGCCCAGTTATCACGTCCTGTCGCAGCCACTGGCGAAAATAGGCGAGTTAATTTATCTTGGAATTAGAGACCTTAATCTCTGAATTTTTCATATGCGGGAACTGCCTATACATTTATTACCAATGACCAAATATGTTAAAAAATCCTAAAAAGCATGTTCATATGAAGAAATTATGACACGACGGTTAAGTTAAAATGTTACCCCTATTTTCCGCTCTTGCCAATCGTCATCGACTATAACTGTCTCTTTTTCATTATCCCATTCCCAGCCGATGCCCATCTCATGAAAAAGTCGATCCCATGCCTGCAATACCTTTCGCAGGGCGTCATATTTGTTTTTCAACTGGCTTTTCTCATAGGTTCTTCTTGTCCTTTCAGTGAAGGCAGTAGCAATGTTCTTCCATGCTGGCTTTGACATGGTTGAATTGGCCTTTCCCCTTTGTCCACTTGTTCTATGCACAGCTCAATGAACACACATGTGGCATTGACATCCCAAGAAGCTTTATCTTTGCCTTGAACTATTATGCTATCGCAAGTATACATCATAATAAAATAACTAAAACCAGCATGTTGCGAAAAACCAAATTGACACTGAAAACTTATATAAAGCCTCAAGGACAAGTTTTTCCCCAAGACAAAAAATAAAACAGAGTAGACTTCAAAGTCAGCACTGAAAAAGACATACTAGCAAATATCAATTCAAAGAAAATAGCATTCTTGTATTGTGATCCATGCAATAAATGGTTAGAGCTCAACAAGTGAAAGAAGCCTTATCTTCAATAAAGGTTAGGAACAAACCAAAACATTATCAAAAATTATGTGTTTGATATAACCAAATACATGTAATAATGATTTTCAGCTAACCAAGGTAAAGATTAGGTGAGACTAAATCAAGATATATTGAAGAAGACCCATTACAAAGGTAAATCCTTTGGTGGTAAGAACAAAATATTATAAAGGTACATTCTTTGGTCTTGGCACCTTAAAAACCAATAATATGATCAAAACCACCAAATCAAAATGTGAATATATATTACATAAAAACACCAAATCAAAATGTGAATGATGAATTATTGAGACGATGTTCACTAACAATCAATTCCATTCCAATTGAGAATCTTTTGAACTAAAGAAAAGAAAAGCACAAGAGAATAGGAATGGAAGAAATCTTTCGCATATTTTTACATTTGATTCATGAATTTTTTGTATTCAAAAGCTATAACAGTAGTTAGATTAAGGCTATACAGATGTTTCTTTCAATTCTGAATGATTTATCACTCGTACACAAAATCTACTTGGTAAAATAAATCTACAAAAATCATAAGAAAATATTTCCTTATTACTAAAAGAATCCTGCTAGATTGGAAGGCTACATAGATGTTTAGATAAATCTAAAATTTCATAAACCAGAAATGGTAGACAAACCCACGACAAACACTTATCAATCTCAAAATTCAGAAAACACAAATGGGAAACAAAATAACTTTGCAGTAGGACATGGTCAATTTTTCATTCCAAGGCTTCATCCACAGCAAGCAGAAATCATTTCCCACGTCAAACAGAAAACACAAATGGAAAACAAATGTGAAAATTCAGAAATTAGAACTGGGAGACACACCCACTGCAAACAGAAATCAATCTCAAAATTCAAAAAACACAAATGGAGACACACCCACGGTTTGTGTTGCATGACAGAGTGAATTATTCATTCGAAGGCTAGATACTCGTCACTCAATTGAATCTCAAATATCAGAAACCATTTCCCACAGCAAAAACTGAGCACACACTTATGCGTGAGTCAGACAAACAAAAGCTAAACGAATGGGCCAGAACAGGACAGGCACCAAACCTCTAGAGATCATGCACAATCATATAACACACACACACACACAAAAATCATAGACTTCATACGCAGGAATCAGAAGCTAACCTTCGTCAAAACCATCGGCAGCGGCTTCTTGCTCACAGTGGCTTCTTGCTAACCTTTGGTGAAACGTAATCAAAATAGCCTTCCAACCAGAACACGCTCTGACCACCGATGGCTTCTTTTGCTCATGGCAAGCACATGCCGTCCATCCACTTGTAGATCTACAGCCAAAGTGTCCGATGCCGTGAAGATCAGAATCGAGAATAGATGATGCAAACCTTCCACTGACGTGACTCACATACCTAGTCTTTGAAGATACTCATAACTTGCGCCTCCAATCTATGCTCTCCTACCCTCACCACAGTCTCTCAAATGCCCATAGAATACTGAAATGGAAGATGGAAGGAAGAAGAGGAAGGAAAGAAGAGGCCACAAGCACAAAGTTGTTCATGGGAAAGAGGGGGAAAGAAAGAGAAAAAAGAAAAAGAATATATTCCCTGCTACAACGGTCATATGTCATGTGAGGAGAGATAAAATTGTCTAAAAAAGCAACAAATTTTTACTTCCGGAAACTAAAGTTTCAAAATGAGGTTTTTACTAAAACCAAGTTTTAAAAGTGTCTTGGTGTTTGGGTATTTTGGGATAAACCTTAGTTTGTGACTAAACCAAAATTTGAAACAGGAAATCAAACAAGCCTAGAAACTCTAACTGGCTTTGACTTCAGTACAGTACAATTTGGCAAGACAATTTGCAAATCTAATGTCTCAGGGTAATGTGAAAGGAGTCTTTGATTATTACCTTACTTGACCACAAATGTTTTCAAATAAAAAAACTTTGGACATGAGGAGGGCATCAATATCATTATATATACACACACACGTTCAACGGTGCTAGTTTCTTTTTTATTGGTCCAAGTATTGTCCATATTATCAATATGATCATTTTTATTGGTTGACTTTGTTCAATATTCTTTTTTCATAATTATTTCTTTACATTAAATGTTTCTTTAATTTACTTTTTCAAATTTGAAATTTGAATCACTTCAATTTACTAATGACCAAAAAAAAAATGAAAGACTGATTTCCTTTTCCCATGCAGTCAAAACTCTGTTTTTTTTTTTTAAAAAAAATATAATAGCCCATAGTCCAAACTTTCTTCAAGCAAATTTTTTAAAAAATACACACAAAATAAAACCACTTCTATTTAACAAATTAAATCCTTCTATCTGTGTATCATACGAGTCATTCAAGTGATCTTGTCGGTAGACAATTCAGAACCTTTGTTAAGCCCTCATGTCAACTATGCCAATAATTCCGGTCTACAAAGTCAAGCCCATGTTGAACTACTGCATGTTTGCATCTAATATTTTTATTCCCCGCTCTTATTAAATGTAATGCCTTAGTTTGGGATTCTGTTTTGATCCTAAACAGGTCTTAATTTAATTTTGTCTCTCAACTATATAATTTCATTAAAAGCTGTTTACACACATGAAAAATGTTTCCATGAAGAGGTAGTTCTAATACAAATAATTAACTAAATTGTTTTAGAGGAAAATCAACATATATGTTTTACAAATGCATTAACCAAATTGTTTAATTTCTACAAATTAATTATTTAAATTTTGCAATAAAGACCTGGAAGGATTCCCTTACTACAATTAACCTGGGAATAGCAAGTGTGCATGGGCCTGGGGATTCTTACCAAAGCCCATACGATAGAGTGCCTGAAATCGGAGTTGTTCTAAAGTGGCGTGGATGGCCCAACTTCGAAATGAGAGACACACCTCAACTGCGAAATTGAATTGATTAATTGAACAACAAGATGCCCTCTGTTTATTTTTATACAAAAATTTTAGATAGGAATTTAGGTTCATCCCAAATTAAGAATAGAGCGAAATATCCATTATTTTTAGTTGATACTAATATTGGATAGGGTGAACCGTTAATTATCTCTGACCTTTTAACTAAACACTAGCACCATGATGGTCCTTACGCAAGATGATGGGCACAAAGCCTTGGCCCATAAAGAAAAGGAGACTTCCCAACGCTTATTGGCTATTGGGATGGTCCCTTTTCCCAATTTGATGGAACATATTCTCGTGTGTAGGCCTGTCCGAAAGGCATACACGACAAATGCCAAACAAAAAAGAGCTGTTATTTCACGCCACACATCAAATACCAATTCAGCCCTTCCGCTGCATCCGGGCTACATTTGTTTAAGCCTATTTTGTTACTTGTTAACATAAAATTAGACTAACTAGATTAGGTAAGCTTATGCCTAGCGAGCGATAATATAATCCTTAGTATAAAGCATATTATGCAATTTGATTAAGTTAAATGTGTTACATATTTTCCCTCTGATTTGATTAAGTATAAGAGCAAGTCTTCTTATATTTATAGGGGTAATCGAGATATTTCTCCTCCGGTTTAAATAATATATTAAAGAAGACATATTCCCTTAATTTGATTAGAGTAATTTAGTCACACATCATTATTTTAACTGTTATGATAGAACTCGATTCTATTAAAATATGAGGTGTCTACTCTCGTGTTTGAATTTGTTATTCATATGATTTTTCTAATCCAAAGAATTTCTTTAAGAAACGTGTGTATATGGATTTTTTTTTTTTAATTTTATTACATAAAGCAAGCCTGAGTTTGAAATTGCCCTACTCAAATATGCCCAATTTCCTCGTGAGCCTCTTTGGCCAATCGGAGGAGCCTTCCATCTTCCATCGCTGTATTGACCCCTGTAAAAATCTGGTGTTGTAGCTTGTTACACGTTGTTTCTTCCACCCTACCTCTCTGGAACATTTCTCTGGCTGATTTCTCAACAATTTGGAATAATTACTTGCACATTAATTTTCGAATTATCCAGCCATGGTCTACAGGAAATCAAATTTAGTAGGAGTACTATTTATTTTGGCTGCTAAAGCTCCATTTGATGGGCATTATTTGTATACTTTTATTTTCCGTATTAGTGTTTGTATTTGTGTCTTCTTATTTTACTACTATTATTTACTTCTTAGATTTTTTTTTTTTGTGTTTTTCAGTTGTCAGTACCTTATTTCTTTATTGCTATGGGGAGTTTCTATTAATGATGTTTTATTTTGGCAATATGATGAATATTTTTTAATAATGGAAACTGAAAATTTTATAATTCATCACAGCTATGTCATGTATTACACATAACTCATTTAAAATAGTACTTATAACCACACTTATAAATTAAATTCATAATTAATTCCTGACCACTTTCAACCGATTTTGGATTTTCTGGATCATGTAATTGTAACCCCACAAGGCCGAAAAATTCAAAAACAAAAAAGACACGCGGGAGGGGCAAATAGCCATAAATTCTTCCAGGAGCCAAAATACGGACGGCGACCCATAGAAATTGACCCCTGACTAGGCGGCGCCTAAAGCCCACGTGGCGGATCAGGGAATAAGCGGGACCCACCATCCCGCCATTTTCCCCCGCTCCTTCCCCCCGCATCTCTTCCAGACGAGACCCAGCCCCTTTACGTCGTCGCACCCAACAAATAATCGCACGGTGTCGTACCACCACAAACGGCTGCGGCTAGTGGGGCCACTCCAATCCACCCAATGGGTCTGGGAGAATATAATTGAGAATAAATAAGTTAATTAATTTAAATTAAAACCCAAAACATTATAAAATTTCAGTTAAAAGTTTAAGAATTAAGATGAATAAGTTTTTTAGGTGAAAAGACAATAATGCCCCTTAAGTCTCATAAACAACTGTGTAATTTTTTATAAATAGGTGAAATCTTTCTAAAAACAAATGTATAATTTTAACAATTAGAAATTAATGTATTATTTATATAAAGATTATATTTATTCACGAAGAGTTGTAGATTATTCACGAAATAAAGTGCACAATTGTTTTTTAACCTGAAAAAATTTATTTTTATTTTTATTCTTAAGTTTTAACTAAAATTTTAAAATATTTTGAGTTTTGACTGAAATTAATTTCTTCCTTAATCTTCAATTAAAATTCTCCATATTGCTTCAAAAACGTGGATCTGATATATTAATTGATTAATATATATGCTTTAATTAAAATAACACAATAAATGCAAATGTATAAATAGAAATGTACCATAGGGATTGGTTGGAAACAAAATAAATAAATAAATAAATTGTCCAAAGGAGAACTTGGGAAGGTCAGGGGCTGGTTTAGGTTTTTCGAAAGGGTGACAATTAAGAGATCGAGTTCACCATGGCTATATATTTTAAATTAAAATAATAACATGCCCCATTAGTGAAACTTTCCAGGCATTTTCGCCTTTTAAGTCTTAACCGATTAAAATAATATTAATTACCTCAGGTTAGCTTCCATATAATAATACCTGTCCCATAAGTTTGGTGATTAAATTAAAAAATGGAAAGTCAAGTGGGGAAGCAACATCAAGAGCATAGGCATATTCTCCGCTTTTGATGTTTGAAGCTTTTTTCCTCCGAACGAGGATCGGCCACTAACCGCCCCTCCCTCTCATTGAACTTCCTTCTTCCTCATCATCCTTCTCTCTTTCTCTTCCACAGCAGTTGCTTGGGCCTTGTAGCCATCGATAAGCAAACATGCATTCAACTAACGTGCTTTTTGAAGAACCTATTAGGATGATCTCTATTATAGAGCCATCCAAGCCTGTGAGTTTCTTTCTGTTATTTTCTCATCTTTTTCTCTTTTGTTCGTTGTAACAGAGGACATTGTCTCTCAAGATAGATTTATGGCGTGCCCTTGGGAGGCCTCTTCTTCTTTTAATTTTTTTAATTGGATTTAAGCTTTGATTTATATTTCGTCTTCTTCCTAAGTTTCTCGTTCTTTTTGAACCTTCCCAGAGTTTCTTTCCTGCAATGACAAAAATCGTTGGCACACTGGGTCCCAAATCTCGATCTGTAGAGGTTATTTCTAGTTGCCTCAAGACTGGAATGTCTGGTATGAGACTATACTACCTTTTGTCATCTTCTCGTGCTTTCCGAATTCTGTTTCAACTCGTGACATGTGACGAGCATTTCTTTCGTATACTTATGGCGTCCCGCCTGGTAGATGACTAGCATTTTGTTCTTCTCGCTATAACATGAGTGGAGAGGCTTTACATGGATCCTCTGTTATTTCTTGTAGTGGCTCGTTTCGACTTCTCTTGGGGTGATGTGGAGTATCATCAGGAGACCTTGGATAATTTGAAGACCGCTAGCCAGAGTACTAAGAAGCTTTGTGCTGTGAGTTTCCTACTCTGCTTTCCTGGGGCGTTGGTTAAAATGAAAACAGAAAGTTGCTGCCTTGACGATCATGACAATCCGTTATTATTTTTATTTGACGGCCTGAGTCATCTCGAATCATGCTTCACCCCTTTCTGCAATCGTGCTTCTCATTTCTCTTCGTTCTTTGTTTATGTGTGGGAGGAGTTGATTGTCTCTTCGTTCTTTGTTTATGTGTGGGAGGAGTTGATTGTCTGTCACTCTATGCCTTTTTCAGGTTATGCTGGATACGGTGGGTGCAGAGATGCAAGTTGTTAATAAAAGTGAGGCATCCATATCCCTTCAGGAAGATGATCTTGTTCTTCTTACTCCGGACAGGGGGAAAGAAGCCTCGTCAGAGATATTGCCTATCAATTTTGATGGACTGGCAAAGGTTCATTGTTATTCTCTGCCTTCCGTCTTCATGCCAAGTTATTGTATGGGGTGCATGCCTGGATACGATCGTGTCAATTGTTATTATACCTCTGCTTGTGTAATGTCTCTGTTAATTTGTACTCAATGTTAAATGTTTCTTACTATTTTCAGTCAGTGAAGAGTGGGGATACTATTTTTGTTGGTCAATACTTGTTCACTGGCAGTGAAACTACTTCTGTATGGCTAGAGGTAACTTCCAAGAATATACCAACGATTGTTTATTGTTTTAGCGCTCCTTTTTATCTTTCCTTAAATAATCTGCTTTGATTTTTTTATTTCCCCACCTGAGGTACGAGTGTGAAATTTTGTACGTGCGTCAATTTTTTCATCTGGGACTACACTGGGATGCTGTGTCATTGAAATAGCAATTTTGTTAGTTGAAATTCTTAAAGGCTGAAGCAAAATTTTTCTTAGTCACCTTTCTGTTTTAATAATTTGATCTCAAGGGTCTTGTGCATAAATAGGAACTGTTGAGGTTTTGCACGCATGGTAAATTTTCTCATAAGTTGTGCAGGTAACTGAAGTCATAGGACAAGATGTTGTCTGCGTAATAAAAAACTCAGCAACATTGGCTGGTGCATTGTTCACTTTGCATGCCTCTCAAATTCATATTGATTTGCCCACACTTACTGAGAAAGACAAGGAGGTAGTTTCTGCCTTAAACCGGCATGTTTAAATGATCTACCTATTATTCCAAAAACTTATCAGCATTTGTCGATATTGTTTGTTCATGGAAGAGCATAAATGATCTCATTTTATTTTATTTATTTTTTTGCAGGTTATAAGCACTTGGGGAGTGAAAAATAAAATAGATTTTTTGTCATTGTCATACACCCGACATGCAGAAGATGTTCGCGAGGTAACTTGTGTTTCTTAGGTGTTACTTGCTTTATATTACCTTAAAGTCATAATTGGCAATTTAACTTTAAGCTTCCATTGCTGTTTCAGCTTCTATTATTTACATACCTTCATATTTTTGTAATGCAGGCTCGGGAGTTCCTTTCCAAGCTAGGTGATCTCAGCCAGACCCAAATTTTTGCAAAGATTGAAAATGTTGAGGTGAGCTGCTTTTTTAAAAGTGTATCGGACAAATTTCATCTCTTCAAAAAGAGGAGAGTTTAGATTTCTGTTGGTAGCACTGACCCAAATTTTATGTTTACATCTGTCCCCCACCCCCAAAGGGATTGGACCATTTTGATGAGATCCTACAAGAAGCTGATGGAATTATCCTTTCCCGTGGGAATCTGGGCATAGATCTTCCACCTGAGAAGGTCAGTTTCCTTGTTGAAATTTGTTTCCGCAATTTGAAGTTGTTGAATTGTGTTTTGCTGTGTCTGTCTTGATTTCTGAGAAGGTCAGTTTATTCCTATGCCATATTGACGGTGTACTTTATAGTTTGTTGTGTATGATGAAGAATAACATTCCTTGAGTGATTTGGAATGATTTATACATAGCACACATTTGAATGTCATTGCGTGCTTTTGGAATGAAATGGTACTTTTGTTTTGCTTGAACTGTATATGCCTGATGAAATTAACTTCCCCCGAGTAACATGACATATGCTTTTGATTCTATCTATATAGTGAATTTTAGACTGTTTTTACTTTTTTGACTGAATGTTGCAGAGATGTTAACCATATGCTGTAACCTTTTGTAGGTATTTTTATTTCAAAAATCTGCTCTTTACAAATGTAATATGGCTGGGAAACCTGCTGTGCTTACACGTGTTGTGGATAGCATGACCAGCAACCTGAGACCAACTCGTGCAGAAGCCACTGATGTTGCCAATGCTGTTTTGGACGGTAAGTCTCTCACATGATTTTGCTTGGTAGGTGCGTGCTTACAATGCTGTTATGTCTACATTTCTTTGCATGATTTTCGTTAAACTTTTATGTGCGTGATTATCTGATACACCAAGCTAATAATTCTCTTCTATTTTAGATTTTGTTCTATGATAATTTGTTTCTACTTCATATCCAGTGTGCGTAGGGCTGTTCTTCTGTATTAATTTGCTTGATACTAAGTGACCTATTTGGGCTGTGAAGGAGACAGAAAATTTAACTCATGCTGATACTAAGCATTTTGGTCATTTTCAATTTTTTGTTTTGTTTTTTACCTTCTGTTCACTGCAATCAAGTTAGAACTCAGATGACTTTAAGATGGGTGTTTTTGCTGAGCTTCTATGAGTAAATACAGGAAGTGACGCAATTCTTCTTGGTGCTGAGAGCCTACGTGGGAATTATCCTGTTGAGACTATTTCTACTGTTGGCCGAATTTGTGCAGAGGTAAATCTAATTCTTCACTCATTCTCTCAATCCTTAAGATCCTGATGTGA
>JBAGKO010000015.1:6885619-6908300 GCA_037177275.1 Acacia concinna | reverse complement strand
TTTGGGGATTTCAAAATAATAATTAAAAAAGAATAATGCAATTTAATTAAAATCCTAAAGCTACTATTTTTTTTTTTGTATTTTTCAAATAATAATGGAAATGAATATGAATTAAATGAATCCCTTGAGAAATTGATTCAATGGCTTTCATAGTTCACTAATGATATGTGAGTTAAAATTCATCAAAGTCATACTTAAAAACCCCAAGTAATCACATTAGGTTTAACGCTCTTAATCAATAACTACTCTTGCAATCTCATTCATAGCTATTGTTTAGGAATATTATTAAAGAACCACTTGGTGTGTGAAATAGATTAAATTAATGCAATTGCTTTCTCTAATATGAGTGCACAATGGCAACACTCAAATTAACCCAAATTAACTACACAAACTAGTATTCACATAGCAAGTATAGTCTCAATAAATTAATAGGAAATAAATAATTAAGAATCATCCAATTGTAATAATCTAAATCCAATCACAAAATAAACAATCTTAATTCAACATTATGGAATCCAAATAACTCACAACAAAATCCTACTGAAACTACCTTTGGTCTTATTTAGGAATTACAATAAGAATAGGAAATTCATAAAGAAATTAAGATTAAGAAAAACTCCCCATTGAAGCTCCAAAAATCAAGCCAAGTCATCAATCCTCAAGAGTTGGAAGGTTAGCCACATATGAAGCTCTTTTCTGTTACCAAAGAACGACAAAACGTAGCTATTATGGATGAAGAGATCGACTGGAATGAAATGACAAGATTATAGAAGGAGAGAGGAGGAGAGAAGAAGTTGACAGATGTGCAATGGTGATGATGAAACATCAATTTCTGTGACGGTAATGGTGGTGGTCTCCTCTTCCTCTCTCTTCGTTCACCTCCTCCCTCTATTTGCAGCACTGTACTTATAAAAGTGTATCCTTATGTGTGCATATATATATATAGCTTTTTCTGCCGAATTCCTCTATAACCGCTACACCCCTTTTTTTTTTCCTTTCCTTTTTGACCTAGTTTTCTAATTTGAAAAGAAAAGTAACTAAATATATAATATCTTAATTTCCAAAAATAAACCAATTAAGGTAAATAATGAAATATAATATATTTTTAATCTTTTTAAACTTAATTTATTACACACACAATTAATCACAATCACTCATAATAAATGCAATTTAAGTCCAAAATTGTAATTAATTGTCCAAATATAATAATTTTTTTTTAAAAAAATGATTTAATCAAGTTCTAATCATATCGAGCTTACTGTAGTTTCATTCAGATTGACTTAAAAATAGTTGTCTGGGTAGAATTTCATTATATTATAACTAGGAAAAAGGATTTGGGTCACCAATAACAAGGATATTCAAATAAGAAAATATAGTTGATTAAGCACTATATATTGGTGCGATTTATTTGAGTGTGAATACAATGATTTACAAGAATCTACAGTATAAGAGTGTTCATGAGAGTTTCAATGTCCGTTTGACACCTAAATATCTCCATATATATAGCTGGTCTCTTCCCAAGATGTGCCTATCTCCGTCCCAAGAATATAGAAGTTTGTTATGGTGTCCACGGATCTAGCCCATCTATTCTAATATCTCAGGCTCATGGGGGTAGATTGCCTCCGGGAGTTCCACGTGTCCTTTTGACGTTTATGACTGGGTCTCAAGAGCTGGAGCTTCTTTCGAGCCTTAAAGATAACTAGTGTGTTTTATGGGCTTCCTTTCTGAGCCTTATCATTGTCTTGCCTAATTCCAATTTTATGGGCATATATAGGTTGATTGATTCTAACGTTTGACTTGGTCTTAGCCTAAATGCAATGAGTTTGAGCCTCATTTTGCTACATTCTAGGAGATCTGACATGGTAGTTTCAATTTTCTCGGATATAAAATCTCTTCAAGGTGGTTAGACCTGTGCCTCTTGCAGTTGATTTCTACCATGTTAGACTTAGACCTGACTTCCACTAGGCAAGATCTTCTTCGCTAAGTTAGATCCATTGAGTTCCACTAAGTTAGATCCTTTTCGCCAAGCTAGACCCAGTTCTGAAGGATAGGCTTTTGGCATAAATTTAAATGAACTAGGCTAGTTCATGTTGTTTGACTCAACTTCATTTATTAGGTTTGTTTATTTGTTTGGTACAAATGTGTATATTATAGGCATACAATAGTCAAGAAAACTAAAAATGGATGGACCGAAATATGAAACGCAGAACTACTGACACACTCATATGATTTATATTATTTCATATGAATATCACAAAAGCGCATTGGTAAAATCTTCCTAAGAGGTACGGTACCAAACCGAATAATCAGCTACGCTGGGCAGTGAAATACTACGTAAGATGTGTGTGTTTAGGAGCAATAATCATATTAAAAAGCTCATGCAATTCAACCATGGAAGTTGCATATACAAAGAATTACATGAAGATTATTAATAACTTAATAATATCATTGTTATGATACAGCTATATCTATCCTAGTTGGAAGAATGCTGCTGCTGTTGAAGAGAGAGGAGTTCAATCTCTTTGTGGCGAATCATCATAAGCATTCTTTCAGTTTCCAGCTTCCTCCTTTCGTTTTCAAGCTTAGCTCTCTCCATTTCTCTCTCCTTCTTGCTGCTGAACCTCGCCCACTTCAGCCTCTGCTTCTCCAGGTCAAACGCCCTCATCTTATACCTCACTTGCTGCTCCTCCATCTGTATCAGCCTCGTCTTCATCCACTGCTTCTTCTCCCACGCACTCTTCCCTCCGTCCTGCAACACCACCGTCACCTCTCCGCTCAGTTGCTGCATCACCTGCGACGTCGACGCTTTCCTCTTTCTCTTCCGGCCTGTTCTTCCTGCCCCTTCGTTCATCTCATCCTCCTCCTCTTTTTCCTGCCCATTATTTTGACCTTCTACCGACTCCTCCTCTTCCTCGTCGGACAATGCCTCCGACTCCGACTCTGAATCGAAGTCGGAGTCTTCTTCCACGCTTCCCATCCTCAGCCCATTTTCTGTTGTGTGAGAACATTGTTGCCTGAGAGGTGCTGCCGCCGTTGCCGGTTGATGATCTGTCCCGACCTCTGGCGACGGTTGTGCAGCGGATGGCCCGCTAGCGATGCCGTGACCGCAGCTGTTATGGTAGGCGCACATTTCCCTGAAGAAGAGATGCTTCGAATTCAGTAATTTCCGCGCTTCCTCTTTCATCTTGGGAGATAAATCCATGGTGTCGAGCAAGCTCTGGTTTTCCACTACTCTACAAGCCGTTCCTCTGCCCAGAATATCGTTCACCCTCTTGTACCTCTTGTTGAGGTCATTGAACTTGTCCTCGCATTGCTGAGGGGACACGTAGAAGCTTTTCTCCATCATGGCCCTCGACACCGATTTCCATTTACCTTTCTTCTGCAACAACCCCGCCGGCTTCTTCTTGCCAGAAGGGTCAGTCCCTTCGGAAACAGCTTCGTCGCCGATGTAATAAACCGCCATTATCAACAGCCTAACCATAGTGTCCGTCCACTTCATTCTCTGCCAGGGTGACGTGTTTTTGCCCTTAGGGTCGCCCGAGCTGTCATCGGCGGCAAACCCAGGCTCTTCGTCGTCGCTGAGGGCCGTCTGTTGCGTGTTCTTGGCGGAATAAGGGTAGCCGCCATGTTTGGTCTGTGAGTGGGGATCGAGGTCGTGGTGGGTAGCGTATGAAACCATTTGGGGATTAGTATGAAGATGGTGAGAAAGGTTTTGTTGCTGTGAAGAGTTATCCACTCCCAACACTCCAGAACTCAAGCCAGGGAAAATTCCACCACCTAGTCCATTGTGTTCCATCAGAATTCTAAGAAACAAATATGAAATTCAAACAAGAAGGGTGGTAAATTGGAGGCTAACTAGAAACGAGAGAAAAGGAGGAGTTTGTTAAGGATGTGGAGTGACATGATAGGTTTAGAAATTAAGGAAGAAAATGGAATGGGAATGAGAGGATAGGGTGGGAAAGAGAGTATATACAGAGAAGGAGGCAACTGGTTTTGAGGAGGCAGTCAGGATTGTTTTGGTTTTTTTTTGGCGGACGCAAAAAGTTGCCCATGGTTTTGCTCTCTCTGCTCGCAAGCCTAATAACCCACAGGTTTCATGCCAAACTGGGAGGCGTCAATACTCAATACTAGTTTCGCCAACCAAGAAAGAAAGGCCCGTTGTTATAAGAATAATATTAAAAAAAATCCCACCAGTTCTTTTTTTTTTTTTTTAAAAAAAATTATTCTATTCGATGTGCCTCCCCGGTCCACGTTAAACGACTCGATTCCAATCCAACACCAACATTCAAATTTGTCGTCTTCGTCGTCTCAGCTTGTTCCCAGTCCCACCATGTTATGTTACAACTTACGTGCATTAACTCAATACTAAATCCCATTCATATATATTATGTTTATTTCTTATTGTTGAGATGTTTATTCCATGAAGAGGTCTTACTATATACCCCCTCTTACCACCAATGGTTGTTTAAAATCTTTTTAATAATGTAACAGCTAAATCACATTAATAAAAAATCACTACTTTAATAACCAAATTAAATCACATAATTAACGCTTCACAATCTTCGGAATTACATGGGTTTTTTTTTTGTTTCTCAATTCAGGCTGATTGCATTGTCCATGTACGCCTAAGAATTTGTCCCTTTTGGATGAGATGTGTGCATGTATATTGTGAAAAATGTATAATACTGCCCAAAAAGAAGTAGGATCCTCTCAAAAGTATGTAATTTTCTACCTGCCTATCCTTATCACCGAAAAAATTACACTACTGGATCTTAAATTTATAAAACTATTTACATCTAGTGTGGGAAAAAACAACATTAGCAAGTTGCACTTTAACGAGGGAAGGGTTTCTCTATTGATCTCTCTTTCCATTTCTCTCCATTGAATTTCCCTATTATTGGATCAACTTTCAATAGTTGAGCTTTAAGATTTTACATGTTATAATCTTAAATAACAAAAATTATTATTATTTATTTCAATTTTAAAATAAAATTAGGCTATTAAAATTATATATCTAATAAAATACTTCTATTATATATATTTTTATTAAAATATTTTATAATTTCTTTACTTAATTTTACTGGCACTTTTTAAATTTTGAGGTTAAATACTTTTAATAATTTAGATTTACTTGCATATATTTTATTGTTTAAGGTTATAACATTTTCTAAATCTCAACCATTAGAAGTTATTCAATAGTAGGGAAAATTAATAGAGGGGAATAGAGAGGGATCTCAATGGAAACACCACTCTCCCCACTTGAACCATGAGCAATGAAACTCCTCAATCGCCACCTCATATGTAACCCCCCAAATAAATTCATCAACATAATTTTCTTTT
Organism: Acacia concinna; assembly: GCA_037177275.1. Taxonomy (NCBI): domain Eukaryota; kingdom Viridiplantae; phylum Streptophyta; class Magnoliopsida; order Fabales; family Fabaceae; genus Acacia; species Acacia concinna. The sequence continues at coordinate 6,902,960 of JBAGKO010000015.1, read as the reverse complement.
ATTATAGCTAGCTTTTGAAAAATTCTCCAACTATACAATCATACACATTTATCAAATAAAAATTGTTTTAATTAACGTATATGAGTTTTCCAATGAAATTTCTAAATGGCTTTTGCCATAAAATAAATTCATATTTAGATTCACTGAAATTCATAATGACTTTTTATAGAAGAAATTCTTTTAATATTTTTTTTGAGAGAATTCCATTTAAATACCACGTGAATTTGTAAAATCCAAAAATATCTGTTAACATTTCAAAAAGACATGGACCAAATTGGGTTTTTCAAATTTTCAGATGTGAACAATAGTAGGATTTTACTATAAGAGTAATGGAATTACCCATAAGAGTCATGGACTTCGCTATAATTTTCTGATAAATGTTTTTCTCTCTCATTCTGTTACTATTCATCTGTCACTGTTCATCTGACACTGACACTGACTGATGCATAGTGATAGAGGAGAGAGAAATGTGCCCGTGACAGAGGAGAGATGAGATTTTTCCTATAAGAGTAATGTGATTACCTATAAGAGTAATAGAATTTACTAGTTTCCGAATCACTTTTTAGTTCAGCAAATTTGGAAAACAAAGGAGATAGTGGATTTTTTTGCTATAAGAGTAATGAGATTACTCATAAGAGTAATGGCATTCGCTAGTTTCCGGATCATTTTTCACTTCAAAAAAAAAACACAATTTGGTCCATGATACCTTGGTGTCTTTTTAAAATGTTAATATGCCTTTTTGGGTTTTGAAAATTCAAATGGTATTTAAGTGTCATTTTCCCTATTTTTTTTGTCTTTAAACCTAAGTGAGATTTTTATTTTAATTTACATATTTTTATCGTTTCAAAAACAACTATCGATATGCAAAATCAAAAACTAGTTAATTAATACTCTTAGAGACGTCATATTAGATTTCAAATCTAGCATTAAATGGTGTCAAAACTACATATTTTCTATATTTGACAGTTGTTTTTTTTCCATCTATGGCTGTTTTCAACTGTCATATATTTTAACAACATATATGTATATATATGACGGTTCAAAAACTGTCATATATTTATCCAGATATCTAACAGTTTTTTATTTTTACCGCCACATATTTATCTTATATGACCAGTGTCATAAACTGCTACCACAATTTTATCATATATGATGATTTTTTTTATAAAAAAACCGCAATATATTCTTACCAAAATTTTATACACCACATGTGCATTTTCAATTAGTCCCCTGCGTTCATTTGCAATAAAACAACATAAATAATATCAAGTGGCTATATATAGCATATAGCTAGCAAATTCAATTTTAGCTGAAATAAATTCATATATTAATTATATTGATTATCATCATAAACATATACATATATATATATAGGTATGTATATATGACCGCAAGCTAATTATATATATGATAATTAATATGTATATCATTGCATTGATTTTGTGAATATATGTATATACAGTAATACATCATCAAGAGTGAATACAAAAGAAAAAAAATGAAAATAATACATATATACAAAATAAAAAAAGAATGAATGTAATACATATATTATATACATTGCAAGTACATATATAGATCAAGTGTCCCGTTTTCTTTTCTTTGATTTAATGATAATGCTCTTTTTAGTTACAATTGTTATTTTAACAAATTTTGCGAACCAAGTTCCCCCTTTTGATATCCAAATTCCTTCATTATGATTATGCTTAATATACAAAACATCATTATCATTTCTTTGTGTTTTAAGATATGGCAACCTTTAAAAAGGATCATCCTCACTGAATTCATCACCTCCTACATCTTTATATATTTTGTTGGACAACATAAGAATTGACTAATATTTATTTGCAGGGTTTGTGTAACATCCCAATTTGTAATGAATTAATTAAATAATTAATATAGAAATCATAACAAATTAAATGGAGATCTCCCTAAACTATAAAAATTAATCAAGATCCTAGAATTTAGGGACATAATAAAGGGAGGAAATCATGTGATTTGTTATGATTTTCTTACAATTCCTAATATGATTTATAAGATTAATGATAAAAATTACAAAGAAAAAGAGAGGGAGAGGGAGAGAGAAAGTTTAAAGTTTAAATATATATAAATAGATTATTAAAAGAAATAATAAACAAATAATTAGAAAAGGGGCACGTGGTAGGGGGCTTTATATATATAAAGCCACACCCAATCCATAGCCACAAGGGAGCATGCGCTATGAGATCGCAATTCCTAGTGCCGCCGACGGTGATTATTTTGGGATTTAGGGTTTTACTTTGAAAATCAATAAGATTGATTTGTGACTTGCGGTTGAGCTTGGAGTTTGAATAATAGTGGCAATTTTGCTTTGGCAAGAGGTAACCACTTTCCTCTTGTTGTGTGTGCTTGTGACATGCCAGTAAGTGATTTTGAATATATATTACATGAATTTGCAATTGATATGTACTATGAATTTATTTTATTACTGAAATTGTCTTGTGGGACTTACTTTATTAAGCAATAGATAGTAATATAATATTATATGTATTTCATGTTGATTTGTGATATTGGGAATTCTTTTGATTTGTGAATTGGTAATGTAATGTGATGATTATATCTGTTAAGTATAATAATACCTCATGAGTAGTTGATATGAGAGGGGGTGGCGGATGTAGATCTTGATGGGAGATTAATCTTAAAGAAAATAAAGGGCTGAAATTATTGTACAAAAGAGGAAATAAGATAGTGGGCTTCTAGGTGTACACTGGTTAGTCCTTTGACCCATTGTGTTTAATAGGGCATTGACACCCCACTGATGTATTGGGGGAACTCATGGTCCGGTCTTATGCTCTGTGAATTTTGGCCGGTCCACATCACTTGATCGGTGAGCTCGTTGAGTTGAACTACCAGTCACATAGGTGAATACGAGCCTATGGGTTCTGTAAGAGGAAATAAGGTGGGAGGTAATAAGGAAGGTTAGAGAGTGAATTGTTAAATATTGATAATTGTGCACCCATGTGATAAATATGAGAAAGAGATTATGATATTGTAAATTGATATACTTGTTACCATGTGACGTTTTTGATAATATTATGTATTAATAAATGTTCCTACTTGACACCTTATGGGCACTCGCTCGTATGCCCAATGAGATGGTTTGGTGGTTACTGAGATATTGTCTTACCCCTCGATTTAACATTTTTTTTAAGTGATAGATCCCGTAGTAGTCCAACAGGGGAGACTCTAGAAGATTAAGCAATCTTTCAGTTTATGCTGGATTATTATATATTGCCACATTATGACTCATTTGCATATTTTAGCTTATTTTTATAATTTGGATGATGATTTAATTAATAATTGAGTTAATTATTCTATTAAGAAAAATGTAGGTTTTTACAGTTTAAAACATAGAACACTTATTTAACTTGAGTTTCCAAAATGAAAAGCTCTTATGTATACCCAATTTTGTTTAAACTCAATTGTATCAACCCTAATTCATCCACTTTTAAAGCAATTTTATTGTCAACCCACATATACCCAGAGACTGGAAGATGAAGTCTTACGTAGTCCAACTCCCAAATATGCTTAACCATGCCAAAGTACGACATATTGGCATATATAGGATTCTTGTCTTTTTTGCACTAGATAAATGCATTGTGCCAGTAAGAACAGTAACCCCACTATTTTACATTTTGCTTCTAGCATCTTAGTCTCTAGTGTGGAAGGTGTATCAATTTATGGTGTAGTTACAGAAAGAATGCACATGTCTGCTCAGCCACGAGACAAGAACTTTACTTTCTCCAACATTGAATTAGGATCATCATTGTACAAGTCATCCACGTGCTTCCTCAACCATGATATATACTATTTATTATGTTCTCTGACATTACCAAATAGGTACTTTTTTGGGGTTTTCTCTCATAAGCTCAACTTTATGAATATGTATGTACTCCTCAATCTCTTCCGATTTATGAAATGCATAAAGGTATGCTTACTCCCACTATTTTTTTAAGATAGGGATAACTTGTTTTCCCATAAACCCTTGTCCCAAAGCCTGTCCACCATGTTGATCTATCAGAATGTCGATGTCACATGCATGTTTCAAGTAATCAGTACATAACCCAATTGCCTCTTCGCAAGTATACCGTTCAATAATGCAACTCTTTGGCCGACTCCAATTTTTAACATATCCTTTTAGGTCCTTCATCTTACGCTCGACCGGGTACATTTATCTCATATATATTGGGCCATATAGTTACACCTCTATGACCAAATGAACAATTAGGTGAACCATTATGTCAAAGAAAGCTGGAGGGGAAAACATCTCTAGATCACACAATATCATCATGATTCAGGTTTATAGACTTGACAACTTCTTGGGGTCAATCACCCTACTACATAGAGACTTGAAGAAGAAACATAGCTTCGTGATCGATGATCGCACCTTCATAGGTAAAATACCACGTATTGCCACAGGAATGAAGTTTTCCACTAACACATAGTAATCATATGATTTCAGACCTTTAAGCCTTAAGTCCTTCATTGACACAACGCTGCTAATATTTGACCAGTATCCTTTTGGAACTTTCACTGAAGTAAGAAACTCACAAAAGCTTATTTTCTCTTGCTTAGATACTGTGAAAGCCGTTAGGCATAGAAATGTACAAGATCTCCTCTCTTTTGGTGTCAATTCCTCCCGAATTCCCAAATCAACCATGTCTAGTTTTACATTTATGCTATCATTTGTTTTTTTGGGAATATGAAGTAATGTTCCAAAAAGATTATCAAACATTTTTTCTCAATGTGTATGACATCAAAAAAATATCTAACATTTTGGGAACTCTAATATGGTAGATCGAAGAAAATAACCCATTCTTCTACTCACATGTCCTAATATGTCTCTCGAATAGTGAACAATGCTTTCTCGTTAGCATCATTACAACCTCCCCTTTGTCCCATAGCTCCTCCAAGTTTTCAATTAGTGGCTCTAGGTATACTATGTCATTACCCAGTTGCCTTGGTCCTAAGATTAGAATAAATAACATCATATACTTCCGTTGTATCGTGAGCCATGAAGGTAGGTTATAGATAAACAACATCATAGGCTATGTACTGTGGGTATTGCTCTGCATCCTAAATAGGTTCATCCTATCAATGGCCAATGCTAGGCGAATGTTTCTTGATTCTTCAGTAAATTCAGGATGTTAAAGGTCAAACCTCTTCCATTTGGAAAAGTGAGCGGGATACCAAAGCATGTTGTCTTCAATCATTTTGTCCGTATGCCAATATAAGTTTTTTGCATAAATTGCATGGCTGTACAAGTATTTAAATCTAGTTATGATAAGTAAATTCCATAACTCCTTTATTAGACTCTTTTCATTCGCTTGTTAATGTGACACTAAGAAAAAGGGACACTTAGTTAACAATTTGTATTTTTTGTGGAATAAAATACAATTGTTGGGAAAAACGTGTATTTCTCATGACTCAATTTGGTAGTGCGCATTACTTGTTTTGCATCATAAGTCTTTGTTGGCATGTCATTTCCCAGCGACAATGTTCTTCTCAAAAGGGCAAGTTGCTTTATGAAACCCTTATCACTCAACCCAAATCTTGCTTTCTAGTTGTACAAGTTCATCATTGCAAATAATAATGTGAACTCAGTATAATTCTCATATAAAGGCTTCTCTGCATCATTCTTCATCCTCTCAAACTTTTTCGGGTTCTCACTGAACTCCCCTTCAATTGCATTTGCCAAATCTTGAAGAAGATTAGCATCATCTAAGGGGTTAGTTGAGTCACACCTTTCCAAGTTAAGTGCCTCTTCATACCTTTTCAAGATTGATGGTCACACCTACTTTTCAAGTTTGACCTACTATCACTGTGTTCCACTTCTACTTCATCATATTTTGTCCAACACGTATAACTCTGATCATATCCGTTAGCCACTATGTGCTCCTTACAAGTGTTTGGATGAACACATCTCACAATGCCATACTTGATGTAAGGACAAATAATAAAGTCACAATCATCAACATGATTAAGGCAAGCTAATCGTATGAATTCCCCAATTCCATCCCAGTACTCCTTTAATAAACGACTCGTATACACCTATTCCTTATTCTCCATTATTCAGAGCATATACAAAACAAACAACAAACACACTTAAAATCTCTTAACAATTATTGTTGGACTACTTTGGTACCATGCAAGAAGCACTTAAAATTTACTAAGACAACTATGTTTACCCACTTCATCAATACTAGAGAAACTTACGACTTTAATGCAACAAACTCTTAAAATCATTCATATAACGATATAATCTTCACATTCTCTTTATATGTTCACTTCATCATCAATACAAATAAATAAACTTTAATATAACTATACAACAAATTAAATATTTGAAATATCCACAAAACAACACCCATCACACTCAATCTTTTATTAATAGAATAAATTCATGCTAACACAACAAGTAAAACCATGTGCAACAAAACAGGAAGTTTCATAATCTAATTAATTATAAAGAGATTACAATATATAATAGCTTGAAGAAAAACGTTTGTATACATATAATAGCTAGCAAAGTAAATCGAGAAAAAATAAACAAAAAAATTCATCTTTTTCCAGGAGCAAACAAAAAAATCAGACATTTGCTAAGAGAAAAGGGATCAGAATAGTGCTAGGATGACATTCGACCCACGACCTATGCAAGACAATGTACTTCACACTACACTGTAAGACCAACCACACACGTCAACCCATGTAAGCAATGAAGGAGGACGTCTGAAGGGGAGGAAAGGAGAAATCCACAAAGGAAGAGTGGAAAAGGAAGGCAGAGGACTTTGAACACCTTCATTGCTGGTAAAATCCTTAGCTTTATGGAGATTTTTGAAGTCTCAGATGATGTGAAAAAATGGGTATCTTCGATATATTAACATAGTATATATGACGGCTTTTGGACTAATACCGTCATATATATACTAAATCACGGTTTTTAAATAACAACCGTCATATATGCCACATATATATGACAGTTTTATAAAACAATTGTCATATGTTATATGACTTTTTTTTTACAAAAAATTGGACAATTATATTACGGGTTTATAAAAAACCCTTATACATGTATATGACGGTTTTTATTACTATCTGAAAAAAAAATTTTGCCTCTCGATATATGACGTTTGTCCCATAAACCGCCAAGTATGAGACTATTGAGGCAAGTGAATCACCCAAGAGGGGGTGAATTGGGTGTTTTCAAAATTTCCCAGTATCCACTAGTTCTACTATCCTCCAAGATTTCAACAGGCTGGTGCTACAATACAAACTCGATTGACACTTAAGAGATCACTCCCCCTTACAGTGTGTAATCCAAGTCCCCACTCAAAGTCCTTCTACTTTGAGTATCACACAATGAATTTCACAATGTAATAAATACTCTCTCAAAAGAGTATAGTGATAACTTTGATCATTAGTTGTTTCCTTCATAAATTTTCAAGCATTTATATTGTCTGAGGAAGTGATGATCGTTAAGATTTAGTTTGTTGCTGTTAAGTTCTCATAATTCCTCTAGGTTGTTTCCGTTGAGAGACATTATGGATTTCTTCTTTGAGTAATAAATATAGCTATTGAAGGAAGAGAAGGTTGGTAGGATGGAAATTATTTGGTAAAGCATTAAATGCCTCTGACATAATTAATATTTCAGATGATTTGAGCTCGTGTGTACTTGGAGACTCTTGCAACCTATTCTAATACATCATGGAGGTCATTTTTAAAGGTAAGAAACAAGTAGGTATCAATAAAACAGTAGCTAGAATGATTAAGAAATTTACGCTACGATGCTCTGTTTTCTGAAAAACTGGAATTTTAAAATGACCTTGAGGTTTCATGGTTTCCTCGAGATAATCTGTAGAAATCAATATTCTCAAGGTTTTAATCAACAATTAACACATGATGTTTTAGAAGAATATGTCCTCGAGGATTTTATAAACTGAAATTACCTTGAGGTTTGGAATTACCCTTGAGGTTTTAAGCATATTAGATCACACCCTTAAGGGTTAAAACTTAACTCAATGTTGCTTTCTGGAAATTATAGTTCAGAATATGCTTGAACCCTTGAGGTTTAAATCAAACCTTGAGGCATCGCGTTTTCACAAATAAGTAATTCAGAGCATGAGAATAGATTAAGTTAGGCATGCTTACCAACCTCAAGGTCAACGACTAACCTCAAGGGTTCTATGATATTGGCCCATCAGCAAGGTTTCAAAATCCACAGGAAGGTTTTAGAGAAACCTTGTTGAGTTGCCAACGTTTGGCCAAACCTCGAGGTTTTCCCCATTTCCTTAAAATAGCAAGGTTTCACCCAAACCTTACTCCAACAGCAAGGTTTGGTGCAAACCTTGTTGTTGTTGGAAGGGTCCAAAACCTCAAGGTTTAATCCTACCCTCGAGGTTTGGGTTGCACCTTGCCAACAGTCAAGTTTTGGACAAACCTTGCTCCCACAACAAGGTTTGACATAAACCTTACCATTGTAGCGATCGTCCTGAAACCTCAAGGTTTTCACCCAACCTCGAGTTTGGGTTCATCCCTGCCAACTGTAAGGTTTTAAGAAAACCTTGCTCCAATGGCAAGATTTGTCCAAAACCTTGCCTTAGAGTAGAAGAGATTGAAACCTCGAGGTTACTAATTAACCTCGAGGTTTGCCGTCATTCCTTGTTCTCAGTAAGGTTTGGTGTAAAACCTTATCGTTGTGGCATAGCTGTCAAATGTCGAGGTAACCTCGAGGTTTGCAAATCAGCAAACCTTTTAAAACAACTTCAAAATCTTTTATCATACATACTAAATAGACATTACTCAATATCGCTTATTCAAGTAATTTTCCTTTAGTTTAAAACAATTTAAACACATTTCTAAATCATTCTAAGTTTAGTTATCATCAAAACATAGGATCTAACATTATCCTCCTTTTTTATGATAACAAAACTTAGTCATTTCAGAATCACATCAAGTAACATAAGATCATAAGGAAAATATAAGAAATATGCATATCATATATAAGATTATCATAAGTACAACTTTGAGTTAGTATAATCACAATAGTATATCAAGGTAAAGTCAAAATACATAATCTGAAAATAAATACACCCAAAATCTACAAAAAGACCAAAAAGCCACAAGGATAAACACACAAAGTTGCTCAATGGCTATGGCTAGGTGATCCATAAGCTCACTCTCGTCACCTTGAGGTACTGATGCTGATGATGGTAAATGACTAGGACCACTATTCCCCTTTTTGTCATCATCATAGCCAGGGAAGCCAGGATAGGTAAGAAGCAATACAGGTTAGCAAGAGAAGCCAAAGTCTCAACAACATTCAAGATATCCTCATCAAAGTCATCTGTGCCAAGATACTCAATAGAGGAACCACCATAAGGTGCGAGATTAGGAAGGTTAAGAGAAGGAATGCATGGAGAGGAAAAAGGAGACTCAACAACAATCTCTTCCTTCTAAGAGGAGTGATGGGATGAAGTAGGGGATGGTATATGAGAGGTGGGCTATAAAATGGGCTCGGTGAAAGGTGGGTCTGTGTCAAGTAGAGGAAAGGAAGGAAGTGGATCGTGGCTAGGACCTGGTATGTCTGTGGGAGCAACGGTGACATGGACAACTTGAGATATATTAGTAGGGGACAATGAAAAATGGCCAACAATGGGTCTAGGAGAGGGATGTGGAGATGGAATTGGAATCTAGTGGGTGGTACCTCTGCTTGTGCCTCACATAGAGTATATGGCATCAACAAACAATAAGCGAGAAGCAGTGATTGCTCGTAATACCTTGCTCTACTCATTGGCATGTAAAACCAACTAATCAGCTTGGGAGCAAAGAAGAGTCAAGTGATTTTCAATGGTGTTATTGATGAACACCTGAAGAGCAAGATCAATACTGAGAGTCTGAGACAATGGAGCAGATGACTGAGTGTCATCATCTAATGCAGAAGCAGAGGCTTGAGGGATAAACTGAGGTAGAGACTGAGATGGAGGAGGAGTCTTCTTTCTCTTCATATAATAAGTAGGCCCACATCCAGGAAGTGGCAACTCAATCACCATATTTGTGAGGTGGGACGGATCCAAACAATCAGGTCTTTCAATGATGTCATTGGAGTCAAGGTACCAAATCTTGTTCACCTTGAGGATCAGAGAGACAATGTGTGGAAAAAGGATCTTTATGGATAGCCTACTAGAAGTGTAATACCTTTGAAACTCAGAGTACAAGAAGTCTCCCAAATTTTGCTTCTCCTTATGGATAATTAATGCAAATAGCTTGTACTCTTGAGTAGTAAAGTGAGACTAATTCCCATACTTATAGATGATCATCCGTGAGAAGACATACCAAATACATTGATGAAAGTCACTCATCTCAGCTGGTCTAAATCTCAATGGTCCAACTTGAACTCTGGGCCTTAAAACTCTAAAAATCTCTGCATCACTCATTTTGGGCTCCTTATATACAGGTGACTTCTTGATCCCAAGCCATTTGTTGATCCTTAAGGTTAAAATCAGAATTTCTTGACCTCTGACTTTGGCTTTCAACTCTTCCTCTTCCTCTTCTTCTTCTTCTTCTTCATTTGACTCAGACCCTAAAGATTTAGCCTTGATCTCCAAGCTAGCATAAAATTGCTTCATAATCCTCAGAGAATAAGGAAGGTTTACTGAGATCCAAGGCATGTAATGTAAGAAATAGGCATATAAGTCTAACTGAGTTGAATTCTTCAAATGCTCCAAGTCCAGAAATGGCATTCTATGGATGCTTCTCTCCTTGAAGTCTTCAATTTATTTGTCAGTGTCCACAAGCTTACTAGTGTTGAAGTTTGGAGGAGCAAAATTTCCCTTATCCTCTTGAGGTTGAGCTCGAGTGGACTGTCCCTGTCTCTGTGCACTGTCTCTCCCAGTTTGAAGAGCTTCATTTAGCATGTTCATAGATATTTGCTTTACTAAGGCGTCTAAGTGATCCTTTCGTGGTTTGTATAAGGTAGAGAATGAAGGAGCACTCTCTATTTCACTAGATGAACCTGATGAAGACTGAGATGGAGATGTCACAGCTTTGTCTCTTCCCTCAACTTGCCTCTTTGAGGTAGACTGAGAACGGGTAACTGGAGACTCCTGAATTACCATACCTCTAGCTCCCGGAGCTGCTGGAGATTTCTAGGTCTCGGGAGCTTTTGGTGCCGTGGTTGTTGGACCTTTCTTTGTTGGAGGATGCTTCTCTTGGACCTTTGGCTTATGTTTCTTGGCCAGGGGATCTTTCTTTTTCTTAAAGGTTGACTCTTTTTTCTTCTTCGCAACTTGTTTTTTCTTCATATTTATTGAAGCTTCCTTCGTTGGTGAGGGATCCATAGATGTCATTGAAAGTGATTGCTCTTGATCTTGGGCATCAGATTACTCTAAGTCCTCTGGAGAATGGAAAGGAGATGTCTTAGTTTAAGCCATTTCCTTAGATTTCTTCTGTATTAGCTTTTGGAATCAACACCACCAACAGTTAGTTCATCGAGAGAGAGAGAGAGTGTGTGAGTGAGTTTCCAAGAGGTTGGATTTTTGGGCTTTTGGGTTTGGAAGATTTTGGAGTGAGTAACAGTTGAAAATGGAAGAATTGTAACGGTTTTGGGAACAACTACTCGAGGAAGGGAAAAAAGTTTCTAAAGAAATGTCAAGTTTTGTTTGATATAAGTGAACCCTAACTTGTTACCTCGAGGTTTTGAAGAAACCTCGAGGTTGTATGGCTTTTGGCAGCCTCGAGGTTGATGAGGAACCTCAAGGTTTAAAGACTTTAAGCATTTATCCCATGGACTTTTCAAAACAATTTGGAACCTGAATCCTTTAGATTTTACCTAGATCTCGAGGGTTCATTAAATTTTTACCTGTTTACCTGATTCAACTCAGAACCTTGTGGTTTTAGGTGTACCTCAAGGTAGTCTACTTGCTTCATACTTCTTATTAGATCATGTCTTTCTCGAGGGTTTGCCTTTTCCTCAAGGTTTTATTTCATTCTTTTACTCCTCTATTGATATGATGTCCAATACCTCGAGAGTTTATCAGAACCTTGAGGCTATTCTTGTCCTTATAAAAAATTTGACCTTGTTCCCTTAAGGTTTCTGAGCAACCTCAAGGTAAAAATCTTATATTTTTCTTCTATTTCTAGAGCATTTCTCTCAAGGTTTTGGAGCAACCTTGAGGCTACTTCTGTTATTATGAATGCACCTGCAAAACAAACTTTCTACCACTCCAATGTTTAAGTTAGTAACAATTAACCAATTATAAATAAAAGGACATAGGATCTAACTTACAGTTCATTGAGATTCACCATTTCCAATTATCTTCTTAGATGAAGAAATTAATCCTTAGCCAATAGTTTTGTGAAGATATCTGCAAGTTGCAAATATGTAGGAATAAATACCACTTTTACATCTTTGTTTTGAACATTATCTCTAATGAAGCGGTGCCTCACATCTATGTGTTTGGTTCTTGAGTGTTGAACTAGATTCTTTGCCAAACTAATTATACTTGTATTGTCATAATAGATGGGAACTTCTTTGACATTAATTCCCAAATATTGTATTTGCTGTTTCAACTATAGCACTTGTGTACAACAATTTGATGCAATCACATATTCATCTTCAGTAGATGAAAGAGACACGGTGTTCTACTTCTTGATGAACTAAGACACTAGTGAACCTCCTAGAATTGACATTGCCCCTTGTACTCTTCCTATCAATCTTATAGTTAGTGTGATCTAAGTCAGAATAAGCTACAAGATATTTTAATCCTTCTTTTGGATACCAGATACCTAATTCCATAGTGTCAGCAAGATATCTGAAAATTCTCTTCACTGTTTCTGCATGAGACTCCTTAGGTGTAGCTTGATACCTTGCCACATGCCCAAACTGAATTGTATATCTGGACGGCTAGCTGTTAGATAAATCAATGATCAAATCATTCCTCTATATTTGGTAATATTGAAGTCAGTTCCTTTTACATCCATATCAAGAAGAGTTGTTGAACTCATTGGAGTATCTACATTATTGGCTTGATCCATTCCAAACTTCTTCAGGAGTTGTTTGAGATACTTGGTCTGAGATATGAAGATACCATCTCTTCTTTGTTTAATTTGCAAGCCCAGAAAGATTGTCAACTCTTCCATCATGGACATTTCAAATTCACCCTGTATAGTCTTTGCAAACTCTTAACAAGGATTTTCATTAGTAGCACTAAAAATAATATCATCAATATAAATTTGCACAACTAACATATCCTTTCTAATGTGTTTGATGAAAAGAGTAGTATTTACTTTTCCTCTGACAAATTCTTGGTTTAATAGAAACTTACTCAATCGTTCATACCAAGCTCTTGGAGCTTGTTTTAACCCATAAAGAGCTTTCTTAAGTTTAAACACATGATCTGGTTTAGAAATATGTTCAAAACCTGGAGGTTATTCAACATATATCTCTTCAAAAATGTTTCCATTTAAGAAAACACTTATTACGTCCATTTGATAAAGTTTAAAACCTTTTATATATGAAAAAGTCAAGAGAACTCGTATAGCTTCCAACCTTGCAATCGGAGCATACGTTTCCTTATAATCAATTCCTTCTTCTTGATTATAGCTTTTTGCAACAAGTCTTGCTTTATTTCTTACAATAATAGTAGACTCATCAAGTTTGTTTTTGAATACCCATTTTGTTCCAATCATTGGATGATCCTCTGGTCTGGGTACCAAATCCCAAACTTGATTTCTTTCAAATTAATTTAACTCTTCTTACATTGAAATAACCCAATTATTGTTTGATAAGGCTTCATCAATGCTGGAAGGTTCAATTTCAGAAATAAAAGCTTAAAAACTTACTTCATTCATGATTCTTCTCCTAGTTTTAACACCTTCTTCAATATTTCCTATAACTTTATCCATAGGGTGATTTTTGTTAAAACGCTATGCTTTTAGTTGATCTTTTTCAGAAATGGGAGAAGAATAATTTTTATCATTATTTTCAATAGAAGGGATAGGTTCATTTGAAATATTCAAGTCTCCAAGTTTTTGAACAAGATCAGTTTCATCTTCCTTTTACTTTGCCAGAGAACCATTTTCATCAAACACAACATGAATGGATTCCTCAATTATGCAAGAATTCTTATTAAAAACTCTATATGCCTTACTCCTACTAGTATAACCAAAGGATATAATTTATCAAATTTAGGATTGAATTCACGTAAGTCCTCCTTACCATTGTTGTGAATGAAGCATTTGCATATGAAGATATAGAGGTGAGCTATATTTGGCTTCCTCCCTTTGTACAACTCATATGGAGTTTTTCCAAGCATTTTCCTAATGTAGGCACGGTTTGAGATATAGCAAGCAGTGTTCATGGCATCTCCCCATAAGACTTGTTAGACTTCCTTCTCATTTAACATAGCTTGTGCCATTTTAGTGAGCACCCTATTCTTCCTCTCCACAACTCCATTTTGTTGGGGGGTTTCTAAGTATTAAGAAGTTGTGATCTATACCATGCTCCTCACAAAAGTCTCCAAATACATGGTTGTCAAATTCTCCTCTGTGATCTATTCTAATGGACACAATTGAACAACCTTTCTCATTTTGGAACTTTCTGGCAAATATAATGAATTCATCAAAAGTTTTATCTTTGGATGGCAAAAAGATTGTCCATGTAAATCATGAGAAATCATCAACAATAACCAAAGTATATAAATTTCCTCCAAAACTTTTCACTCTTGCAAGACCAACCAAGTCCATGTGAATAAGTTGAAGAGGTTTTTCGGATGATACAAAATTCTTTGGTTTGAAAGAGGATTTAGTTTGTTTTCCCATTTGACAGCATTACAAAATTCTTTTTCATTAAAGTTTAATTTTGGAAGACCCAAAACTAAATCCTTCTTAATCAACTTATCTAATTGTCTCATATTTACATGCACCAATTTCTTATGCCATATTCAAAATTCTTCTAATTTATTAATAAAACAATTCATGCTAGTATCATATTCATTTTGAGTGTATAACAATTACCATCCCTTGCGGCTCTCAATTTAATCTTGAGATCTTCTTTCTTGATTGGGAGGTTATCTTTGTTGACAATCAAGCACTCCTCTGAGTCAAAGATGATCCAGTTGTTTTTGTCTGCACTTTGGCTCACACTTAGAAGATTGTGGTAGAGACCTTCAACATGATATACATCCTCGACCAAGGTGCAATTTGATCTCCCCACTTCTCCGATTCCAACAATCTTTCCACTTTTATTTCCACCAAAGCTAACTTTGCCTCCATCTTTGGATTCAATTGTGACAAATTTGCTTTTATCACCCGTCATGTGTCTCAAGCATCCACTATCAATATACCATTTGTCTTGTCTAGATGCTCTCAGACATACTTGATGACATAACTCATTTCTTAGATACCCAAGTCTTTTTGGGTCCTTTAATGTTAGTTTTCTCTCCCTTGGGAACATAAGATCCCTTAGAAACCCACTTGCATCCTTTAACCAAACCATGCTTTTTCAAACTACATGAGGAAGTGTAATGTCATTTTCTATTACAATAATTATAAAATGCAAAGGGGTTTGAAACAAAATCATTCTTTTGAAAATAACTCAAATAAGCTTTTCAATCTTTCTTCCTTTGCCCTTTCCCTTCATCTTCACTAGCTATATATCCAATTTCGGATCTATCTCTAATAACTTTTTGGGATTTCAAAATGACTTTGAGCATTTCACTTCCTCATGTAAACATTTCAACAGTTTTGGTCAAATCCTCATTCTTCTTTTCTAATTGAAGACAACTAGAACAAGTAGATTGATATTGTCTTTCAAGCTCTTTAACCTTTTTCTTAAAAACAACCAGTTCTTTCACAACTCGAACAAATTCAGAATGTAAATCATTATATTCAATTTGAAGTTCATCTAGTGAGATTACCTCATCGAAGTCTGATTCTTCATTGTGAGTGACAAGGCAAATAGTGGCCTCTTCCTTAGCTTCACTTTCCTCATCTAATGAGTTGTCTCCCCATATCGAACTCTCATATGCTTTCTTCTTTCTGAACTTGTTCTTCTTTTTCTCCTTGGAAAGGTCAGGGCATTCAGCTTTGATGTGTCCTGGCGCTTTGCATTCATAACAAATGTTTTATCTTTTTCCTTCTTTTGGCTTGTATCACCCTTTTGAAATCTTCAAAAACTAGAACCTTTTCGATAGAATTTCTTGAATCTTCTAACAATCATTCCCATTTCTTCATCATCAATCTCATCATCTTCATCTGGTTCATATTCCTTTACTACATTAAGAGTAAGCCCTTTCTTTCTTTTCTCGGTCAGTCCAGAGATTTCCTTCTTGAGTTTTTGTTTGACTTCATACTCAGACAAACTTCCAAATAGAGAAGCTATTAACCTCATTGACTCCCCTTGAGCTTCTTCAATAGCTATGATCTTTGCTTCCCAATCACTAGTGAGAATGTTAAGAATCTTTCTCACTTGAACACTTTGTTCATAGGTCTTTCCCAAGGCAGCCAGTTGGTTAATGAGGTGAGTATATCTCAACTCGAATTCATAAATACTTTCTCCAGATTTCATTCTAAGGAGATCAAACTCTGTGGTGAGAGTATTGATTCTATTCTCCTTGATGGTTGTGGTTCCTTCTGAGCAATCTTCAAAGCATCCCATATTTCTTTAGTCGTTGACAGATTACAGATTCAAAAATACTCCTTCTAACTTAGAGTGCTTTGAATCATAAGAATGACTTTGCTATTGAGAGTGACCAATCTTATATCTTCCTCATCAAAATCTGCAAGCTTCTTCTTCACTCTCGTTTCACCTTCTACCTTCAAAGGAACGGAGTTGCCACTTTCAATGGCATCCTATAGGCCATATTATATTGCCATCACAAACACTTTGAACTTAGCTTTCTAGAATGTGTAATGTTCTCCATTGAAACCCGGTGGCCTTGTGATGGATGCTCCGTCGGGAAGAATACTTTCACCCAAGCTTGTCATTTAGTTCTTCTCATGTGGTTAAACCTTTTAAAGAGAATCCTAGCTCTGATATCAAATAAAAGAGCAAGTGTTTCACCTAAGAGGGGGTGAATTTGGTGTATAAAAATTTTCTTGGAAACTCAAACACTCAAACGCGTATACTGGTTCGTTCAAACTCACGACCTACATCCAGTTCTTAGTCACCACTGAGTTCCACTACACCCCAAGATTTTAACGAGCTCTTGGCGCCACAGTACAGACTCGATTGACTCTTTAAGAGATCACTCCCCTTACAAGATACAATCCAAGTCCCCACTCAAAGTATCCCCAACTTTGAGTA
>JBAGKO010000015.1:6866926-6885519 GCA_037177275.1 Acacia concinna | reverse complement strand
TTATGACTCTAAGTTGGGAAAACAAGGGAAATTTTTTTGCCTTTATCGCTATATTATTCATTCGGACCTTAATTTCGACCAACTTTGGAAAATCATAACTAATTCTAGAAAAATCAAAATGCGGTGATTCCAAACTTATTGGAAAGCTCTTTCCTTCCTCTATGAAGGAAAAGTAATCTCAAACCATGATAGCATATCATCGAACATGTGAAGCCCCTCAAAGTTGCATTGTTCATATGGTCAATTTAGTATTATTCATTTAGTCATTTTCCAATATCTTTGGCCTAACTTTGGGAAGGCATAACTTTTGCTACAAAACTCCAAATGACATGTTCTACCACTCCATTTGCAATTAAAAATATCCTCTATTAACATACAAAAGCTCGTGGTCCAAAATTATCATTTGCTCAAACTGTACCCGACCCAATTTTAAACCCAAACTAACCAAAAACTAGTGCCTATTTAACCCTAATTATCTTCCTATGCCATTTTTCCCTTATCCCATAATTCTAACGATACTCGGACAACATAACGACTTAGGTAAAGGCATTCCCATATATAACATTACATCTAGTAGCATGCAAAAATAGTCCAAAACAATCCAATATCCAGTAGAATACATTATACAATCATCCAAAATAACTTAGGGAAGCAAAACATGCAATCTCTATCTATCTTCTTTCCTTGCTCCCCGAAGTACCTTTACCTGTATTGTGGAAAGGGTAAGGTTTATGGGGAAACCTTAGTAGCAGAACACTAACAATAACAATATAATGCAATGTATGTCATGCATTATGCTATGCTCGTACTTACTCTTCTAGTGCCCTCTCTCTCGACACTCACTGTGTATAGGGAGTATATACATGACTCTATCTCTAACTTATTGCCAAGGAATGTAAACACAGAGTTATACATCTCATTCATCTCATATATGCTCGCTCAACCACAACACAATAAAACAAATAATAACACAAAGCAGACTAGCAAAGCATTAACAAGTTAAAGTTAGAAGTTCTAGCTAACAGTTATATGAGCTAATGCAGGTGCCTCTTATTGCTTTCTAGGATACTGGATAACTTCTCCGCGATTCCTGGACATAACATAACATGACTACATTAATGTATATTACTATCATTAGCTCAGAACCCCTTCCCTTTTAAATTTGGGTTTCAAACTACCCTTATCCCTTAACTGATTTCAGAGGTTTATCCTACACAATTTCAGCCTCTGAATTCATCTGTGATATTTATTTTATCAAAATCAAACTCCTTCTACCCTCTCCCCCTAGGTGAACCACTCCCTCTTTTTGGGGTCCTTGGTGATTTCATCGGTTTGGCATTCCACACGTGTTCATTCAACCTTTCCTTAGGTAAAACACTGTTCGGAACACATTGGAACCATCAAACCAACGAAAATCACATCACACCTCACCCTAAGGGTCTTGGCCAAAACTCCCTCCTCTCACACAAGGAAGGAACTCAACCTTATTCAAGCCTATACACCAACTACAAGCCTTTTCTAACCTTTATAAACCTCACACAACTCCAAACTCTCCTTCCCCTTGCTTAACTGAATCCATAGACAGAATTTCTCCCTTAGAAATGCCTCAGAAACCATGGAGAAGAGGAGGAGAATAAAAGAGAATACATGCTAGAACATACCTTGTTTGCTTGCTTGAACAGTGTGGCTTGATTCTCCTCAAAAAACCGTGCTTGAAAGTTGAGATTTCAAACTGATAAAACCTCCCTAAGGACCCTCTCTTATTCTCCAAAATGGGGGGAGCTTCCTTTTATAGAATCATGTAAGGGCATTTTTGGAATTATAAAAAATTCCACAAAAGTCAAATATTTACACTCCTCCTTTCCCTTTGCGCCATGTGTCCCTTTCTCTAGACTTCTCTTGGCTTCTCCCTTAAGCCAAGTTGGCGCATGGCTCATGTGGGTCTGTGGGGCCCACCTAACTCAGTATACCGTGACAGTTTCTCCTGTACTGCCATAATTAATCCGAAAACTTTAGAAAATTTATTTTACATCAAAAAATTCCCAAAATTTACCCAAAAATCGGTAAATAGCCTAGAAGGATATCATAAAAATTTCAGAATTTTGTGATGACTGGAACTCTTGAAATTAATTTTTCTCTAAAGAAATCCCTTATACCGGCGATAAACCGATATTCAGCAATTTTTCATAATTCCTATAGACTTCTTCTCAACCTCCAAATAACTTTATAAATCCTCTAAAACATTATACTAATTTTTCCCAATCCTAATCCAGAACAACGTGGCCTCTAAATATCTGCTATAATTAATTTCTGGCAAAAATCCCAGTCCGGCCAAAAATTAATAAAATATTCATAAAATACTAAAAATTCATATGGCCTCTAAAAATCATTTTTACTGCTCAATAATGTTCTAGATACTCTAAAATAATTTTTGGGATTTTATGGGAATTTTCGGGGCTTCTTAATCTGTCCAAAATTCAGCCTCTAACTTTGCCTAATTTTTACTCTTTGCATATAGGTCATTCCCCATATCTCACCTCAAAAGTTAGGAGATATTTCTCCCCTCTACAGACTAAGGCCCTTTATTCATCCCAAATACCTCATCTAGGCCTCGAAAAATATCAGGGTACGACTTTCGGTCTACCCAAAATCCTCTATCTAGGCCTTAAAATTTTTTGGGATGTTACATACAACATATGCTCAGGTTGCATTACATCAGGAACGAAAGTAAACCAAGAAGCCTAAGACAATAAAGTAATGAAACAAACATGCTGAATGGAAAATATTAGACACACAAAAACAACTTGAAAACAAAATTGTAAATAGCTTGGCAGATAAGAAGATTCATAGCCACAAAAATGAGCCACCAATGATTTCCAAAAACACAACTAGAGCAAAAAAAAGAGTTAAGGAAGAGCGAACATGGAGGCGTTGCAACATGTCTCCTAGAAGAGCCACTCAAGAGAACCATCATGGTTCAAAGCTTCCCGTATGAAGAGAGATGAGGTAAATGGACAAGTCCAAACTCCATAAGCCAAGAGAAGTGAACAATCCCATACTTCAAGTGATGCAAATGGAAATAGTGATGGCCCAAGCAACAAACATGCAATGACACACAAGCACAAACTATACTGGAATAGAAAAAAGACCAACGAGCAAAAAATAGTTTAGACCAAAAAGCAAAATAATGCAACACTAAAGGAGGGACCTCTAAGTGGCTGTAGAAGAACTTAGAGGTCCCTAGTGAAGTCATCCACAAGTGCGGAGCTTTTTGGCACAAGCCCCTTCACAATTATAGTGGAAAGTGATACCAGATGATGTGGCAAATGCAATGATGAGACGGAATGCTGTTGAGAGCTTGGATGTTGAAGAAATAGAGAGATAGGCTCTCCATGAAGGAAACCAGCAATCAAATCTCAAACTTTGTTGAAGCGGTTGAGAAGATTTGAAAGCAAAGAGAGCATGGTAGAGGAGAGATTAATAATCGAAGCAATAGGTAGTAAAAAAGAGACACAGTTGTCCCTTAAGGCCATGATAACCAAGAAGCATAAAAGGTAATTTCTTCTTCTTGATGATAGATGAAGGTGCGAAACAACGGTGTGAGAGAAGAGGCGATGGTGCAGTAGGGCGGCTATGGTTCAGAGAGACAAGCTTTCCCCAAGGGGTTGGTCCATAGTTGTTTATAAGTTATGCAAAATATTTTTAAAAAATAATAAATATAATTTAAAGTAGTTTAATTAGATTTCTTAATATTTTTTTAAAAAATCAATTGCGCCTTATATTAAAGAGTATCCTATAATAAGGAAGTTAAATACCACTACTTGTATCATGTTAGTGTGTGTATTTGTTATTATACTTATTTCTTGTATTGATAGACCCCATATGCTACTCCATTCAGTTCTAATTATAAGACTTAGTTAAAAATTTGATTTGGTATTAAATATAAGATCCTTATTCACTTTGTCTCCCATATTTAACCATTTTTTTCTAAACTACTCATGCCAATAGTCCCTTAATTATAATTAGACACCATATTAACTCCTGAATTTATAATTTTCCTTAAGTATAACTTCCCTTGACTAATTTAATTAATATTCTTAATTTCTTTCAAAAAGTCAATTATATCTTATATATAGAATCGTAGAGAGTATATAGTAAGTTAGGTTGTGAGCCAAAACCTCGTGGAAGTAGGGCACATGCTTCTTTACTTACGCGTCCTTCCTCTCCTACCCAGTACCCACCCCTCATTTTTTCAGCACATCACTCACCTACACAAACGTCGTCTATCAATAACTATATTTAATTTCTATGGTTTTTATCATAAATATGACATATAGTTAACTAATTTATCGATACTAAGTGGATAGTTTATTTATTATTATTACGATGATGATGTAAAAACCACATCATCATATTTAGTATCAGTCCATTATTTAGGACTATAAAAATAACTAGGCTTTAATTTTATTTCACCTACAATTGATATCAAATTAAGAATCTTCTTCAAAGTTGACAATCTCTTGCCCATGTGTTCTAAAATACCATTTGCTTCATATTACTGCTTTTGAGGATGTTCTGTTATATGCACGCAAATTCTCACGGTTCACCAACATTAAAATCCACTGATGACTGTAATCAGTGGTTACGACATTTTTTGTACAGTTTAACATTTTAAAACTCGTTTTTGAGCATTAGAATTTTATTAAAGAACCTGAAAAAAAATATAGAGAAAATTGGGTGGTAGAGGATCCCAATTAAACGAAATGAAGGCTTATGCAATTAATAATGCACGTGTTGTAACTTGTAAGAAGGAGAGTGTGCATAGCATTAGTGAAACTGAAATACCACCGATATTCCGCTTAAAAAAAAAAAAAAAAAGAGGAGTGTTTGGCCCAAATCATGATATAAAAGTGATGTAGCTAAACATTGAACAAAATCTCAAAATAGCTTTTATCCATAGTTTGTGTTAAAAAACCCAAACAGCAAAAATCTCAAAATCATGGTTTAGCAGGAAACTATAGTTTTGTAGAAGTTATTTGTATTTGTATTCTATGTTTTTCGAAGCTATTATCTAAAATCTGTTCTTTAAAATTATTTTTTTCCTTCCTGAAACTATTATCCAAAAGCAAATTCAAACATACTTTAAGTGATAAATTAAGATTAGATATAAATACATGCCTAGTTGGCAAGGGCAGATAAATACGAAATATATATATATATATAGATATATATATGTATGAGGGCACACACAGTAAGGGCCAAGTGATGCCTTCCACTCCCATGAACATCTACTGGTCTTTTCTTCCCCTCATAACAGCGCATAATAGATAATAATAAAAGACTTGGATTTTTCGTTAATAAGGTCAGGTCAAGGCACTCGATCACTGTCATGCATGCAGTCTGCATATCTTGTTTATGAACAGGATAGGATTTTATATTTCAACTTTTATCATGCCAGTTATTCTACCAAATTAATTAATAAATTGCATAATTATCAACTTTTACCTTGTTAATTATCACGAATATAATTCTGCGACGTGGCAGATAGTGGTCGTGAATTCGACGCATCATCTCATATGTGGCTGGCTTGTGTTTATCGACGGGACGAGCAAGTGAAAGCTGCGTGAGTGGCAGTCTCGGCTATAATTCTGGGCGATTAGGTTCACAATACTTATCTTCTCCTACTCCAGTAAAATTTGCCGGGGGAAGCCCGAACCTGCCTTCTGCCATTTCATTTCCTACACGTGGCAATTAAGGTAAGCTGTCCGGTGTTCCATCCCTCACTGAATCATTGGTGGGGCCTGGAACAGGAACACCACCGCCGCTCAATACTATCCCGGAAAACGCCGCGCACAAAAATCTCACTTGTTGACTCCAGCAACAAACAAAACAACTAATATCTCTTATTTTCGTTCGCTGACCTCATGCTCTGAACTCAATTCTTTTACGCTCATCCAACCTCTTGCTCTCTGTTTGATTCTCATTCCTTCCGCTTTCGTTATTCTGCATTTCACTCCTCGTTGCTGACCTCAGTCTTGGCTGTTGCCATGGCCTGAAGCAATTGTCCGGCAACTCTACAAAATTTGAGACATTGGTCGGGATGGGGGGCTCGCTGTCCACCCTGGGAACGAACGGTGCGACCATCGGTCCGGGCCTCGGGGACATTCCCGAGGGCTGTGTCGCCTGCGTTTATCTGTATTTGACTCCGCCGGAGATATGCACTTTGGCACGCCTGAATCGAGCTTTCCGTGGTGCAGCGTCTGCTGATTCCGTGTGGGAAGCAAAGTTGCCACCTAACTATCAAGATCTGCTGGATTTAATGCCTCCCGAAAGGTACCAGAATTTATCCAAGAAGGACATATTTGCGCTACTGTCTCGACCAGTGCCATTCGATGATGGCAATAAGGTACGTGCTCTTCCGGTCAGTTTGCACCATAATAGTTGCGGTCTCGTGTCTTTTGATTTTGTGGCAAGCATCCTCGGTTATTTGTTCTATAAGTTGGTTTCTGGGGTTTTTGTTATTCTAGGATTGGATGTGTTTCTGCGATCTCGAATGGTTTTCTTTCAGGTTGAGAGATGGCGTCTGAGTAATTGGAAATCTATACTTTTTTTGTATGGTGCGTTCATTCAAATTAATGCTAGGATTTTACAGGAACTTTGGCTGGACAGGATCACGGGAAAGGTCTGCGCGTCCATATCGGCGAAAGCAATGGCGATTACTGGAATTGATGATCGCAGATACTGGAATTGGATTCCTACAAAAGAATCTAGGTTAGAATCATAAATTTTACAATACCTTTAGTTTGCTTAAGATTAGGTGCTCGCATTGGGCATGATTTAACCTTCCAGAGTGGTTACAGAGACCATAGCGGCTTATGCTTCTATTTCTTGAAGGTACGCACACCCCGCATGCTTCAGCTGCTCGCATTGCAATCTCTGGTTGTTTTCGAACTTTTGAGAACCATAAAGTTGTGTTAGTGTCAAGCTTCACTAAGGAATAGAAAAACAACGTGGCTTTTGGAAGTTGTTTGACACATTTCCCAGTACTATGATCATAATTAATGAAAGGCCTATATTATACGAGGCATAAAGCACGATATGCCAGCAAAGGTGGGAGGGTTTTAGTTTGTGGGTGATTGGTGTACTGGTTGATGAAGGATGAAACAGGGTTTTATCTGAAGGATGGACTCCTAGAAATTAGATAAGCGTTAGTGAATCTAATACTTTGAGTACTGCTTGCAAACTGAAATACACTTTTTTTGCTTTTAATTGTAGTGTTGATGATTGGAGATTGGATCACTGGAACTTAATGTTATACGTAATGGTAAAAATGACAATTATGCTATAGATTATGAATGGTTTATTAGCATCGCAAAAACGCAAACGTAGCTCTATTCTGGCTGTCAATAGTCTGTTGCTAATCCTTAACCCAAGTACCTAATATGTCCTTCTGTCATTTTCCTATATGACTAATTAACAAGACAGGACATATTTCTTAAAAATTACAATGGAAGACTGGAATGAATCTTTCGTGGCACTCCGAGAACAGACTTTTCTCCCTTTCAAAACAATCTTTCATCTGAGTACTCACGGAGAAGAACCCTAGGGCATTTGCCGAACTTGGAACCAATAAGCTTTTGTTTCAAAAAGAAGTTTCTTTATACCCACCCCACCCCACGAACCTCTCTTTTTATTTTATTTTAATGTTATATCTCAAGTATGATTGAAAAGAAGTTTTAATTCATATAGATCTATATCTTATCCTATCAACTAACTATATAATGACGAAATAACAAACTAGATAATTATGATTATATTATAATTTATAATTGGTATAATAACTGTAACAGTTTCAATAACTTAATGCATGTTTTTGAGAAACTGGTTAGTTTTGATTCTGATCAGATCAAATTATCCAGTTAATGAATGATGGTTTTTTACTTGAGATATACGTAAGATCTCTCTTGCTTCAGGCATTTTGGTTCAAATTTCTGATAAGCTGTTATTTGGCACCTTAACTTTTTTGAGGATCAATGGTCTCTGTTCTGTTGCTGTTAAACTCCTGTTCAAAAGATTTTTAATTCTTATATGTGATGTGCGGGTTAAGTTTTTGTGGTGATGCTTGGTTCAGTTTCAAGTAAATATGTACTGCAGTTCCTGGACCAAACTTATTTACCCTGTGAGCTTGGTTGGTTCGGTTTATTTGGGCTCTTAATTCAGAGCTGTTGAATGCTGTTTGATTTATGCAGACTCAATCAATCCATAGTTCTCAATGTCATTCCATGCTGTCTTTATATCAACTTACTGTTACATGCCAACTAATCCATATTTTGAAGCTATTTTATTTTCCTTTTGTCCTTTTATGTTGTTTGCCTTCTGTCGGTTTCTTGTTTGCAAGTTTTCTATGTTAAATTTCAATGCTCTGAGTATGGTTTTACAATGATTTGCAGGTTCCACACTGTGGCTTATTTGCAACAAATATGGTGGTTTGAAGTGGATGGGGATGTGAAGTTTCCGTTTCCTGCTGATGTTTATACCGTCTGCTTCAGGCTCCACATGGGAAGATTTGCCAGAAGGCTCAGAAGGCGAGTATGCAATTACGCGCACACCCATGGCTGGGACATAAAACCAGTAAAATTTGAGTTGTCAACTTCAGATGGTCAGCAAGCATCGTGTGAGCACTGTTTGGATGAAACAGAGTGTGATGAACCATATGGGAGTCATAAGAGGGGATGCTGGGTGGATTACATGGTGGGCGAATTTGTTGTCAGTGGAACTGAACCTACCACTGAAGTTAGGTTCTCCATGAAGCAGATCGATTGTACCCATTCCAAAGGTGGGCTTTGTGTAGATTCGGTATTTATTATTCCAAGTCAATTGAAGCGCAAGAGAAAAGGCATTTTGAAGCAGCCACGCATATTATAGGGGCTCCTTTGGGAACGTCAGACGTCTCATGTACTGTGTTTGGATCGTCAAATCATACAGTTACACCCTCTACTTTAGACCAAAAGTGAGAGTTTGGAGGACGTCATCTTTCGCTGAGTTTTCCGTTCCCCTTTTCCGGGGCCCCTATATAGCTGTTTTCATGTTTCACTTCACACCTTGGTCCGATGAGCTTGCCAAATTGAGTTAAAGGAAAGGAACCAGAAAAAGTCTACTGGTTTTATTCTATAGGTTGTTAGTTATTACATGTTTATTATATCTGTAACGTAATTGTAATGATCTCTTTTTATGAAAGGGTAGTGTCTATTTTTATGTTTCCCAGTTCTTCTTTCCATTCAATTCAACTTCACGCATCTCATCCCATCGGGTAATTTTTCTTTTTAATTTCAACTTCTAGAATTCACTAAGAATGACTTTCGGTGAAAATCCGAGAACAGGTAAAATCAAGGGGAAGCGGTAACGTAGTTCAATTGTGAAAGAGAGCGTGCTCATGAATCTCTTGCTAGTCAATAGTAAATGAATAAATAAATGAATGAATAGGGCAAAACAAGACGCACCGTAGAGCAGTGGATGGGCATCAATGAAAGTAGCTCTTAGTGGCAGAAGCATAGGTGCTGAACCGGGAGTGACGATCTTTCTAGTTTCCGGGAAAACTAGGGAAGAATACTGTGCTGTGCTTGTGCAAGGCAACAA
Source organism: Acacia concinna (assembly GCA_037177275.1). NCBI lineage: Eukaryota > Viridiplantae > Streptophyta > Magnoliopsida > Fabales > Fabaceae > Acacia > Acacia concinna. The sequence goes on along the minus strand of JBAGKO010000015.1, from coordinate 6,875,883 downwards.
TACGTAAAGAGGCCATTGAAGAGGTGAAATTGAAATTGAAATTTACTTGCATCGCATTCATTGCACTGTCTTAACTGCTCCATTGCTCGTACCAGGACCGGTCCTCCCAGATTCCTAATCCCCTTATAGCCAAATTCAACTTCAAAATTAATTGATAACTAATCCCTCCCCCTTCTACTGCCCACCCCTGGCGTCATTTTACCCCCCCCCCCCCCCCTCTCTCTCTGCCCACAAGCAAAATCATAAAGCACCTCGCTCAATATATTCATATATCCATGATTTGTTTTCCTTCATCTTACCAAACCAAATGTTTGTTGTGCGACTCATGCAAGATTTGGCCTTTGGTTATTATTTTGGGACAATTTGATCGGACCCTGTTCCATTTCTAAGTCATTAACTCGTTCTTTATTGGCCTTGACGAAGAAGACACAAGGAGAGAAGAACACCACAAACTGATAAAATCACCACAACTTCATGGCAGTAAACATATATATGAACACCAAAAGGCAATCTAAAATTATGCACACGTACTAATTAAAGGTTAGCGCTTCAACTTTCTATGGGATTATAACAGCTCATGGCCACAGGGCTCTGTTATTATGTTTAGCTCAAGATGATGTTTGTACAATCTATTCCACACTTTAAACTAGAGAAGCAGATTGCTTATTTGTTAATTTATTACAACGTCAACTAGCATTTTAACTTGGGCCCAAAAAAAAAAAATCCTTGCATTTTAACTGTGTATTGATCCGCTGTTATAACACGTGGATCAATTGATTTTTCTTATCATGTTATTGTTATGTTTTTACCATTACGTAATATGATTTTTCTAGTTTTACTTCATGTCCCTATGCATCGCATGGTCTTAATTGCTGGTTCCTCCAGTGACTGCGGGTAGATGAGCCATCTGCCCTATTTTTATTTTTTTTTAATTTTCTACCATACAGAATTGGATGCCGTACGAAAAATCAATACTTTCAAATGTCTATTAATCTTTCTGGTGACAGGAGCAGTCCAGCTTAGATCTGCAGGAAAATCAGAAGTTGGCTGCGCCGGAGCTCACTCTGTTACGTAAGCTTTGCGTCTTGTATAAGTACCATCCTGATCCCCAACCAGAAATTTACCTCTCATATTATGCATCACTGAGATAAGAACAAGCACAACATTATAGTGGGTTTTGGACATATAAACACGGTGTTAGATGTGACAGTCAGAAGTTCAAATTATAGTGGGTTTCGTCTTGTTTTGTTTAGATGACAATCAGCTCAAAAACTGTGGGTGGTGTAACTCTTGAAAACTACGTTTTGGAAGGTAATGGCGGTGTTCATGATGGGACACGCGTCCGTTTGAATTTTGGTTTGTAAGCGTCAGATGATGCAAGTTGGGGGTTACTATTTTTTGGCTTGTCTCCATGTGAAAGAGGTAAAAAAAAAAAAAACAACGCATAAGCTGCCATGAATTAGATGTAAAGGTCAGGATAGGAGCATAGTGTGCTCAAACAAGCCATCATTTTGAACCATATCGCTTGTGGTGCAAGAGAAAGGGAACATAATTGTTACGAACATTGGTTTTGAGTCAGAGCAGTGTAGGGGAGAGAGGAAGAAGTAAAAGGTTGCAAGTAAGAAGGTGATATTTTCCTAGACTTGCCCGTCTCTGAACTTCATAACAGTAACGAGTCAAAGCTTTGAGGACCCGATTTTTTGGTTCTTGTTTGGAGTTGTGGTTGGAGTGAAGTAAATGATTCACCCTCCTTCAGTTTAATGTATTAAATGGTTTTGGAATGAAGCAATGGTAAGAGGATCTGCAAATCCCAGTGAGGAGGATTGGCCCTATGACATAATGCCAAGTAGGGCGTACGTGAGGCAATGGTCCCTATTCGGCGCCGTTTGCGTACATTCACTAATAGTTGTTCTTGAGGTACCCTCTCAGCTCTCGCCTTCTCTGTTTTTCACTACAACTAGTTCTTAGGCTAACTCATCTCTATAGGGTAGGGTTGAAAGGAATTTCACAAGTTCCGCTCTTTAGTGAAACATTTCACTTAACGTCCTCAAGTTTACAATATTCACCCACCCCATTCTGGACCAACCTCCCCCACCCAAATCCATGACGTAAGTCTCACTTTTTGCAGGTATTATCAGTCCCAGTCTCATTGACCTTTTGTTTTTATAAATCCTAGCCTCTTAAGCATTCCTCCTTGCCAACTTATAAAGCTCTACTATCCTAAACATACATAGCCAATTTGGTCACTTGCATGAAACCTCACATTTCAATCTCTGCAAATCCTTCTTGAAGCAGATCATCTTTCAAACAATGCTTAATTCAAGAAGATGAAGGAGGGTAATTGCTTGCTCAACTAGCCTGTTCAAGGGTGCTTTAGGCACCACTTGGGTAGAGGACTCCATTTTGATTTCTACTGCACTGATAGTCTGATACAATACAACTCATCATGGTCCATTACAGAACATAATAGGCCTTTTGGTCAAAACTCAAACTCAAGTGCGTGGAGCTCGAGTACATCGAAACCATGTTGGAACGTGAGATTATAGACTTGCATGGGAAAAAAGTGCACTATTCAATAATCAACGATACACAAATATATATATATAGTTAATAGAAAAATGCACTATTCATAATAAAATATGAATGTTGCAAGTTGTACACTTCAAACTTAACAATACATATCTCGTCTAGTTTAGGTAAGAATTAGAAGTTCAACCGTTTTTAATCAGAAACTTGAAGCTCCTTGCTCCCATTTTAGACACAACTAATTAATTACAAACATTGATGTTTGTTGCCTTTGACCCTTTTCATTGGGAACTATTGACATGTGAAGGTTAAAGGACCAATAAATGTGTGATCCTTCTCTAAGCAGATAAAACAAGAGAAACAACAAAAGAGGTGCAGAGAATTGCCTGCACCTCTTTGAATCTGAAATTTGACCTTGTTATAGTTTTGGCCATATCCTGGTGCCAGAGTCTCGCAATTAAGTATGACAACTTTAAAATTGATGAACAAGTAAAACTTCGATTCTATAATGACCCCCCCACTCATCCATCTCTTTCAACATTTTGTAGGTCAAGGCCCCCCCAATCCCATTCGTGGATCCTTATTTCTGGTAAGTTGGCTCTAGATGGCCCTGAACCACCCTGGCCTGCACTGCAACCAGAAATTGAATTGCGTTTCAAATTATTTTTTTTTGAAACAAGATTAAAAATTTAAACCCAGATCCCGATTTCATGCACAGATGGCCAAGGAGGAGACACAGAAAGTATCAGCTTTCTTCTCTGCTTCCCTGCCACGTTGTAATAAAGGCGAAAGGGAGAGGGTGGGGGTCGAAACCACAGAAATGTGCCCCAACCTTCTGTTTCTTTCTCTTATCTTTACTTTTTTTTTATTTTAACCGGTGTTGCAGTTTTGTCAGCCCTTTGTGTACTGGTCACCCACTTTAGAAGCCAAGCCTCTTCCATGTTGGGTTGCTCAAGCATTTTTAAGTTTAACTCCAATTTTGCAAAACCATGATTCCAACTTCTTGAAGAGACCATTTTTTATTAATAAAAAAAGTTGACAGAGATAAGTATGTAATGTAAGTGAGACCTAAATTAGATACTATTGCATCACCTTGAGGGGGAAAAAGAGAAAAAGATAGAATTGGAGAGAGAGATGTCGGCTGGGGAAGGGAAAGGGTGGATTGAAAGAGGGTGATGAAAATACATGGTCCCCTGTGATAGCTGCCTCTAGTACCAACTGACATATGCCTTCCCTTTCTCACGCCTCGTTCTGACTACTCTTGCGCAGTACGGCCTCCTCATTAAACATAAAACTTTGTTGCGCCCCAAAAGTGAAGTAGCCAGAGCTAAGAAGCTCACAACTATCATCCCCTTCTCTTCTATGTTCTATCTCATTCCTTGCACCCATAAAGGCAGGAATAGAACCTTTCATCTCTCGGACCTCTCTCACCACGCTTCTCCACTCTCACCATTCTCCCTCTCACATCTCTGTCTTTGTGGTCCATCAATCCAAAACCCAGTTTGGCCCATATAAAGACACTTCACTGTGGGTTGGATTTCAAGCAAAGAGACAGCAAACTGTAGCCAGGCAGCTGATATGGAATGGAATGGAAGCATCAGACCCTTTGTTCCTCGACCTGAGTCTTCCTTAAGTTTCCTCTACAACTATAACTGTAGCCCATATCCAGGTATACAACTTAGTCTTTTCAAGCTCTGACCTCTATCCTCCATTGTCAATTTCCATTTCCTTTTGACTCCTTGTTTAGATCCTAGCAACTTCAGGTAAAAATGAGTTCACTTTCAGCCAAGCCTAGGAACAGAATAGGTTAAGAGTCCATCTTTGTAATTGAATAACTTGATCCCCAAGCAAATAGTATACAATGCAGTGCTTATGGTCCTCTGTTATATATGCAGGAATGGAAGCGAAACATGCAGCAGCACAAGGGTTGGTTCCGGATATGGAGAAAATAAAGTATGGGAACCAGATGGAGAAGAAGAAGCGACTAACGAGTGAGCAGCTCGAGTCCCTGGAGAGGAGCTTCCAGGAGGAGATAAAGTTGGACCCTGACAGGAAGATGAAGCTCTCAAGGGAGCTAGGGCTGCAACCCCGCCAAATTGCTGTATGGTTTCAGAATAGGCGTGCTAGGTGGAAGGCTAAGCAGCTGGAGAACTTGTATGACGCCCTCAAACAAGAATTTGATGCAATCTCTGAGGAAAAAGAGAGGCTTCAAGAAGAGGTACGTTCATTTTACCATATTTATTTTATACCAATCTCACATCACTCCCTTCTCTCTCTTTCTCTCCCCACCATGCAACCCATGCACACCATTCAGTTTATTTCCTCAAGACAAGGACCTCTCACTGTATGTCTGTCTCTTGAACTCTATATATTTTCACTTTCATTCGTTTCAACAAAAAGGGTCTTCGTTTCCTTTGTTTTGCTTTTCTTGAGGGGTCTCTATATATGCTGAGGTTTGAACCGGACGTCATATTCCCCCATCCCATACAACATATGTACGTATACTATGTAAAAGTGTGGAGCATCAGGCAGAGGGGCTAATACCTAGATAGCTGCTGTATAACCGCAGGTTGTGAAGTTGAAGGCAATACTAAGAGAGCAAGCTTCAAAGACACAAGTTTCTGCAGGTTACACAGAAGTTTCTGGGGAAGAAACAGTGGAAAGCACGTCAGAGGCTGCACTGCGAGGCTCTAACAAGCAGCCACGGGGAATGACGAGCCATCATCATCAGCAGAATGTTGCAGAAGCCAATTGTTCTTTCACTGTAGAAGATTATAGCACCGTTTCACTGCCCTACTGGTCCGCTCTTGTGCCTTATTATCCATAATTTGCTAGGTTAATTAGCTTGTTTTTATTAATCTAAATCTGTTTCGACTCAAAAAAAAAAAAAAAACCAGCTTAACGCAGTGTGCCTGCTAGATCAGAACCCCTACTTTTGGGACTGACCATTAGCATTAACAGAGACCTGTCAGTATGATAAATTGAATTCTATAAGACTCTATTACTTACTATTGATCAGGGCATTAGCTAGTCTCTCTAATTATGCTTCATCATCAAGCTTTCACTCTCATATAATATATCTATACGTTTATCTGGTTCGTATTTACTTACTCAGTCGTAATACTTTTAGTGGGGTATAATAATATGGACTATGTCGACGTCTTATCGTTTTCTCGTTAGATATGTCACTGCGATGTGGGTAAGGTCAGTGTGCAAGGGAGAGTCATTTTTTCTGTTCTCCTTTTGACCATTTTTTTGTGGAAAAAAGTTTTTTTTTTTGTTAGGTTGAAATTAAAATCTGTTGTAGACCATGCGTAGAAAGATAAATGGGTTGTTCACTGTACCTCCCTACCCAAATGGCTCTGGAATTACTGTTCATGCATTGATGCCATCGCTTAAAACCGTCGAGTATGGTTTTCAGTTTTATCTTAATCTTACAGCTTCAATATTTCTGTCTGTTATCAAATTTATTTTATAGGTGGATGGAGAGAAAATTAAAAGAAAAAACTTTTAAAAATAGTAAATTTTTTTTATTATTTATAAAATTTTTTAAATATAATACTAATTTCCTTTACTTTCTCTCCAATTTTCTATCTATCTAAATATAGTTTTAAAGTCTGGTAATATATTTCCAAACTTCTTTTCGGTTCACTCTCCGATGACTCAAATTTAACCAGTTGTAGGTGAAATACCATTTTCATTGACAATGCTTTTTTTAAAAAAAAAAACAGTAACGATTTTCATCAGTGATGCTTTTGATGGATTAGATGTTTAATGACTTATGAGATTAATTGAAAAAAACAACATAACTGAGTTGAAACATTTTTATCGACATGTTCTGAAAAAAATGAAGGATTTGTTTGAGCGTGGCTTATAAAAGTGATTTATTTTCTTAAGTGGCTTATAAAAAATAGTTTTAAGAAAAAATATGATTTATCAGAAATTGTTGTATTTAAATGGGTGGTGAAGTGACTTATTTTGAAATTGAAACATATTTGGATGATTAAAAAAAAAGACTTATAATGAAATTTTTAAAGAATATTTTTGTTTAAAAATAAGTATGTCATGTATTTGAATTTGATAATGATTTAATATTTGAAGAAAAACTTTCCTTTTCACATTGTCCCTATAAATATTGTAAAAAGAAATAATGAGAAAAACAGAAAAATACTTTCAATTGTTCATTTCTAATTAGAGAACATATACTTAACAAATTGATTTCTGATTGTGTCAAGAACCTATGAAAGCTAATTATAAGACTTAATTATTATTTTTTTGAAAATCTTAAGAAAACTAATTAAGTTACTTTAAATAATTAAAATTCATTATTTTTTTAAATTATTTTATTTAATTTATGAATTAATATATAATATATTAAAACACAATATATGATATGATTAAGTGACTTATTATATTTTAAAATATATTTTTGAATATAAATAACTTATATTGTGAAAGTGCTCTCAAACATATACGCAAAAAGGTTTTCAACTTTTAAAATTATCCTGCTACTATTACATTATTTGAGAGAAGATATTTTATTCAATTTTCTCGAACAATTGAAGTGAACAAAACTTTTTTTTCATCCGTCGAATTTTGTCTATGGAAAAAAGTTGCATGAGGATGGGATCATTTGGTGCTCTCGTGTTTCCTGTTCTCTCACCTACCCCATCGCGTTGAAGAAATAAGCTACACCTGTGAGCTTTTAGTTTTAAAGCTAATTTTTTATATAAGTAGATTTTATGTATAAATAAGATCCAAACACTCTAAAATAATAAACTCTTTATTTTTTTCTAATAAATAATTTTTAAGCAACATAAGTCAGATCCAAACACTGAAAGGGAAGTAGTTGAAAGAGATATTAGTGATAAAATAGGCAGAACAGCGTGTTTACCAAACAAAGTCCGTCAGTACTTATCAATTGGAAAAGATAATGCAACCAACACTAAGTAGAGTTTTTTTTGGTTTCTTCGTTCAAATTTAGAGTTTGAAGTAAAGGCATGTTTGGTATGACTTAAATTAGTTAAATAAGATCTTATGCACAAAATATGAAAAAATTCCTCTCACATACTTATTTCGTACTCTATAAATAAGATCTTATTACTTTTAAATAAGTTATTTTAAATAAACACTAATAAGGCCATACAGGAAATTACTGCAAGGTCCCAAAATAAATGAAAAAAAGGTTTGGGCCCGATCCAGGTGAACCCTCCCATTTGGTACTTTGGGCTTCTTGAATAAGCAGTGGGAAAAAAAGAAAAAGATAAGGTGCACTGCAAAAAAAAAAAAAAGAAGTAAAAGGTGGGGTTGAGATAAAATTTTGGTTTAATTAAAATTGGGCTGGCTCTATTTGAACAAAGAGACATGAGAAAAAAAAAGGAAGAATAACAAGTAGGTCTCAAAATATCAACTTAATTACAATGAGATTCTCATCAAAGTTTTCTAAGAAATTAATTGAAGATAAATATCCCTACCCTTAAAAGAAAATATCATAACTGCCTATTATTACACTTGGCTATTGAAATTCAACAATTTTAAACAAATATGCGTTAATCTATATTCATTCCGATATGAAAAATAAAACCTAGTTGACTCTTTTTTAGGGATTAAGGATATTAATTAAATTAATTAATTATTATAATATCCTTGATGTTCCAAAAATACCATTACTTTGTAATTTTAGATTCACCATTTCTCCTTATGTATGTATTTATGGGAAATGGGGAGGAAGTAGAATTCCTCCTAAGAGACTTATTCAAAATAGGGTAAATGATGATTTTGTCCTAAAAAAGGAATTTACAATCAAACGGTGCCACAAAATCATATAATTGAAATAAAGTCTCATAGAATTGTTAATAATGCCAAAGAAATTGTTAATGATAATCTATGGAAATCCATAAAATTATTAACTAAGACTTTATTGTAATTACACGATTTTTCAGAACTATTTAATCATAATTCCTTTTTTTTAAGATCAAATCACAACCTTCCTTTAAAAATAAAGCAAGTCTCACACGTTCTACGTTCTTTGATAGAAGGTAAGTTAAAAACTAGAAGTCAAGGTCTGGATGTAACTTCACATAAAATATTTTACTGAATTGTCACATAATTTAGCAACGATTTTGTTTTATATCATTTGTCTTGTTTTCAAGTTAGACTTGGGCTTTGGCCACTACTATAAATAAAGGGTTAAGTGACACCCCTATCGTAGCACTTCTTCAAACAAGTGTCACAATACATATTTGTGTTGTACAGACAAACATCATTTGTGGCACTCAATTAAAAGAGCGCCACAAGAGTAATTAAAACAAATTAAAAAAATAAAATACATAATATATTTTGGCCTATTGTGGCGCTCAACCAGGTAAGCGCCACAATAGGTAAACGTGTCCCATCCTCCCACCAACTTGCCTGAATTGAAGGTTACACAG
>JBAGKO010000015.1:6837060-6857096 GCA_037177275.1 Acacia concinna | reverse complement strand
TTTAGATAAATTTAAGATATATTTTAATATATTTAGGGAGTTATCTATAATTAATTAAAGGGATTTAGATAGGATTTGGTTAAGATATCAATCTTGAACATGATTTAAGAGATTTGATTTTAAATATAAAGATTAGGATAAAAATCATGATATTTTAATGATAAAATAATCTGAGTAATAATAATAAAATCATATTAAAAAAAATCAATCACATTAAAAACTGATTTATTATTATTATTATTATTATTATTATTATTATTATTATTATTATTATTATTATTATTATTATATTCTATCTATATCACCAGGATCTTTCATGGATTGATTGCAACGTGAACAAAAAGAACCGCAGAAGTACACGACAGCCAAAAAAAACAAAAAGACGATAAAAGAAGTAGTGGCAGCACTTGGAGAGAGAATCAGAACAGAAAAAAAAAAGATCGCGAGACGAGCAGCAGCCAAAGAATCAGAACGTGACAGGAAACCAACGTAAGAGCAAGATTTGAGACAGAGATTTAGATGGGAGTGAGAGAGAGAGAGCGCTCATTATTCTCCTTCTTTGAGCGCGAGAGCAATTACAGAGAAAAGAAACTCAGATATGGAAATCAGAGGAGATCTTGATCTTGTTCTTTGGTTGTATTCTCTTATAATTAGTTATTCTTAGTTCATTATCATGTCTTCTGAATTTGAATTTAATTTCTTTAATTTTGGTTTGATTCTAAATTCTTAGTTCATTGTAGCTAAATTTCTTGTTCTAGGATTATTTGAACCCTTATATGGACTGAGTATTTTATTTTTCTTTCTTTTATTTATGAATAAGTTATTTTCTGTTAATTTTACTTTGAACTTAATGCTTCTTATTAATTGCCACTAATAAGATAGATTAGTTTATTTGATTGATGCTTGAGAGAGCTAAATTAAATATAGAATTTGGGTTTAATCATGTGAGAATTTGAAGTTTGCGTGATGAATGGATAATTTTGTTCTCAAGATAGAGATATACTTGTCGACCTCACATAGCCAAAAAGGGATTTATTTAAAAATTTGGATTTAATTAATTTATTAAGATATTAATATATTAATTAAATTAAACACCTATTTGGAAACTTGAGATAGCACTTATAGGTATAATATAATTGATCTTAGGAAGTAAATAAAAGAAGGGATCTAAATAAGTATTCTTGAAATATAAGGGGATAATGATCCTAAGTTTCTTCGATCTTGAAGAAAAGGCATAACTTTTACTCTTTAATTATTCTTTCGTTAATTAATTAGTTAGTTAGTTAGTTAAATTTTTAAAACACATTCGCTCAACCTAATTGATAATTTAATAAAAATAATTAACATTTATTTTGTCATAGTCCTCATATGAACGATCTTCTTATATTACTTGCGACTCATGCACTTGCGGTTAAGCTAGACAGCTAACATTTTTTCTTATTTTCCAAACCTTCAATGAAAGACATGCAAATTCTCTATAATTTGTATTTTATTTTGGTATTGATAATTATTGTCTTCTCTCCCAATTTCTTGTATTGTTATTTCTTCTACTCTTTAGCATCATCCTATGATATGTGCAAGTTACATGCATCAATCATGACTTGATATAAGATACGATATATATATTGAAATAAAATTAGTTTTATGTGACATTTGTGAAAGAAAAATCATATATTTATGTAAGAGTTTATGTAAAAGAATGAGAATTTATTTGATTTCATAAGAAAAATCATCATGAAGAAGTTATGTTGATTTTGATTTGCTAGATAAAACCATGTTTATAATGTTCATTAACTATATATAATATAAGTCAAAATTTTGGATGATTAAATAGTAGGTAAAATTTGGAAGAAGACTATGAATATCATAATTATTCATTATTTTGTATTATAATACATTTGTTTTTAACATTCCTCTCAAATTAACTTTTGTCACTAAACATTACAAATCATTGCCATAAGATCTTTATGTATTTTGATCTCTCTCTCTCTCTAATGTAGTGGAAGGTTCTAAACATTTCATACTTTGAATATGTATCAAAAGAGGCTAATTGAAATATATTGTTATTAGTAAGAAGATATATATATAATTGTAATAATATTTATTAGTTCTTGAAGAACTTAATGTCACAAAACTGATATAGTTCCTAAAGAACTAATATAGTTTTTTGAGTGAAAGAAGAATTGACAAAGAAAATTTATAACCTGCATATGTCCTTCAAGCTTTAATTCATTAAAGGGTCAAAAAGCAATAGCCCAATTGAATTAAAATCCATGATTATATATGAGGTATGAAATATTTAAGCTTTCACTCACATTTGAGGGGGAGATATTTAGAATACAAGTGTGAGTTAATATTAAAAATTTATACTTATATACTTCTTCACAAAGTCTATGGATCTCCCAAAAATGAATGTCATCATATTAAGATTTTGAATCAATACTTTAGGAAAAGTAAAAAGTTCATTGTTAGTTAATAAACATGTTACACTAAACCAGAAGTTTAGTGATTCTAACAAATTCATTGTTGGCATGACTTATTTGATCATCAAAGTCATATATATGATACAAAGACATTCATTAAAGAACTAGAAGATTTTTCATGAATAGCCAACATACTATACAATGTAATAATAAGTGATGTGTGCTGCTTATTCTCAAACAAAATTGACTATATTAAGAGTTATGATTTGGAATGAATTTTTACATATTTATGGAAATATATCAAATTCATATATGGGCCCATTCAAATAGTATATAAACCATATAAATATTTAATAAATTTGATAGATGCATCTATAAGATGGTTATATACGAGATTAATTTTAGTTTGCAACCTGAAGTTTGCAAGATTGTTTGAATGAATGATTATTTTGTGTGCGCAATTTTTAGATTATACAATTCATAAATCAATTATTGAACCTCCAAAAAATAGTTGGATCAGCACTTATGAGAACAAAATTTTTATTTTAGAATTGACATATTTGATCTTACATATTGCAGCATTAATACAAGCCAACAAAATTCTCCTGCTAAAATTAGTCTTTGGTCAAAGCCAAACATATTCTATCTTAAAAGGTTTGAAAAATGTGCATTACTATTGATCAATCATAATGCATATAGATGGATTTTTAAAGAAAGTTGGTATAAATGTTGGGTAAGAACATCCATCTTCTTATTTGTCTCTAAATGAAATAAAAGGATGTTTCTAATAGAAATAAATAGATTTAAGAATCTTATACTGCAAAATTACTCGATCATCATTTGACAAAGTTTTCTTAAATTAGGGGAACAAATTGAATAGCTTGAAAAGATAATAAAAAAAATATTATTACTACCAATTAAGTATAGATTCCAAATATAGCGGTATAAATAAGAAGTTCATCAGGTTTTGCATTCATAAAATATTGCATATTTCCAGATGCAATTACTAACCTAAATGAGAATTACAAAATCTCATATTCCAGCTAAAAATGCTCTAGTTAAGATAAATAAAAGTGAGAAATGTCTAAAGCATGAGAGAATAATTGGTTCCAAAAGAAAAGAAAAAAGAGCAAATAATTAAGATAATCATATTAAGGAGACATGTACTCCAGAAGAGGGCAATGCATAACTAATTGTAAAAACCTTAAAAGAGGTTTATGTACCTAAAAGTAATGAAGAGATCTCAAATGAATCACACCATAGGAAAAAATGGAACTGAAAAAGATAAGGTTGTCAACAATAATTTTGCATCATTACGTGATTAAATGAGGATCTTATTCATAGATAAGTTATAAAAATATATATAAGGGTGATTGGCCAAAAGGAAAAGTGAAAAGGGAAATGATGCAATGAACAATGTTCTTCCAATATGTGAGAAACAATGACTTGCAGTCCAATATTTGGAATATAAAGTTATTTGTCATGTATGAATTTTCATGTGAAAATAAAGATTTTCACAAAGGTCTTAAGATGATTATGATGAAGTATAGCATTTTGATGGTTGATACAATAATTATTGCATATATTATTAGTTTGGGAGTATATGCAAACAAAATATTGCATCTATTAAATATCATTATACATGTATGGCTATGGATAATGAAATTTATATGAGAATTCTTGAAATATCCAAAATACAATAATCATGTCTAAAAAAATATTTAATATGTAAAATATTACATGAATTAAAATGATTTGAGTTTGATATTGAAAAAAGAATAATTTTACATATCAAGTTATTACAAACTTTAATGATTTTAAAAATAATATATTTTTGCTATGATGATTTTTACTTAAAAAAACATATTAATGATTCAGAAGTTTATTATATTTGACGAAAATATATATGTTAATATTGCTTATTATGATTCTATTTGTAAAGTTTAATTATTGCCTGTATATATAAGAATGTGGCATATTTTTTCTAATATATCCAGAAGATGTGTTAGAGTAATACATTTCAGTAAAACATTTGGTGACAATGCGTCACATAGAGCTTAGTGGCTAAGAGAAAAATATGCTCAAAAATACATTAAAAGTGATGTTATGGTCAATATGAGTAAAATTGATATTGTTATAAGAAGGAGTAAATACAGTATTACCGTGAAGGGGAGTAGACATTATGTTGTACTCTTTTCCTTAACTAAGGTTTTGTCCCACTGGGTTTTCCTGGTAAGATTTTTAATGAGGCAGTTACAATATATATTGTGTACTCTTTTTTCTTTACTAGGTTATATCCCATTGGGTTTTTTCCTATTAAGTTTTTAATGAGGCATAATATTTGTTCATAAATATCCAAGGGGAAATGTTATAAAAATACTAGAATTTAGATGTCTATAAACTTCCAACTCTTGGCTTTTCATATTTTACTCCATAAACCTTCAACTCTTGACCTTACATCTTTTACACTTCACAACTTATCTAATGAATAGTCTTCATACCTATAACTCAACAGTTACAACTTGTGCACTCAAAAGAATTGCATTTGCTCTTTAGTTTATGTAACTTTTAGTAGAGGTTGGTCTATAAATAGAGTGTTATGTGCTACACTTTGTAAATATTCAAATGAATAAGATATTGCCCCCTCTTTCTCTCTAATTCTCTTTTCTTTTTCGTCCTGTACTTTCTTACTTTTATAACAATAAGTAATTTTTTTTATTGCGGAAAAAGGAACCGGTGGTTAGGACAAGTTAAAAACAATGATTACATAAAAAAATTTTGTGTTTTTTTTATAAATATGTCCCTGAAAAAAAATAGGAGAAAGAGTGAACATAGAATACATAAAAGGAAATTAGTAGTGACCAGGGGATAATTATTATAAAGATATATATTTAATAATGATAAAAAAAAGAAGAAAAGATAGCTTAAGTTTTGAGACAAGAAAAGAAAGTTGCTTATATTAAAGACTAATAATCATTAAAAAAAAATTGCTTAGAAAAAAATATGAGGGAGTATAAAGCACACCACATGCAAGCGAAGTAAGCACTTCCTTCTTCAGATTAGACTTGTTGATACGCCAATCTTTTGGGCAAAACAAAAAAAAAATTTTGGCCGACATTAAAATGGTTTATGAGAGCCTTTAAAACTTTTATGTTTTTAATTCTACTTATAAACTGACAACTCTATCTTTAAGAAGGTCTATTGACAACTATATAAAAGCATTCATAACAAAACCTCAATACAATTCTCCCAGCGTTGTCTCCCACACAAAAGCTTATTTAATCACCCTCTTGCCACTTGCCACTTGCCTACCATTTTTTTAGCCCAATTTACATTTACATCTTGCTAATGTAATTTATCCATTTTCTTTTTAACAGTCAGATTTAAAAACGAAAGGATCTTGGAGGTAAATATACTACAAAATTTATATTAATTTTGAAGGAAAATACATTATATCTATATGACTCCAACCAGGTTTATGAAGCATAGACAGACTTGGCATAAAAACCAAAACAAACTTATGACATACAAAAACACAATGACACCCTCAAAAGTCAAAACAACATTCATAGATAGTATATGAAACTGGCTTCTATAAAAAAAAAGTATATGAAACTGGCTGCGTCAACATATATATTTATATATATATGAGTGTGTGTGTGTGTGTGTACGTGATACGTGCTTGACCGTCGTCGTCAATAGTTCTTGCGGTGCTGCACACGGATGGTGCCTTCATCTCCCACACGTCCCGCCTCGTTGAAGGTCTGACCCGTCATCTGGTCTGCTGCTTTCAGTGTATCAGCCACAGCTCCTGGCCGCGACTCCTCCACTTCTATCAGCACCTCCTCCCCGCGGCCCCAGCGCCGCCCAGTCCCACCACGCTCTCGGGCGGCGCGTGTCTCCTCCAGCACATCCGCAGGCTGAGTCAGCTTCGGCTTTACCGCTTCACCCACACTCCCGGCTGAACCCATGATATTATTCTTCGCTGCCCTTCCCCTATATATATATATATCCCAGCCAAACGAGCAAACCATCAACAACAATCATTCACCAATTATCTCCGATACAATTTTAGTCCAACTGCATTATATCAAGCAAAAGGAAGGCGTACCGATCACTTTCGCTTATGAACTCATCAGCCCCTCGAGCTACTTCGTATCTTTCCCGCAGTTTTAGCTCTTCTAGTTTACGCTTTGCATCGTCCGTTACTCCCAGCTTGTGCTGCATAACCAAAGTTGATTAGGTTTTATTATTCTCCAAAACACACTTGAACAGCCCATCAATTTATACATAAAACAATCCTCCTTATTCTTGTCTTAGATATAAGAAAAATAAATAAATTATTTAACTGAGTATATCATATATTAGTTTATAAATTATATAAAATAATTTTCTAAAAAACAATAATTTCATGTAAAGTAGATTAATTAACTTTTTTTTTAGAATTTAAAAAAAAAAGTGAAATTGACTGGAGCAGGTGGTAGCATATATCAAAATAAAAGAAAAACCTTGTCGATTTCTGCTGTCTCGTATTCATAGTGCTTGGGTTCATCTTTCTTGTTGCCGGAGAAGAAACCCATAGCTTTGTCCTTGAGCTCCCCGAGCTTGCCCAGGGTAGTGTCCTTGCCTTCTTTAGCTTTCTCAGCAGTATAGTCCTTGTACTCACCTGCTTTCTGCACCGTGGCGTCCTTGGCGTCCTTGGCCTTGTCTGCAGCATATCCCGTGTACTCCGCAGCCTTGTCCACGGTGGCGTCCTTCGCCACCCTGGCTTTCTCAGCCAACTCTCCGGCTTTCTGCTTCGTCGCATCCTTGGTTTCGCCGACTTTATGAGACGCATAGTCTTTGTACTCGCTGGCAGTATTGGCGGCGTTGTGAGTTTTGCCCGCCACAGCTCCCTTGGCGTTCTGGCACTTGTCTTGCACCGTCTTGAACATGGACCCCATAACGCCGGGTCCCTGTTTCTCCCTGTCCACCACCAAGTGTTCCTGCTCGCGTTCTCTCAATCTGTTAGCGTCTTCCAGGTCTTTAGCGGCTAGCTTGGCCGCTACCTCGGCACGTGCCTCCTTGAATTCCCTCTCCGTCGCCCACTGGGACCCACAATCGCGCTCTCTTGCTCTGTTCACGTCTCCGATATCTTTAGCAGTAAGCTTAGCTGCTGCCTCGGCTCTGTCCTCTTTGAATTGAGCTGACGCCATTGCTCTCTGGTTTGATTGCAAAAACAAGAAATTTTCCCCTGAAAGATTTTACTGGGTTTTGGGTTTTTTGATGTGCTAGTACTGATCCTGATGTTAGTATGTTACTGAGTCAAACAATTGGATGCTTCATATACCCCCACACACACCGTACAACGGTGAGAAGAACATGACACGTGGAATAGGATTAATGTGAACATGACACGTGGTGAGAAGGGTCCGGGGAATGACACCTGGCAGCCACTCTCAGGACATGTGACACGTTATCCCTATATCATGAATTCCAATTCCAACCATATTGAAAGCTTTTGAGGCCTGATTCCTATTTTTGGATCAGGGTTTGGGAGTTTGGGTGCTGTTCTTATTGTGTTGTTTCTAGGATTTGGGCTTTTGTTGTTTGGTCTTGCTTGGGCCTTAACTTTTATAGCCTTACCTTTTGTTTTAGACCGAAAAAGGAGAAGTGCTGAGAATATTTGTTTTGAAGTTCTGCCCGAGAGCGGATAAAAGAGAGGCAACTAGAAATCAGAGGATGAAGTGATGAAGTTCGGTTTTAAAGGGCGTATGGACCAGATGTTCAAGGTAAAACAAAGGCCAATGTCAAATTAATTAATTGCAGTTAGGTACCAATTAGTAAAATTAATTTCAACTAAGTCCCATGAAATCACCTTTGCATTGATGTCCTAAGGGACTTGGGTGCAATTATATACAAAGGCGAAAAGACAATTTTGCCCCCAAATTTAATTAAAATTAAAACAGAAATTAAGATCACACATTGTGCCTATAATGCATATGCTAAATGTGAGGAATGTTGATTTTTTTGTTGTTAAATTTTAGAGTTTATGTTGGTCATCTATCATCTCTAAATCAAGGGAAACTGCATCTCTCAATTGATCGTTAGGTTAGTGACTTTCATCCATTTTTTGTTGTTCGTTGTGAAAAGGATGTATTTTGGTATAAATATGATTGGGTTAGGCTCCTTGTGATTCATGTTCTTAATACCTTGAGTATGGAAGAGGGTTTTTATGATTGATGTGACCAAGGGGAAGGGAAAAACGCTATGTTTTCGTTGTCTTAAAATAAGGGCCAGTATATATCATCAAAACAGTGCTCAGTAATTGTTACTCCGGCCTATAAAGTTGCTAATAACAACTTTGTTGATAAATTTTTGATGTCTTTATAATAATTCAATTTTTATGCATATAGGATATATTTACATGCAAAGATTATTAATTCTATATTCTCTTTATAATTTTTGTTGTTGTTTCATTACTGTCTTTATGTATCTATAACTATATTATGCGATTTCAAGATGAGTTGTTAATAATGTGCTCTATAGTTGTTAATGGTGCTCAAGAAGTTGCAAATAACAACTGTTTGTTTACTGTCGCAGAAAAGATTATGAGTTCGTCTGAAAGCATATATTATGTTTGGTGCATACGTGGAGACAATTTTCAAATGGAGGAGAAGGAAATTTGCATTATGTACGGGGTAGTATTAGAACAAAAATATTGAAGGAAGTCATTACATATATGATGGGTTGAGAACAATCATATCATTAATTTATTTTCGGTCCTACAATTTTTATAGACCATTGGTTCTATTATGTGTTATAGATAAAGATTATGTGTTTCTATGCTTGAGATTCTTTAATGGACAATACTACTTTTTTGCACTTACAAATGGAAGAAACATCACAGGAGAAGGGTGAAAGGCCAAAACATTACAATAAGAAAAAGAAAAAGGTTCAAAAAGATTTTGATATGAAGGATCGATTAGCTAGGCTATGTATGGTTACTTCTCTATAGCATATTTTCAATTGTTACTTTCTTAATATGAAATTGTAACTGCCTTGTCAATATAATTGGAAAAGTTAATTAAAATGAAACTATTTGTATTTCAATTTTGTAGAGGGATTACTTCATGAGAATAATTGGAAAAGTTAAGCCAGAACTACTTGAAAGAGTTGATAAAAAAGACAAAGTTCATTGGGCAAAGTTCACGTCCAATATGATGTGTGAGTGTTTAATAGTTGGTTATTTTATAGATTATCCACTTCATCTTAATGTTTGTTGTTTTGGTTATAGGAATTCTTGTGGGGTTTATGTGCTTACATGGTTACAAACAACAAGGTGCATGGTAAAGAAGGTTATACGATGCCCAAGTACTCACGTGAACAACTACATAATATCAAGGTTGAATGCCTTTGGTGGTTTGTTACACATTTAAACAATGTACATGCTTACAAAGTACTTTCATTTGTAGCAGATAAGCATCCAACCAAGAAAAAGAAATAGACCTTTCAGTAATAATTTGTAATGAAATGTTAATTTTTTTCCTTTTTTTTTTGTAAAAACATTAAAGAATGCATTGAATATTTATTTGTTTAACAGGTACAGAAGTTATTTTGGACGAATATTGGGCATGTTAATAACAACTTTTGAGCCAATGATGACACATTGATTGAGGGCTATATTGTGAGGAGTGTTAATGCTCATACAAAATATGACAATTGAATGTAAATCATGAAATCCAACAGAATTAATTAGCAAAGTTTGACAAATTATGGCCAAGTAAATATCTGTGTTTTTTAGCAAGTGATGACACATTTTGAGTATGGAACTACAAGTCTTGTTCTTTTCCAAAAAAAAAAAAGACATAGGAAATATTATTTGCAATATGAACAAAACATATTATATTAATGTTTATAAAAATATATGACAATCATATGTGAATCATTAAAACCATCAAAATTACGCAGCACAATTTGACAGGTCTTGAGTAGGTTAATAACAACCTTTGACCACGTGATGTCACATTTTGAGCATAGAATGACAAGTGTTTCTCTTTTCTTAAAAAAAGGACGTGATAACCAAATGTAAATCAATTGTAAACCATCATAAGTAAGCAATAATGGTAACAAGTGTTAATGATTGTAATAACATATGATAACTAAATGTGAATCATTAAAACCATCAATGTAGCACAATTTGACAGATTTGGGCAGGTTAATAACAACTTTTGAGTACATGATAACATGTTTTGAACAAAGAATGACAACACTTATATTGGAAAGTTCATTCGCGATATCAACAAAACATCGATTGAGTATTATATTGAATTTGAGTTATTGCATGTCTTGGTAGTGTGTCTAGTCTCATGGCATCTATCATAATAATAAACTTGTTTGTTTTGAAACTGAGATTCTATTTTCTTGCTCTTCGGTCTTCCTGTGGGCCTTTTAGTCATGGGTGGCTGTAAGAATACTTGTGTCTCCATTTGAGTCTCGTTAGATTCATTGAGACAAGGACAATCATGTATAGCAACTGACATCATGCTATTTGCATAGATTTTCTCTTATGCAACTAGTTTAAAACAATCTTTCACAAACATATACACACAGCCATGATGTAGTTTAATAAAAACACATGCATGTGCACAAAGTAATCCACTCATCTGCCATACCAAGTAAGTGCATTTACGTGCACCAAGATCTACACAAAGATTAATAACTTTTTTACCAGCTGTAATCTCAACTTTAAACTAGTTGTCTCCATAATATGAAACAATCATGTTCTCAGCATTGACAACTGTCTCCTTCAATTTCTTATATGTGTTAGGCTCAAAGCCATTTTTCTAATTTTTCATTGCCATCTTGCCTGCAAGCATATTTTTTGGCTAATTGTTCTCAATGCTTATGTATGAAAGTTGACATATTGTGCTTCCTCTCCTTCACTATCCAAGCATTAAATGACTTTGCAAGGTTGGTCATGATATTATCCCATCTTTTAAATGGAAACTTGTTTAGCAACCAGCGTTGTTCATCTCCTTGCATCTCAACCCAATGAGCCAATTGTGTTGAGAAATCTCTTAGTTTTTCCGTAGCCACATTATATTCATCTTCATGTCTTGCATAGACAATTGAGTCAAGCAATCTAAGTGCATATTCCTTGTTAACGCTTGATATCATGGTCGTGCACCTGTTGACTTTAACATACTTTGCACTATAATTTTCTTTCACGTGCTTATAGCAAAAGGCATGTCTATCATCACCAAATATATCCTTCACTGCACGAATAATGTCAATGTTTTAGTTCGACACAATTGTAATCCCTACTGCCATTGTAATCTCTTTCACATAACGAAGAAACCAACTCCATTTATCATATGTCTCCCCACTAAATATCACATATGCTAAAGGAAATAATTCACTGTCAGCATCAAATGCATAAGTTAGCAACAATATTTCCTTATATGGACTACTTAGATGGCATCCATATATGTAAAGAATGCCTCGACAACCACCTAAAAAACCTTTAATAGAGCATATATAGGTAACAAATAAATGCTTAAACCTGCTACAATCTGAACCTTCCCATCTAGCAACCGTGTTTGGATCACTTTCGATTAGCCTATAACATATCCAAGGAATTACGATACAAAATTCCTCTCTGCGACCATGTAGTTCATTCATGGCTTTTGCTTTGGCCATGTAAGCTTAAGTATAATTCAACCCTACTCCATACTCTCTGTACATGTCTTTTCTAACTTCGCAAGCTCTCTTGTCTATATTATCTCTCAAAGAATCAATTATTATTGATGATGTCAGATCTGTACTTGTAAGGTAAGGTACGATTAAATTGTCTTGTATGTGATGGATGTGTTCATTTTTTAAATTTCTTATTGTTAGGCACTTGGTCTCTTTACTCATTGCATAGTCATCCATATACTAAGGACAACCTTCAATCACGCATTACACTATGATCTTTTGTTGGTTGTTCTTCAAAAATTTGTAAACGAACTTATGGGCTATGTTATACTTGTAAAAAAATTGTTAAAGGTCAACCGCATTAGGAAAAATTTGTCCTTCTCATATAAGCAACTCCCTCCATTTTGTCGAATTTATCTCTAGTATTAGTGCTGGAGTCATTTGTGTGGCTCATGGCAATAATGGTGAATCATCATTAGAAAATATCAATATTGATATAGATAATCCATACTGACTTTCAACCAAGTTATCTATAATGTAGGATATAACAAGTTTAAGCAATACATTGACAAGTTGAGAGCAGAAATTAACATATTTGTAGCATTTAATTACAAGGTACATAGAAACTAAAGACACAGTTAGGACAAAATGTAAACATAACTTACACATGTTGTTCCTCTATTGTAACATCCCTTGTTGGTTGTATTTTATCATCTATGTTTTATCCTACATACACATGACCACTTTCTCCATTGAATTTAATAAAATGCTCTACTCCTTCATCATCTACAAGGTCCACATATGCTTTTGCATCATCTAATGACAGTGTAAATTTAATGAAAATTCCACCACTTTCTTTTCTAACAATTGATGATATGATTGTTCTTAGCTCCTCATATGTAGTGCCTTCCTTTAATATTGTTATTCTAATGCTACCCCCTACATAATGCAAATATCATTTTCCTCCATTTGAAAATTATCCCCCTATATGCACCAAACATAGTATATGCTTTATAGACGAACTCATAATCTTTTCTATAACAGTAAACAAACATTTGTTATTTGCAACTTATTGAGCACCACAAACAACTATAAAACATATTATTAACGACTTGTCTTGAAATTGTATAATATAGTTATACATATATAAAGACATCAGTGAAGCAACAACAAAAATTATAAAGAGAACATAAAATTAATAATCTTTGCACATAAATATGTCCTATATGCCTAAAAAATTGAAATATTATAAAGATAACAAAAATTGATCAACAGAGGTATTATTAACAACTTTTTGGGCCAGAGTAACAACTAGTGAGCACCATTTTGACGATATATACTGACCCTTGTTTTAAGGTAGCGAAAACAAAGTGTTTTTCCCTTCCCCTTCATCACATCAATCATGAAAACCCCCTTCCATATTCAAGATAGCAAGAACATTAATCACAAAGAGCCTAACCCAATCATATTCATACCAAAATACATCATTTGCACAATGAATAACAAAAATGGATGAAGCCACTAATCTAATGATCAACTAAGAGTGGTAGTTTTCCTTGATTTAGAGATGATAGATGACCAACATAAACCCTAAAATTTAAAAACAAAAAATTAAGCGTTCCTCACATTCAATAGATACATTATATGTAAAATGTGTGATCTTAATTTCTATTTTAATTTTAATTGAATTTAAGGGCAAAATTGTCATTTCATCTTTATAAATAATTACACCCAAGTCCCTTAAGACATCAATGTAATTAGATGATTTGATGGGACTTATTTAAAATTAATTCCACTAATTAAAACCTAGATACGATTTTTCAAATTAATTAAGTACTAGTAATAAATTCACCAAGTAATAACTCTACGTCCAAGCCGTGCCCACGCATCAAAATATAGGAGAAGGGTGGGCCCTTCTAGTTAATAGATGTTGATAACTTAATTTCTAGCCTGACTTTTACCCGAAAATAATGATAATATAAAGACTTCATTCCTATATACCCTAGATTCATTAAAAATCCCAGCCATCTATCTCCTAAAGATTGCTCTTCGCCAAACGGCCTGAAACCGCAAGAAAACTATTTTTGCCCGTTAAAGACATATTTCTTCTAATCTTAATTATAAGGATTTGTTAACTTTTTTAAAAAAATTTTACAAAAATTATAAAAAAATTAATTATATTACTTAATTATATTATATATTTTATTATATTATATATTAATTTATAAGTTAAACAACATAATTTAAAGAAAAACGATAAATTTTAACATTTTAAAATAATATAATTAATTTTTTTTAATTTTTTTAAGAATCTCTAAAAAAAATTAATAAGCGGTTATAAATAGTATTAAAGGAGTATAACAACAACGCAATATAGAACTTGAAAACTGATGTAAATACGAAAGAAGGAAAGGATTTATTGATGATGGCGAACTTGAATGTTCAATCTCCTGAGCCATACAGAATGAAGTGTCATATGAAACACATCAAATCGCTTGGGAGGATAATGCACTTCAAAATGCCTCCTAATTTGTACTACTCTTCTCTGCATTTTTATATACTGCCTAGAAGAGATCGCCATTAATATATTCTTCAACTTTGGTATCTCCTTCACCGAAACCTCCACCGAGAAGGACTTCCAGTTCAGAACATCGCTAAAAGGAGGCACGTAATGCTCTGAAATAACCACCGGCACGCACCCTGTGTAAATTGCCTCCGCCACCCTGGGGCTCGCAACCTCGTATCCACTTGGACAGAGACAATATTTGCTCTTTCTCAGCATCTCATAGTATGACATGCCATTTGGGAGGTACCTGTACACCTTAATATCTTCGTCCTTGTTTTCCCAATGCTCCAGAAGAACAGGCCTGACCGGACCATGAACCCCTCCTGCGAAGAATGCCAAGATTGGACGCCTAGATGCAGATGGCCCCCCAATGAAACCATCTAGCGAACCGGTTTGAAGGTTAATTTCTGGAACTGAAACATCCTTAGCCGGGTTGAATCCCTCCGAGGTATTCGCATTGCACAAAGCTCTAATGGAGTTCTTGTGCAAATAAGGAACGGAAAATGAAGTCTCCGGCCCCTGAAACACAACATCAAACTTACTTTTCACTACATGTACTTTGTCATTAGTGTTTAATTTGTGTGCGTTCTTACGAATCACGTACGTACCCAGTCATGACAGGCAAGAGTAAAGTGATCGGCTCCAAAGCTTCTGTTCCAGTAGGGGTATTTGGAGGAGATGATGTTTACATAATCTTTGACGGTCTTTCTTATGGGTCCAAAATCATGAGAGTCGCTAACATAGATGAATCGCACCAACATGGATACACTGTAAGGAAGGAAGAAAACGTGTGCTTTATGAGGATCTCTTGTTCGGAATTGTTTGTTCATCTGCATAGCATGAATAAAATTGCCTTCCATTGAGTATATGCTCCTGCAAGGTCCATCATGAAAGACTGGCGGCTCCCCTTCTTCATACACAAATACTTTGAACTGTTTCTCCATTTCTAAGTAGCTCCTGTGTAATGAAGTGGAGTAACATATATATCAGATATAGTATAGATCATGAAAGTAGCTAAAATTTCAGGAACAAGACATTATTCTTCACTTGGTGCGTGCTTGTGGATCATCGTATAGTACCGTTGAAATGCGTTGGCATTATGATACGTAGGACCTATTGGGACATAATCTGGATCTTCTGTTTGATTCCCGTTTCTTGCTCTTCTAATTGCAGATCGAGCATGTACCAGACCAGCTTCGGTCCTATCTAGGATGCTGTATTTTCTTGGTTTGTTCTGTCTCATGACAGGAGCATCTGATGACTCATTCAAAGGAGCAGAGGTGGGCATTATTTCAGTGTCGACGTTGAGGGTTTCTTCAGTTTTGTCCTGTACGTTATCGTGAAGCATAAATTATTCAAGCAGTCAAGTTACAGTTTCAATACATTCGCCGAAGTTAAGATTTCTTGGCTGTCAAAAGTAACCTTATTTTGTGTATGGGGGGGAAAAAGTATCCTTATTTTATATATGTAAAAAATTAAGACAAAATGAGAAAGAGCGTCGATGTATAATCCGCGTTGTTAGCACTGACTTCAGAATTCAATAATGCACAATGAAGTTGGAACTAAAAAGAAGCACGTCAAGTCTATATGACTGCAAGAGCGAATTCCTCGAACAGCACCCAGAAAACCAAGTTATTTTGAGCTTGTCGCATGGTGATTCACAAATATTAATTGCCTCTAGCTAGCATTACTGCATTAATTGGTCTTATTCATTGAAAAGATGAGAGAGAGAGAGAAAAACTAGAAAATGCATTACTGGCTCTGGTTACATCTATCAAACGCCGATTAGAAACAGATTTTGTACGTTTCAGAGAGATGTTGAAGATTGAAGTCCGATAAACAAAGGGAAGAGAGTGTCTTACAGATGGTTGAAGGACTGGAAGAGAAGGAAGTGGAGGATGGGAGATAACATTATCTTCCTTAGTGAGAGAATCGGAGGCTTCGACCTGGCTTAAGGAGCTTAAATCCACAACACCTTGTGTCAGTTTCTGAGGAGGAGGAGGAGGAGAAGCAAGCCAGAAGGAGACTTTAGGACCCAACAAAGAAATGAGGCCCGCAAGCAGAAGAAGAGGCATCGTAAACGACAAAAGTTTGACTGATAAATAGGAACACCGCCATGGACAACAATTTGTTTTGGCATTGACCATTTTACCGTATGTTATGTGGATATATATATATATATATATATATATATATATATATTACGCTCAATAATCTTTGTCAGAATTGGGACCTTGTAATATAACAAGCGCAAGATGATACAAATTCACAGAGGAGAGCCTGTGGAAAATGGCAGGCGTTGAGGCCAAGCGTCGTGATACTGCTCCCTCAATTTTAGAGATTTTCATGCAACTTTTTGTATTTCCTCTTTTGCCCTTGCGTGCGTTTCCTACTTTCCTTGTTAAATGAGTAGAATATTAGCTGGAGTCTCTTTTTTTTTTTTTTTTTGGTTTCTTTGCCAAGAGCTGGAGCCTGGAGTCTATACGCTGGACCCCTCCTTTCTTCTTTAGCTTCTTTATTTAACCCTCCCTCTCTGCAACACGTTCTTCTAATGAACATGGAAACAAATTACAAGTCAAAATTCTTCGTAGCAATTTATGACTATTCTTCTTGATTCCCGGGATGATGAAAATATAATAAAAGGGCATCAATTTATTTATACGCACAACATTCAATTTCCATTATATAAAAGGCCTTCATTCAGGGTGAAAATAGGTTAGGCTTTAACATAAACTTACAGTTTAACTTACATAAAGTTTAGATTAGCCTATATAGTTAAGATTAGTTTAAAAAACAATAAATATATAAAAATGTTATATCTTTTTTAAATATGCCCTATTTATGAAAAAGTGTAAGAGAGAATTTTGAGGGCGTCAGCTACTCCCCCTCTGTTGCGCCCTCTACTGCGTCCTAGTTTTAGGGCCTTCCCAATTTTTTTTGTGATTATTTTTATCACTATATTATACACAAAATGAGTGAATTTTGATATATTATGAGCATAAAATAGATCTGTTTTCAATTCGCCATGATTTTTCATAGATTTAAGACTTTTAAAACTTTAAATTAAAAAAAAAACCAAAAACTTTAAAAGTCTTAAATTTTAAAAAATCATAACAAATTGAAAACAAATCTGTTTATGCCCATAATGTATTAAAATGTCACTCATTTTGTGTGAATCTAGTAATAAAAGAACCAAAAAAAATCAGGAAGGGCCTCAAAACTATGGCAGAGCAGAGGGGGCGCAGCTGAGAGGGGATGTGTAAAAAAAAAGACATTAAATCTATATGTTTTTTCATATTTACCTTTATTTATGAAAGTTGCCATCTTCACTCACTTCGGTTTTATCTTTTTACATTTACATATCTCTCTTCCTCCTCTTTATAAGTCAACAAGTGTAAAATTATTAAAAACCTCATATCACTTATATTTTGAAATAAAAGCGACTTATAAACTGAAATAGAGCAATAAATGATTATATGAGAAAGAATTAGTTGTAAGCGAAGATAAATAATATAAATGTATCTATTTAATAAGTGTAAAAAAAGAAAAGTTAGTTTGAATTTAGAGACAACAAAAGAAAATTACTTATATTAATGACCAAGAATAAAAGAGAAAGTTACTTATAAAAAGGAATGGAGATAAATAGGTTAGACCTATATTTATAAGGCCTTGCTTATAAGTCTACAAATATGGAATATTAAGTTTTTTAACTTAGACTATTATATAATTATCTACTATATAATCTAAATAATTCTATAAATTATTTATAAAATTACCAATTTAGCTCTAATGAGTTTCACAACCAATTGTCATTCATACACACTCAACCTTTGCATTCATTAAGCATTCACCTCTCTTTTCTTCCATTTCTTGATATGGTAATGCTAACTCACTCTCTATCTCTTGATTTGTGCCACCGCTAAATACAAAAATTACTATAACTTTATTTTCATGCCAAATGAAACATTACAATCTTAATTAAAAAGAGTTTGTCCTATTTTACGTGAGAAAAAGAAAATATGTAAAATCTAGTTTTACATGTTGCTTGTTATACTTCATTATTCTTATAAAATATATTTTATTAGTGAACAAACTATTCGTTTTTCTTATTTACTTGTTTAAACAACTATTTCTTTTTATTTTTCTTACTAAACCCTTTTATTATGACGAAAATGAATTATGTGCTTTTAAAACATAACATATGATTGTAAATAGTTTTGAAGGATTACAAATGAAATTAGAGGAATTGGCTTTTAAGCCTATTTTAAGGCGTGCATTTTGAGCATGCATTTAAAAGAATTTCAACATTTTGAAGGCTTAGACTTAAGTTGGGGAAAAAACCTATATACATGCTTATGCATAAGTTCAAATTTTAAGTTTATATTGTAAGCCCAAACTTATTTTGGTAACGTCTAACTTAGTCAGCCTATTTCCATATTTAATTTTCATAAAAAATGTATCACCATGCTCCTATTTATATGTCCAAATTACCTAACTCACTTACAAAGGAGAGTTAGTTCACTCATTAATTTTAGACTAAATTTCCAATTTTTCTTTATTTATGAATGGGATTCTAAGGGTCAACATAAATAAATTATTTTTCCATTAAAATTAATGAGGGTAAACTTATGACAATCTTATTTATTACTTTAAAAGTATTCTCATAATAAGGACTAAATTATTTCAAATGGACTTAAAAAAGAAGATAAAAGTGGTATACAAAAGGTTCATTCGTTTCCAACAACCTTAAAAAATATTGTATGTTGACACGCGTTAAATCTCTTGAAAAATATATAAGTGATTAGAGTTTAAATTCTTAATAATATGAAGTTAATAATATTTTTATAAAGCCAGAAATTACACTTTGAGGATATGTTGCTCCTTGAACGGAAAAGGGAAATTTTGAGTTTATGTTTCATATGAAGAATCTATCAAGAGCTCCAATCCCTCCATCATTAATCGTCATGACAAGTTTGTCTCAGCCTTATCCACTGACTCAGGTATTAGGATGTAAAATGGAAGAGAAATTATTATATGAAGACATTATTTATAGTCTAATCAATTAAAACACAATAATTCAAGTTTCAATTAGAGGTTGAACTAGGTTAGATTCCCTAACAATGGTTTACGGCCTAGCCTACATAAAGTATAGTCTAGTTTATTTAGTAAAAAGGTTAGGCTCAAACTTATTGTTATCCCTCTTTAGATAAACAGGTCAGGCCTATATTTATAAAGCCTAGTCTACAGGCTTGACCTATTTAACTTTTTTAATTTATATAATTATATAAGTATATATAATATCATTTAAATAATTTTATAAATTTACCAACGTATTCACACTCCTCAGTTTTTTTTTTTTTTTTTTACCT
>JBAGKO010000015.1:6825341-6836180 GCA_037177275.1 Acacia concinna | reverse complement strand
GAATCAATAAAAGGCTCCTCGAGAAGAGAGAACGATCCTAAGTTTGCCTATACGCAATCCTTAGTTTATTTTTGATTGTGGACTCCAAGATTAACGCACAAAAAGTCCTCGTCAGTTGGCCATCTGTAATTACCATTATTTTTATTACGAGAATGTAAGGTTTAATTTAATCTTAAAAAACCAAAACATCTCACATATTTTATAAAGATAAAAGGCCAATCTCACATGAAAGCATTGCATATCCAATGTAATCATAACTAAAAACAACACATCACAACCAATAAACTATTGGTTGAAATGGTATCCAGCCTCAATTTTATAAGGAGAACAATTCAAGTTCAAAATTTAGGGAGCGCAATTATTGAAAGGGACGAACACCCTTTGCGCTCCAAGCCTATTCTAGGGCCATAAGTCGCTTGGGAATGCTCTTGATCCAATTAAAAAACGCATACATTATACAACAAATACATTGCTTATTATAATAGGAAGAACCCACTAACGGCTCTTCTCAACGGGGTAGGTGCGCCTTGATGCCTTCTCTTTTCCCCTCATCCCTGTTTGTACTTCGAACATTGATCCATCAAGTTCTTTTGGGTTTTCGGTAACTGCCAACTATATAGAAAAAGCTGGCTATGACCTTTACTAGGTAAGGCTCCTTAGTCCTTCCCATCTATCTTCACCAGGTAGAAAGAGGATGCCGTATTAAGCTTATGCTAATAAATATAATAGTAATCACAGTGCAGGCTGCTGCCATCCTCAGTGCATTAGAAGCTGAAAGTCGCCATCGTTGTTTACAACACTGTAATCATATCCAAGTCTGTCGGCACGGTCATGGAATTCTACCATCTCATTTTTTGGTACCTGTATTCCGACCAATACATTTGCGCCGGCTTCACCCTGTCAGATGGCAAATATAAGGATGAAATTAGCTGCATTAATTAGAGACGTAAAACATATCTTGATTTAGATTTAAACAAAACAAATAGCAAACTTCAGCTCCTCACCTGCCCTCGATAATGGAATAAACTAATATTCCAACGTGGACTGAAAGAATCCAAGAACTTCATCAAAGCACCAGGTCTTTCTGGGAAAATAAATCGACAAAGAACCTCGTTCTGAACATTTGATCGACCTCCCACCTGATATGTGAGCAAAACAAAGTCAGCAGGGCACCACAATGCACACAGACAACATCCCATGTTCGACAAGTTATTCCACTACTATCCATTAGAGTGAAATAGTCATATAGTGTCATCTGTAAACTAAAATTATTGACTTGAATCTAGACACCATTGGATGCACCAGTGAGGACGTTCTATCAAGCAGTATTATGAAGTCCTCTAAAGAGAGGTAGAAGAAGACTGAAACTAACATGCAATGAAGTTATAGAGCAGAATTTATTGGTTAATATTCTATCCAAAGATATGGTTTTTGATAAAGTAGAATAACATAATGCGATCCATGTAGTCAACCCGATCTAAGGGGATAAAACTTTGTTGTTGTTGTATCTAGATCACCATCAGAGACATTATACTATCATTATAGTATCATACACTCCTCACAACCTTAATGAGACTAGTGTAAGTATAACAAGATTTCCCATGGGCATAGAGCAACTCCTAGTCACGTGGTCTAATGATTTAGAATTTAGAAACGTGTCAGAGAAGGTTGAACAGAAACAAGTACCTTAGGTAATATGCTTACAGAATTCGATATTTGGTGATTATATTCAGAAAACAACAAAATAAGATATAACGCATTAAACTATGACAGAAATTTGGTAAATAAAACTCACCAGATATCGCAAGTGATCTTTCACCAAGTCACTCTCCGACAGATTATAAGTTTTAAGCTGAGAAGACTCCATCCTCTCCTGCATTGCTCTTAGTTCCAAAACCGTATGAAGCCCAACACTACACACAATTTCAAAGGGTAATAAGAATTCCTTGAAAAAATGTCAACAGATAATGCCCCGCAAATTGATATAAATAGTAAAAAAAATATCTAGGCTTCCTAGTCACTGAGCTTACCTGTACAGGACAACGGCTTTCTTATCAGAATTATATCTGTACTTGAACTCAGTAATATTCATCTGCCCCACCTGCCAGGGCCAAAGTTTATCAGATTCAGAATTTTCAGTAAAGGCAGTATAGTGTATAAACGTACCAATTGACAAAACTGCTTGAAACTCCCAGGTTCCTCTGGCAAAATAGTCGCTAGCACAGCCTCTTGCTTTCGACCAACATTAGCGAGTTCAGTCACCACCCTCAGGTTGTCAAAATTCATGTTTGCCCCACTGGTTATTGCTACAATATTTTCCCCCTTGAGACCATAATATTTACAGTATGCCTCTGCTCCAGCAAGGGCAAGAGCACCTGCTGGTTCTAATATGCTTCTTTTCTCCTCAAACATGTCCTGCAACAAATTCTACTATTGTTAGAGCTTAAAGTTCAAGTCATGACCCTCCACAACCTCTGGTTAGAAACTTGACAATATCTGGCCACTCATAAAGTTAAGCTCCTTTATTTAAAAAGAAAAATCCAACTTCATAAACCTATGCATGGGCTATCACCACTTTGCATTAGAAAAACAAGATCTACACAATTATTTCACCAAAAACAAACAAAGGCAACCAACTTAAACTCAGCACAATAAAGAAGCACCGAGCTGCAAGCTTTCTCAAGCAACGAGAACCTCACCTTTATTGAGGCACAAATTGAATCACGGCTTACAAGAACTACACCATCTACCAAGTCCTTGCATAAGCGAAAAGTTTCTTCACCAACCTCTTTAACAGCTACACCATCTGCAAATCTTCCTACCTGGTCCAAAATCACTCTCTGGCCATGACGTAGTGACAATGCCATTGCATTTGCATCAGTGGGCTCTACTCCAATAATCTTTACCTGTACATAAGATGTCAATAGTGATTCCTCTTACTATAAATCATGTCACACAATGTAGAAAAAACAATCATAATGTCTTGCAAACCTGTGGAGACACCCTCTTCACATAAGCAGCAATGCCAGCTATCAGACCACCACCTCCCACGGGTACAAATATTGCATGCGCTGGACGCTGTATTTGGCGAACAATTTCCATCCCAACTGTTCCCTGGCCCATAATGACATCTGGATGATCAAAAGGGGGTATGAATGTTCGACCCTCCTCTTTTGCACGTTTCTTAGCATATGATTGTGCCTCATCGTATGAATCCCCAACTAGAACAACCGTAGCACCCAGCTTCTCAACAGATCTCCACTGAAATTAAAGGAGGGTGGGGGAATCAAATCAAAACATGTAACTTGGTGATTTATACTTATTCTCACAACATAGACACAACATTAATAATAAATCCACCTTGATTTCTGGAGTAGTTACAGGCATAGCAATCACAGCACTGCAATTCAATCTCTTGGCAGATAATGCCACTCCTTGGGCATGGTTTCCAGCTGATGAGCAGATTACACCTTTTTCCAGCTGTTCCTTTGGAAGTTTGGCCATCATATTATAAGCTCCACGGAGCTTAAATGAGAAAACCTAGGGACGAGAAAAATTTTAGAAACTCAAGAATTATGTACACTTGTCCATTGAACTACACGCACACATATATCACCATGGAATATCAATTATCAATTTACATTCAGATTGTAATGAATAATGCGCACTGAAATCTTATCATGGCATTTCATGTGTTGATTGCTTATGTTCTGCCGACTGAGAGGATCCGTTCAACTTCATAATTCTTTTGTAACGATGTGAAACAATTTAGTAAAGCATATTAGTATCTGTTACAGTTAAGTCATAGAGAAAAAGAAAGGAAAAATACCAAGAAAAAATCATCAAGACAAACTAGTATAATCCTGAATGATAGAACAATAGAACATCGTTATATTCCTATCTTCACTTCGATGGAAATCTCAGACCACGTTATGGTCATTTAAACAATTCATTTCCCAATATACTATTTTGTTTCCAAAGATATGCTATCGAGAGAGAGAGAGAGAGAGATTGAGTACATGATAATATGCATTAAATGCTGCATTCTAACACAGAAATGATAAACTAAAAGCTAGGAAGATCAAATAAAAAACCCATCCCCTCGCACACAGGAGCACAGACACTGCACCGGGGGTTCAGAAAAGTAAGAGAGAATTTTATTAACATTTTAACACAAGATTAAAGCTTCCCTCTTTGATGCAGAAAGATAAGAACTTAATAAATTTATAACAGTATCATCTCCACGAAGTTAAAGGAACTTAAGAACGGGTGAAAAATTCTTCATGATCGAGTCGTAATTAATTCACACCAGCAGGAGTACATTGCGCAGACAGTATAGAAAAGGAATTTGCAAGATGAAAAGTAAACAACACTAAAATCCATCAAAAATCACCAGAGGTTGCAACTTACGGGCTGTAAATCCTCCCTTTTGAGCCAAACATTGACCCCCCATCTTTCCGACAGCTTTGGCGCCAGCTGGAGCGGAGATTCTGTAGCCACATCATAGACCTTAGAAGAAAGTATATTCGTCAAGTAATCCATGGCATTGATAAGGGTATCATCGTCATCATAGTCAGTGCGGTCTGGGACTGCTCCAAGGTAACCGGGGGGGTACTGTAGAGAATCAGGGGATACCCGGGGTCGAGTAGGTGCAGAAGTCACGGCCAACGGGTCTCCTCGAGAGGTAATGGCCGAAGACGAAGAAGGTACAGAGCTTACCTCCACCGCCGATTGGGAGAGGGCGGCGGCTGTGAATGGCTTGCCTGGCCAAGCTCTGGCAAATTGATTGCTTGTGAGGTTGCCAAGAAGGGATCTGCCAGCCAAGTTGTGCAAAGGGTCGTGACGAGGAAGAGGCGAGTGAGTGAAGGAGAATGACAATGCCTCCATGGTGGCGAGAGAGGGGAGAAGAAAGGAGCTGGAAATTGTAAACAAACCAGAAAGCACAGCTTTGGGGTGGCTGCTGCTCCTGCTCCTACAAACCGGGTGGCGGTAGGCAAGTGAAACAGAATTATATAAAGATGAATTGGCACACGGCTTCTCTCCCTTGCCAAATCCCTTCGCAGCCCTTCCTTTCTCTTCTCCTTCTTTAAAGTCCCTTCCATTTAAAACGGCAACATTTCATGACAAAAATGAAAAGTGTCGCTGTTAATTTGCTGATCCTTATTAGTTTTCATCAATTATAATTATTAGTTGCTACACTTATAACTTGTTAATTATAGTCATGTGAATACCAATTATGAAAATATGACTTGTGACAAAATGCAAAATAATTTTTTTAAAAAAATAAAATACTGAAATCAAGTTTATTTATTACCAACATATTAAATAATTATTATACTATTACCAAACGTTTAGCTCAACTGGTGCGGGATTGTGCTAACTTAATCAGCAATTTTGTATTCGAGCCCTGAGCTAGAAATAACCAGGATCCAGAAAAAACGTCAGATATTGAACGATGGAAGGGCACTTTTTTAATGACAACTCTGCATCTCGAAGAACAAGTGGTTGATTATTCTGTGTCATTTTTGTGTATGGGTTCTTGTTTGCTTGAGTATGTGATGCACTGACTATCTCTAATTTTTTATTTCCTTCGTATCAAGTGAAGCGAGGATGCCACTGATTGCTGGAGGTGTGGTGAAGCAAAGTACCCATGTGGCAAATGTTGGTTAAATCTGAGATGTCAAACGCGAAGGGAGAGGTCTTACCCAGATGTTGTTGCTAGGTGTGCAACAACTATAAGCGAACCAAGAAAACTATCCTGTAGCCATGAGCCCATGACATCTAAAAGAGTAAAACTACTTCAGACAAAGTTGCTGTGACCACATGCCAATGGTAAATATGTTATGGTTACAGTAATCATGACGCACTCAATAGAATCAGTTAAAATTGTTTTTATTGATTAATGTATGGCCACTAGCCACTTATGGGTATTTTATGGTTATTGCTTTGTTACGTGGTAAGAAAATATGGGCAAACACAGTGTCTATGATTTCTTCTTCTTTAGTTTGTTATTCCTAATGTTAAGAGTGAGATTATGGTCTCTTCTTTCGTTTCCCTCTTTCTCAGCTTGTCTCTATTCTAAGTCAACCAAATTGACTGTGAAGGTGAAAAAATTGAGGGTGGAGAAGGAGGTAGTGATATTGACGGTGGGAGTTACTAACAAATAAAAAAGGGGGCAAATTGGTCTCTTGCATCATTTCCTATCATATTTTTTTTTAACTAAACAAAAATTCTCCTATCAATCAATTTTTTTTCCAGTGTCGATCAAATACTTTTGGAGGCAAAATATTTTCAATTTCATTCCATCCTCGAAATTCTTTGAACCAAACGGCATCTAAGTATAATGATTAATACTCATGATTGATTAAACTTATCAGCGTACTAGATAATTAGTCTAAATGTGTATGTTCACTTAGAGTTGCCATCAATTATTAGTATTTTCTCTCTTACAAATCAATAAAATATAAGTATAATGACCAATATCTTTAATTGAGAAAACTATAAATACTCAGTATAAAAAGGAAAAAACACTATAAGAACATAATTAAAAGTGAAATAAAATTATAGGGATCTATACATTTATTTAGGCTTCCCTAGTATGATTTAAACATAATTCATACTCCTGATGCTATATATAGGACAGAGAAAGAAGGATTTTTTTGTCATATTTATAAGGCACCTCATTAAAATTTTAATATGAATATACAATTTTATCCTTCACTTATTATTGAGTTGACTTTATTTTCATTTGGTATTATATATATTAAATAAGGGTATATATTTTATATAAGGGTAGAGTTGGAAAATTGTTAAATTATATGGTAAAGTTAATAGGATTTAAGAGTTTCTTTAGTCTGTATGAAAAATATTGAAAGTGTCATATATATATATATATATATATAGGATTAGAGGAGTCTTTTTCAAATAAAAAGGATTATAAAAATATTTTTTCAAAACATAATAAAAGAAATTATCTAAAAAAAATGACCCTGTTCATATTTTTATTTATTTTCTGTCACAGCCAGGGAACTAGGGATAAAACATTTAAATAGAAGTGAAAATTGTGATTTAGTCTTAGAAAAGGGAATTTAGAATGATACAACAAAATCGCATAATTTCAATAAAATCCTGTAAAGTTGTTGATGAGTTGTCAATTGAGATTTTATTACAATTACCTAATTTCACGTGATTTTTTACCCATAAATTCCGGATTAAATCACCATTTTCACTAAATAGAAATAGGGAAGGTGGAAAAAAAAAACAAAAACAGAAAGGTGGAAGGAGGGGCAGCAGAGGGAATTCGCAGAGGAGACAAAGCGTCGCCGGTCAGCGGTCAGCCTCACAGAATCACAAGTAGTGATTGTTGGGGAGAAAAAAAAAAGAATCACGTGTATTGAAAAGGTAGGACACTGGGACTTGGGATCCACGTGGCGGGAAAGTTTGGCCTTATATTGTGCATTATTGCCTCGAGTTTTACCCCTCGACCACCAGCAAAAATGTGCGTGTTACCTATTTCAGCGCCTCAGCGGCGATTTGAGCTCTTTTTTGTTTTTAAAAAATATGTTTATCCGGGGTTTGAGAAATAATTTTCCCCCTGCCTATATTCGTTTTTTTTAATTAAATGCGTTTATCTCCTTTTCGTTACCCTCATTCTCCCTTCTCATTATTATTGACAATAATTTAACAATTCAAGTTTAGTATTATAAAATTATAATCATGATAATAATAATTATTATTTTATATAATGACATGTAAATAAAGTTAAACTATTAAAATTCATTCTGAACAGTTAAAGACTAAAGTGAAAAAAAAAAATAGTACTAGTTTACAAATGTTCAAACCAAATTTCATTTAAATGTGAAAATATAATAATAGCCTCATAAAATATTAACTCTGACCTATTGAAATTATAATAATGGTGATGAGAGAAGAAAATGAGAGTAAAGAAAAAGAGAAAAGTTAGTTATGAAATTATAGGTGGGATTTACTAGTAACAGGGGATCAGTTCCACTGGCCACAAGGTCATTAACCTGTTATCTGTATTCATTTTATTGGATTAATCTATCGGTATCCGGTGCCGTAATAATTGACTGGTCCAGCTAGTGAAAATGTAGGCTCCAAGAACCTCACAACAACCAAATAATTATTACGAATATTTCTAAGATTTAAATACGAGACTATTAATTAAACTAAATATCAAAATTAATTTTGAGGCAAGTGAAGTTGGACAGGGATCAAAGCACCGCCTTTCACTTTCCGGGGTGGGCCCAGCTTGTTAAGAAGACCTCGCTTTTTTCTGCTTCCACACAGGCTCATCTTGCGATGTTTGATAAGGGTTTTATAATATAAATAATTTATATTAATAAGTAATTTATAAAGATAAATTAATAAAATAACTTATAAAAATAAATCATTTTTTATTTCTCATAAATTTTTTTTATTCTAAATTTAAACACAATTAATTTATTCTAATTTTAATAAATGATTTTTTACTCTAATTTAAATATAATTGATTTTTAATAAATTATTTATTTTTATAAATTCTTTATCATAAATCATTTTTCACAGTGAAACGGCTTTAAACTCGCTGGCCTCTGAAGCCCTCAAGAGGCACGCCAGTGTCAGATTCAAAAGACAATACTCCAATATGCAATACACATTTCCAGACCCACAAATGTTGCAGTTTATGCGTGTTTAATTTAACTCTATTTAATTTTTATGTTCCAACTTGTTGGATGAATCGTGCCCCTCTCTGATGAACCATGCTAAAAAAAAGTGATTTATTTGTAATATTATTTTTTGTGAAAATAAAATTTTATAATCTGATTTGTATTTGAAATAGTGATAGTAAAAATTATTTATATAAAAATATAATTTATTTAATTAAAAAGTTTAAAAATAATTTTGGATAAAAATAATATAAAAATAATATAAAAATTATAACAAAAAATTAAAAAAAATCATAAAAATAAAGAAAAGGATAAAAAATATGTAATTAATAATATGACTTTTTAAGATTTTTTGAAAAAATGGATAAACTGGGTCTTATAAGTAGGATCGAAATGAGTATATATTATATCTAAATATATTGTTATATTTATACTACATCTACTTCTAATTATAAGACTCAATTCACTTTTTTTTAGAGAAGTTAAACAAGCAAAATAAATTATTTAATTATATCATATATTGTGTTTTTATCATAGTATATATTAATTCATAGACCTAATTCACGTTTTTAAATAGACCCAATTCATATGTTGTGTTTTTATCATATTATAAATTAAATATATTGTGATATTGATACCACCTCCGATCCTAATTATAAGACCAAATTCATTTTTTTTAGGCAAGTCAAGGAAGTAAAATAAATTACTTAATTGTATAATATGTTGTGTTTTTATCATATTATATATTAATTCATAAGTCAAACAAAATAATTTTTAAAAAATGATAAATTTTAATGCTCTAAATTAATATAATTAGTTTTATAAAAAATTAAAAAATAAATTGAATATTATAATTATGATCAGAAGAAAAAAAAAGTAATATCTTATCTATCCAATCAACGAGAGAAGCAATCAAAAACTGCTTTAAAAAAAAAAGTAGGCGATTGTCTATAAGTCTCATACGAACAGTCACTGTACCAAACTTTGTTTTTTTTTCACTTTTGGCAATTTGCAATTGGGAGGAAGATCTTCGTCCCAAACACGCCCACGCTAAGTAGTGGCATCTAGAACGCCATCGTTTTTTCCGCTCAATAAAAAAAAGTGTCACTGATTGATTTACGTTATTTTTTCTGCCAACACATAGTAGGATTTTACAAGGAAAAAGACAGAAATATTTTTAAAATAGGTAAAAAATAAATGAGTATCTTCAATTCCATTAATTCTAAAAGTATTGATTTTAAATTTTGGAAATTACCTAAATGTCTTTAATTTTTATTTTAATAAAAAATCAGTAACCCTTTTGTGCATTGCCGGAGCTTCGGGGCGGGTGACTGGAGCGGGTGACTGGAGGTTTTGAGCTTTCTGTTTAGTAAAGAGGATGCTTTGGGACACGATGGTGATGAATAGAACAGTGAAGAAATTTAAGTGAGTGGGTCTTAAAAACCGAAGGCCCACTATTGAGGTTCTCCACTCATCGTATCCTAAGTTTGGGACTGGGACCATTTGATTTATTTATCACACAATTTAAAATTGTCTCTTTTCAGCGTTCCTCTCTCTCGCATATCAAATCAAATTATGTTTATGCCATCTGTAAATATTACTCCATCTAACTTTATATATAAGACACTCTTAACATTTTTCACACTCATTAAGAAAAACTTTAAATCTTATTAATTTTATCATAGAATTCAACAATTTTTCAATTCTACTCATATTTAATGTACTCCTCTGATCTTATATACTCCGTATAAAGTAAAGAGAGATGATTTTTTTTGTCTTATACATAAGACATCTTACTAAAGTTTTAACAAAAATATACAGTTTTACCTTCCATTTATTAGAGTGCTGACTTTGTTTTCATTTAATATTGTATATATTAAATAGAGGTAGAATGAGATTTAAGGTTTTCCTTAGTTTATGTGAAAAATGTTGAAAATGACCTATATATAGGACTATAATACCAAATAAAAACAAAGGCAACATAAGGTGATTCAAAAGGTATGAATAGATTTTGCCATGTTTCAGGATAAAAGGTGAGTAATGCAAAAACTAGAATTTTCTTCTCTCAAAATGTTAATCATATCCGAGTCTAACAGTTAAGTGAGCTTTTGAGATTTACTCTAACGGCAAATTTAGGAAAATATTTGAGGGTTCCCTTACATCATCAAAG
>JBAGKO010000015.1:6803245-6817897 GCA_037177275.1 Acacia concinna | reverse complement strand
CTTTCAACATCTTGTATGATATCTGGCCAAATAATTGGTAAATATAATGTCTGGCATACTGGTTATTGATGTTTCTTGGAAAAATATTAATATATTCAAGGTAAAGATGTTATAAAATTTTCAGTTTCTGTTTGGACGAAGTTCATTTGTAGGCACATAAGATGTTGGGGAGGTTTTGAGGATTTTTCCCCCCCTTTCCCTGTATTGGGTAGCTTACATAGTTTGGAATGCATATTTGCTATTGAGTTCTATTGAGTCAATCAGCACTTGCATCAACTGATTATGAAGGTTGTACTGATATTGGTTTAGATTTATTCAGATGTCTAAAGCTAATGATGTGGAAAACCCTTCTAAACTTGAGGTTCAAAAAGGAGCTGATGCCCCCTTGCCTGCTAGTGGTAATATCCAGGGAAATTGGTACAATGCACTCCTCCGACAATTTTCAGTATACGGTATTGCTGCTGGTTATTGCTTATCTGCATCTTTGCTCTCAATCATCAACAAATGGGCTGTCATGAAATTTCCGTATCCTGGGGCACTAACTGCCCTCCAGTACTTCACCAGTGCAGCTGGCGTCTTCATTTGTGGAAGGTTCAAATTCATTGAGCACGACTCTCTGGACCTATTGACCATGTGGCGCTTTCTACCCGCAGCTATCATCTTCTACTTGTCTCTTTTCACCAACAGTGAACTACTACTCCATGCCAACGTTGATACTTTCATTGTATTTCGATCTGCTGTTCCCATTTTTGTTGCAGTAGGGGAGACACTCTTCTTGCATCAGCCTTGGCCATCCCTCAAGACATGGCTATCACTAGGTACCATCTTTCTTGGAAGTGTGATCTATGTGCTGACTGACTACCAGTTCACGGTTATGGCTTATAGTTGGGCTCTGGCTTACTTGGTCAGCATGACCATAGATTTTGTTTACATAAAGCATGTAGTTATGACCGTTGGTTTGAACACATGGGGTCTTGTGCTGTACAACAATCTTGAGGCTCTCCTACTTTTCCCATTGGAACTACTAATAATGGGTGAGCTTAAGAAGATCAAACATGAATTCTCCGGTGAGTCTGATTGGTACTCTTTCCAAGTGGTTTTGCCTGTGGGATTGTCTTGTTTGTTTGGCCTATCCATCTCTTTCTTTGGATTCTCCTGCCGCAGGGCGATTTCTGCAACGGGATTTACTGTTCTTGGCATAGTGAACAAGCTGTTGACTGTTGTGATCAATTTAGTAATATGGGACAAGCATTCAACTTGGGTGGGTACAGTGGGGCTTCTGATTTGTATGCTTGGTGGGATTTTTTATCAGCAATCAACAAGCAAACCAAAGGCTCCAAAACAAGTTACTGCGCAGGAGAGTGATGAGGAACAACAGAAGCTGCTTGAGATGCAAGCTAATTTAGAGACCAACATTAAGGAAAATGAAACTGGAAAATCATAGGAGACAACCATAGAGATTATTTTTACTTCTCACATTTGCACGATTCCTCAAGTGTACATTGGTTTCACAATCATCATCTAAATGTGAGTTATTCTTTCAAATTATATAGAGGTGTATCGATAATTCTTTCTCCGCCTTCAATTCCATAAGGATTTATTTGTTTTGTAGTGACCTTTATGCACTTTTTAGGATGAAAAATTAGTACTGAACCTTTGCCCAATGAAATGTGAAGGGATTCTCAATTTGGTGCCTTTACTTTTCATTTTCCAAAATAAACCATTGTGTATGTTAATTCTTAATTTGGTCATTTTGTTTTCGTGGGTATTTCAGATTCAAGACAGGAATCAAAACATTGTCGCACTCGTACCGTTCCAAATGTGAAATATTTCGAGTTTTTAGTTTTTACCCGTCTGTTTTTGAGATCTTACATTCATGTAATTCCTTGCGAATGTTATTTACACTCTTTTACTCTTACTCTTGAAAGACAAATTTTTTGCATACAAATAACTTTGCATTAGGGCCTTAAACTTCTCATCAAGTTCCATTTATGAGGCAGAGGGAGATGAATTTTGTTGGCCCTACTTAATAAGTCATTCAGCTGAAATTAGGGAAAATTAAAATAAATGACCTAAAAAAATGATAGTTATTGTAAAGGATCATAAAGCCTATAATTAAAGGACCAAACATTACAATATAAATTGAAAATGACTAAATTGTCCCTAGCAAAACTTCTTACACTATCTCTTGACTAAAATTAAACTAAAATCACCCATCATTTATTCAAATGTTATATCTATTTTTTAACTTTTTATTATTCACTAGATTCCATATTCATATAATTAATATATCATCAAAAAGTTGTGCAATTTATATTTTCAATGTCGATATCAATTAAGGTATTTTTTAGCAAAAATTAATTAAGCACTTTAGATAAAAATAAAAGATAAACTCATTTCATATATTTTTCAGATAAAATAGAGTATTTATATTTTTCAATTTTATTAAAATTAAATAAATTTTTAACCCATATAAATTTGTTCTAAAATAAAAATAAATCATAAAATTTCTTGGTTTATAAAAAATTATAATTTTAAAAATTGAAGAATGGGTAATATTTGAAAGTTGTGAAAAATGAGAATTGAGAAAATTTTTGTTTAACGTGTGAAATTTAGAATTTTGTATTATCTATAAAAATAAGTTATAAGAGAGAATGTAGGAAAGAATACATACATTTTGCTAGGGGCATTTTAGTATTTTTAATTTTATAATTTTCTATATGGTCCTAAGTAATTATAATTTTTGTGGTATTTCTCAAAAAATATTTTTTCCTCTAATCCTTAGTTCTAACTTTCCTTTGAAAGTTTCATGCAAATGTATATTTTTATCTTTTATTTATTATTGTATAGACTTTTGTTTTCATATTGTGTATGTTAAATGACGATAAAATTAAAAAGTTGTATAACTTTAACATAGAGCGCTAATGAGTAATGACTAATTAACTTTAACATAGAGCGCTAATGAGTAATGACTAATTAGTAGGATCATATAAGTGCTAGTTTAAAATACTTGTGTACTTGAATTTTTGGTTAACCTTCTTGTTTTTTCGATGAGATTTGACCTTTGAGAGAGTTACTTCTAATAATATATGAATTTGACTCAATAATATTGGATACAAAATAATCATACAAAAAGAGAGATAGATACCCTTTTTTTTACCAAGAAGAGAGATACATACTTAACCTAATTTTTCAAATTATTTTTTAACAAATAAAGTAATTAAATTATTATATTTATTTTATATTTTATATCTATTAAAAAAATATTAGATAATGTATAGTAAAATTCGAACCATCTAATTTTGTTATAGACAGGCTAGGTTTAAAAATGAGCCCCCGTGCTCAGCAATGAGATTGTTTTGGACTCAGGTAAATAAGCATTAACATCAAGAGCAAGCTCTCGTGTTGTTTACATGTATTGGAGTTCAATTTTTTTTTTCTCAAAAAGATTTGAAGATGAAGTGATTGGGTGTGTTTAGATAGGGAGAAAAGTGGGAAGAACGGGTGAGAAAATGAATATTAGGTTAAAAAATTTCCATAAATGGTAAAAAAACTTACTATTTTAAAAAGTTTTCTATTCTAATTTTCTTTCCCCCCTAATTTTCTCTCCCCCCTAATTTTCTCTCCATCCAAATATGGGGTAAAAGTTAATCCATTTATTATTCCTCCTCAATACATCGACGTCACCATTTTAGAAGTAGATTCTCTTATAATCTCTCTTAATCTTATCTGTTCAATATCGATTTGAGGGCTTAAAAAGAAATACATCATATAGTTAATAAAATTGCATCTCTATCTTCCAATGTGTTATAATCTTAAATGTCCATTCTATCACTAAATCGCTCTCCATTAAGAAATGGGGTTCAGTTTCTCTCAAAGTAGGATTGTTCATAAAGTCTAAATGCCTACAATGCTCGTCCCTGCTCTACAAAAAAGTGCCCAGCCCAACTCTAACAAATCAGCCCATAAACTATTTGGACATGTTCGGGCCGTGCCAAGCCAGACACTAGACATGGTATGCTGCCGAGTCCGAATCTTCTTAACGGCAACACCTCAGCGTCCCAATCACAATCTGACACATTAGCTAATTGTGAAATGCATCTCTACCATTTATTCTCTTATAATCTGAACCGTCCATTAATTTGCCAAATCCCTAATGAAGATTATCTTCCCAGAAAATTCTATCACTGCGCTCTGCATCCACACCAAGATTGAAGACGATTCAGAGAGTTTAGCAGAATATGTTTGCAATGAAGGTTCATCCTTTTGCCAAGAAGTGAAACACATTGCGATCGCAACCATTTGTGGTTTCTTCCTCCTCCTCCAACGCCAAGAAGCTCTGGAGACTTCCTCACGTCTTCGCCAATGTTCTCGAGCCCCCTCTCCAATTTGACGTCGACGTTTCTGTGGAGGATACGCCCACCTCTTTTCATTTCATCGCTATCGCCAATGGCATACCCAACGGCATGCGCACCTACGCCATCGAAATCTTGCCCGGCATGACCAAAATTGTCATCAAAGGGACGGATGGTGGTAAATTGGTGGCCGGTCTCTTGGCCTCGACCTTTGGAGGTTCTGATTGCCAGCATAGACCAGGCCCGGCATGGCCACCGCTATATGCTCCGGTGGTAAACTGGTTGTCACGGTGCCCAAAACCACCGCAGGAAAGTGATATTGATGAAGATGAAAAGTCA
Source organism: Acacia concinna (assembly GCA_037177275.1). NCBI lineage: Eukaryota > Viridiplantae > Streptophyta > Magnoliopsida > Fabales > Fabaceae > Acacia > Acacia concinna. The sequence continues at coordinate 6,813,203 of JBAGKO010000015.1, read as the reverse complement.
TGGCAATGAGAGAGGGACGTGTTTGTAGTAAAACAATTTCCTTGTTGCTCTTTGGTCTCAACATGAATCAACCAACCTTATCTTAATTTTGATGGATTCAATTTAAAATCCGTACTCTCACTTTTATTTGGTGGTGACTATTCAGAAGAAGTTGGTGGAAAATCCGTACACTCACTTTTATTTTGTCTGCATTCATATTAATATATTTGAATGAAAAGAGAGCAGCTAGTCGGTTGAGTTTTCTACAGAGGTTGTTAATTGTTCCTCCTGAACTTGCTTATGGAAGTAGAGGAGTCCAGGAGATCCCTCCTAATGCAACAATAGAGGTAATTTAATTTGTTCGATCTTTTGCAATGGTTTCTACCTAAAAGATGATACTACAATTATTATTGCTGCAGATCATAGTGTCTATGTAATTAGTAATATCTATCCATATATATGTGATCTGCCCAACTTGAACCATAAATACCTGTTAAGAAACTCATTCACTGTCCATGGGAATCACTAGTTTCAATTCCCGTAGTCTACACTTTGGAGAATGTGTACCTAAGGAAGCTAGTTTTAGGTGGAAGGGTTTGTTCGCCTGTTCCATGATCCAAACGCCAAATATACTCATACTTGATTCAATGGGAGTGCAATCCTTGTTACTAGCGCAGTTAGAAAAACATTTTCCGCAATCGCTGTTACTAGCGCATTTAGAAAAACATTTTCTGATTTTAGTTTTAGATCTGATCATGTTGTAGCTTAGGAGTTTCTGCATATTAGTCAATAAGGCTCTAGTGCTGCATTACTTTTACATGTTCTTATCTTATTTTTCATATCCATTTTTACTATTTGCTACTCTCTCCATGTTGTAGATAGGTGTTGAGCTGCTGCCCATTAAACAAAGCCCATTTGGGTAAGTAATAGTGCTGGAAATTTAAATGTGTTATATTACTAGTATAATAACATGCGTAGTTAATTGACACCATTGGTTATGTACTGTGCAGGACTGCGGTCAAGATAGTTGAAGGCTAAGCTTCATTTATCATATAATGAGTAAGGCCCCGTTGGCTCGGCAATTCAAATGTGAAAGGAATATAATTTGATAGATTATGTCCAGAGAGAACTACCCCACAATCCAGGCACCTTCTACTTTGCAATTTTGTGTAAATTAACCTGAAAATTCTCACTTTTCTTTTCAGAAAAATAATGAACAAAAAAACAAAATGGGAGAGAATGTGTAAAGTGTTCTTGAGTATGTTGATAATCCCAATTCGTTTGACGACTGGTTTTGGGAAGGCGTTCTAAAAAGTTTTCATTCACAGTTTAATTTTAGACTTACATACATCATCTTCTGAACAGCCACTAACATCTGTTAATCTTTCACTCTTTTCTCACTTGTGCTCCCTTTATTGAGATCCTTTTTTATGTTGTTTCCAAGTAAAAAGCGCGCTTCACAGTATTTTGTCTATTCGAAGCTATGAAATAATCATGGAAGAACGTGGGTGGTATATTGCTATTACTTGTTTCATTCTGACATGCACAAACAGTAGTCAGAACTGAAACATTAAAAACAATTGTCCAAGCTTGCACTTGGCTGTCTCAGGAAAAAGAAAAGAGAAAGGTCAAGCATGAAAGACCTTGTCCAATACCTTCAATAATGCATCATTAGAACTTGCAGACTATCAGAAACAGTGACTGAGGCATCTGTTTGTGAAAGTGTGTTGTGTAACTCCTATGATCTTGCCTTAGCTAATTTTTATCCCTTTACTAGCCAGACGAGCTCTACCTATATTTGACTGTTTAAATGGGTAAGAAACTATTATGTTAATGTTAAATGCTCATTCATACGTGGCAGAGTTACCAGCTTCAAAGGCATCATATCAATATGGAAGGTAGCGACAATGGTGAGTATAGCCCACTAAAAAGGAGTAAAACTGTAAGTGGAGATTTGGTTGGGTGGGGAAAAAACAGAGAGATTGGAATTAGATGCTTTCCTTTTTCTGTGGTAGAATCAACTAATCATAATTCCAAGTGAATCTGAGATTGGAAGAATTGTTGCACTAGAATGACCAAAAAGGGAATTGAACTTTATTATACTAGGAATGCATTTCTGAAAGGTCTTGATTAGTATTATCTCAATCCATGAAAACTCATATGCCTCACCATTCTCTTTCTAAAGCATCGGATTGATGTTCTAAATCTTCATTGCATATAAATTGGGGATTTGGTCTTATCTAATTCACACACACACACACACACTTCACTAATAACAGTCATGATATAGTATAATATATCGATAAAGCTCTATAAATAAACTATAATAGAGTTGGTCTAGTAGTATAAGACCTCACTAAATCCTCTTACTCTTGAGTTTATCTCTTAGAGGAAACACTTGTATTAGGAGGGAAATCATGAACTTCGAACCGGTAACAGATGTTAATATATATATGTATGCATGTATAAGCTCTATGAATCAACAGTCATACTAGAAAAAGCTTGTTTTGCCTTTTGAGGATCCTACGAAAAATCTTAAGAGAGAATATATATGAGCTTTGCTTGAGAAATTCTGCGTCATTCCTTTAAAATGTAAATTAAGACATTGTGACTTGTAAATTTAGCGCACTGCCTCAATATTCAGATTCTTTGCAACATAGCGTGGCAAAATAATCCCTCCGGTCCTAATTATAAAACTTTGTTGACTATTTTTGGAGCATTCTAAGAAAATTAATTATATTACTTAATCATATCATATGTTGTATTTTATTACATTATATATTAGTTCATAAGTCAAACAATATAATTTGAAGAAAAACAATAAATTTTAAAGTCTTAAAGTAATTTAATTAATTTTTTTATAATTCTTTAAAAAAAGTTAACTGAGTCTTATAATCAAGACCGAAGGGAGTATCAAATTGTTGAAATTTCAAGGCAAGTCTCCCTTTTTCTAAAAGATGGTCACACTACATGAGGGACCAGAATAGGAATAAGATTTCTGATGGTATAATCTTTGACAGATGAGAGTGGGGGAAAAGAAAAACAAAAATTAAGTGAGTGGGATAATTCAAGAGCAACTTCATTAGTCACTACAAGGCATATACCACATAACCTTTTTGTGTCAGAGTGGGTTACGCAATTATAGGGATCACCAAAGGCTTTCCATTTTTTCTGATTCTTCTTTAAAAAAAGGGGTTTCCATGGATGTTAATGGCAAGACTGAACTCACTACTCCAAAGTGATAGGCACTGGGACCACATAAACTCCTGCATTATTCTTTTACCCCCACCTCACTACTCTTTTTCTTGTTAGTTTTTACAGAGAGAAGGGATGGAAATTAAAGAATTTGGAGAATTATTACTTAAGCATGACTACAAGCTGATGTCTAGTTATGATAGGGACTGCAGTAAATAGAGCTGGGAATAGAATTGCAAGTTGGCTCACACTAACCCGCCGACCGCAGGTTGGGATTTTCCCAACCCTAACCCAAAGTGCTGGTTTGTGGGTTGACCCATATTTTTTTTAAGAAAAATATATTTTTACTTTTCTTTAAATAATTGCAAGTGAGAGGCACACATGAGTTATTAAATTTGTCTTCTTAGCATCAACTATTCTACTTATAAAAATTTTAAAAAATAACTTATAATCAAATTTGTCAAAGTTTACAAACTAAAAATATTAAATCATCCTTAAACAATCAACATATAATAACTTGATTTAAAGGGGGAGGATGATGCGATTTTTTTCTGTTTGGGATTGGAAGATACTAAGGTAAGAGTGAGAGACTTACATGGTATATAGTATAAGTATATTATAAAATATATATACCAGCCAGACATTGAGGGCCTATGTAGCTGTCATTATGAGGGTTGAGAATTTCCTAACCCGCGGGTTAGCAGGTTGGGCCCGTATTACTGGCTCTAGCAGTAAACCTACATGCACACAATCAAAACATCAATTACCTTGTTTGTTGTGATCACTTTGAAACTTGGTTAAAAGCATTGAACATAGGTGTTGATAACCTAGTTTGACACGGAAAGCATGTCAAAATATTTCAGAACATCAAGAAGAAACAGAGGACTTACCATGTTCTCTACATGTCACACCATTTCTGCCATCCTTCTCAATAGTGTAGGTTGGAGCCTTGGACTTTGTCCTGTTTACATGAAACCCTTGCTTCTGTTTATGGCATCATTTTCCTACATGTGAAAAAATACATGAAAAATTATTGACTACTGCATATTAACTTCGTAGTGCGAGGTCCATAATGTTGTTGTGGTAGCATTTTATTAAGCCTTGATGGCCAGTTTCTCTACTTTAATCATATGCTGCTTGATTAGATTAAATAAAGAAAGAAATAACCTTCAAAAACCAAAGTAGCAAAAGGTGAAGCCTTTTCTAAGTTCAAATTCCCAATATAGAGAAAATCAGCTAGCTATGCTGACCCTATCATTGTGAAGGGAATCAAATGGTCCCACAAAGCACCCAAATTTTTCATGGCATTCCATATTAGATTCTGTAGCCACCTTTTCTTAATTTGCATTGCGCCCGCTTTATTCCAACGTAGCAGCCCTTCTTATTTATCCCTCGCCCTTCCTGTCTGTAACGTGTGATCAATTAGTCATCATCTCCCTTGTTCATGCAGAATGATCATTGAACCAAAAATAAGTTCACGTTTACAATTTAGCCATGTCCTCCTTCTTTTCTTTTTCCTTGGTCATCATCATTGTGCTTCTCAAAAGACTTGCCCTAACTGTGGCTCCTTACAAATTCCATATCCTTTAAGCACAGACCCTACCTGTGGTGATCCATCCTATAGCCTTCACTGTGATCCTAAATCTAAAAAGCTCTACTTTAACACCCTCAACGGAAGTTCCTATTCTGTTCTCAGAATTATGCCTTCTGCCCAACGCTTGGTGGTGCAGCCATCTCCTTGGCTTTCTAGTTCATGTGTCACTCAAGATATGCCTGTGAGTGGTGGCCTCTGGTTAAACCAGTCACTTCCTTTCAAAATAACTTCATCCAACACAGTCTTCCTCTTTAACTGCTCGCCTCGCCTGTTAGTTTCTCCTCTCAATTGTACTTCTTCTAGCCTTTGTCACTATTACTTGGACAGCTCAGGACATGTTGACAGTAAAAGAGCTTTTCAGTGTGCCAGTGGTCTTGGCCCTTGTTGCACCTTTGTTGCAGGTGGGATGCCTTCAGCATACAAGATACGCCTTCACAGCTCTGGTTGTAAAGCATTCAGAAGCATCCTTCACTTAGATGCAGAGAAGCCTGCTTATCAGTGGGTGGAAGGCCTTGAAATTCAATGGGCTTCTCCTCCTGAACCTCTCTGCAGGACCCAAAAAGATTGCTCTGGAGCTTCTATCTGTTCCCCGGCTGAAAAAAATGGCATCTTTCGCTGTCTTTGTAAGGGAGAATACCATTGGGACCCTATGGCTGCGACTTGCTTGAAGAACAAGGAAAAATCTAAATCACATGTCAGCTTAACAGTCTCGATTGTGGTTGTGACATTTTTTTGTCTAGCCACAGTTATTGCCATCATCTTAAGGAGGTCCTGGAAGCTATCTTATGGGTCAAAACAGGCCAACACAATAGAAGATGTGATAAAGTCAAATTCTGGAGAGACACCGGCTAGGATGTTTAAACTGAAGGAGGTGATGAAAATAACAAATGGATTTTCTAAAGACAGAGTTTTGGGGAACGGTGGGTTTGGGGAAGTCTACAGAGGTGAACTTCAAGATGGGGCAGTAGTGGCTGTGAAGAAAGCTAGATTGGGCAACCTCAAAAGCATCCAACAGATACTAAACGAGGTTGCAATTCTTTCTCAAGTCAATCACAAGAACCTAGTCAGACTCCTTGGTTGCTGTGTAGAATCTGAGCAGCCTCTGATGATCTATGAGTATATCTCAAACGGGACCCTCCATGACCATCTTCATGGAAGGTATCACAACTTCTTAGACTGGAAAACGAGGCTGAAGGTTGCTTTTCAAACTGCTGAAGCATTGGCGTATCTTCATTCTGCTGCTCACACCCCCATTTACCACAGAGATGTGAAGTCCACAAACATACTTCTAGATGATAAATTTAACGCCAAAGTTGCAGATTTTGGGCTCTCCAGATTGGCAAACCCAGGAATTAGTCATGTATCAACCTGTGCTCAGGGAACATTAGGCTACTTGGATCCTGAGTATTACCGTAACTACCAATTAACTGATAAAAGTGATGTTTATAGCTATGGTGTCGTGTTGCTGGAGCTTTTGACGTCCCAAAAGGCTATAGATTTCTCAAGAGATCAAGATGATGTAAACCTAGCAATTTTTGTTTGTCAACATGCCAGAAACGGGTCAGTCATGGAACTGGTAGATCAGAGGCTCCTAATGTCTGAGGAACCATCTGATGATAAAGTGAAAACAAGCATACAACTGTTCTCAGAGCTAGCACTCAGCTGCCTAAGGGAAAAGAAAAGCGAAAGGCCAAGTATGATGGACATTGTTCAACATCTTCAATGCATCATTAAAATTGCAGATCAAGCGAGGAATAGTGATGAGGTGTCAGTTTAAGAAAGTGTTCCGTGCGACTCGTATACTCCCGCACTAGCTACAATTTTTTCCCCTTTTTTGGCCAAACTAGTAGTATCTATATTTGAGTTTAGATAAAGGTTATTGTGTAAGGAGCTATAATATTGTTAGATATTCACGTAGTGCAAAGTTAAAGCTTTGAAAGGCGTCATATCAGTATGGAAAGTAGTGGCAATGGCGTCTTGGTTTTTGAAACATGAAAGTGAGCATAGCCCACTAGAAAGAATAAAAAATCCTAAGGGGGATTCTGTTGGGTGGGAAATAAAGGAAAGACTGGAATTAGATGCTTTCATTTTCTGTAATGGCATGAACCGGTAAAAAAAAAATCCTCAGTGAATCTGAGGTTTGAAGAATTAAAGAGTTATTGCTCTAAATAGGCTGAAATGGAAAATCAACTTTGTAATAATTGGAATTGCACCTCTAAAAAGTCACAATTAGCTCAATCCATTTCTGAAAGGGGAATAATCTTTGCAAGCAATTGAAATTAGACGCATGGAACAAACAAGGGCAAAGGGCAGGATCACCTGAGATGAGTGGGGATAAGTCAAAAGCAAATTGATTGGTCACTGTAATGCATATACCACAAGTTTGCGTGTCAAAGTGGAATAGGCAATTTATGAGGAACCCCAAAGGCTTTCCATTGTTGGTAATGGCATCACTTAACTCACTGCTCCACAATGATTATGAACACCATAACTGAGAAGGAAGATTTGTTCAAGAGAATATAAACTGGTGTCTTATTATTATAAGGACTAACACACGCACGAACAGAAACGAAACATCAGTTGCCTGATTTATTATGATCTTTTTACACTTGATTAAGAAATCCAAAAAGAATAGGACAATAATAGGAATTTGTAGTTACAATAGCGCTATTGATAAGCTTATCTTACACAGCAATTATAGATGAGTTCAATTAACTTTAAACTTTCAAGTTTTAAAAATTTTCTCTCAATTTTTATTATTTTCGTAAAAATTTTATAATCCCACTGGGAGAAAAGCAATACTCCTTCAAGGCGGAAAATGTTTTTATATGGCCTTAAAAATTAAGATATTGTTAATTAAAAACAAAAGAAGAAAATTCAGTATCTTCTGTGGATTTCTAGCACGTTGTTCTTTTTTTATATTAAAAACAAAATGACGTTAAAACTAAATGAGGCTTTTACAAATGACAATACAGAGTAGAGCTAACGCATAAATACGAAAATTGATGCAAGAAGGACAATTTCACACTGCATAATTCTATCCCTTTGAATATCACGAGCAACGAACTGATATTTGTTCACAGTGATAAGTGATGATCTTGCTGAGCAAAGGCAAAGTGCAGTGAACATTTGTGGATCTGCATATTTCTAACCATAAATGAGCTTGAGCAAAATCGAACTATTTAGGCATAGTATATTTTTAATGAATGTCCCCGAATGCTTGTGTTGGAGTCTTGTTAACTCCCTTCATTCCTCTGAAACAATAGTTCAAATGACACAAAAAGGTTATTGAGTTAGCTATTAAATTTCTAAAACATAAAATTTAACAAATTCAAACGTTGCCTTATTTATGTTTCATATTCTAATTAATTTCAGAAGTTTAAACAAATATTTTCATATTTCTTAAAGTTAAAACAAATACTACTCTTTTACTCATAATCTTCCATCACACGTTAGCTTTATATTATATTGTGGCAAAAATTCATACTTCTCAAGTCCAATCTTTAATATAAAATTCATTTCAGAATTCAATTATTGGGGAACTTGCGCATGGGTTGCGGGATGTATCTCTTAAAAGAAAGGTTGAAGAATCTTCGGAGTCCCCAATTCACAAAAGAAGGAAAGATCATGACCAAGATTCTCCAAAATGTGCAAGGGACCGTGCGATGGCAAAGGTGGATCTGAGGAATTTTGAAGCCACTGAAGGAGCCCAATTGTTCAATTTCAGTGATTTCTGAGGAGGACAACAGAATGCTAATGGCGACCATTCATGAGGAGGAAGTAAGGAGGGCTATATTCCAGCTGGGAGGACAAAAGGCACCAAGACCGGATGGCTATACAAGATTGTTTTACCAAAGAACATGGGATATCATTGGCAAACAGGCGAAAAAACTTGTACAAGAATACTAGGAGGTGAAGGGATAGACTAACAGTGGTCAAGAGGAAGCTAATTCTGAAAGAACAACCAGAAGAGATCTGGCTAAGTGGCAGGCACCTTCAGGGAGACAAACTTAGTGGCAAATTGTGTTGCAAAGGCCTCGATTGGTGAGTCTTGCCCAGTCGATTGGGTGTTGCAGCCGCCTTGTCAGCTTAGAAGACTTTTGGAGGAAGACTCGCACTTATATGCAAGGAATCCTGATTAGGCTCTATAATTGCTGTTAGGTTTTATTTGCTTTGTTATTTTTTGTTGTAAGGCTTGTCTGTTTGTTTATTTCTGTTGTATGGGTTCAGCTTTATGGACTTGTGTTCTTTGGACATGTATCGGTTTAACCTTCAATGAAGGATGTTCTTTGGCAAAAAAAAAAATATAAGATTCATTTCATAATTCAATTTATTTATTAAAATGAATCTTATATTAAAGACAGATGGTAGTAATAAGGTATGACCCAAGTTTGATAATGTTCGGTTTCATGACTTTCTCATCGTATTTTCTCAACATCCTCCTGTCTGTTATTCCTAGTAGTCGGCATGCATGGGCTTTGATTCCACACAATTGCCCTACATGCAGGAGTAATCCAAATGCACAATAATCATAGAAACTTATTTTTTGTTATGAATATTATTTGTTTAGATGTGCATAACATTCAATAATATAAGACTCTTCATCTTCTTTTCATATTGAATAATGTTATAGCCCATTTCCACCAAATTGAATGATTTGTAATATTTATTCTTGATATCACCTAATGGTACAATTATGTTGCTTAATGCACCTCTTCATGTATTGTAACTCATAGGGTTAGTCTTCAATACTAAGATCCTATAAATAGAGACATGCACATACACTTGAGGTAAGGAATGGAATAACAATCACTTCCTCTTTGCTCTCCAAATTCTCCCTTGTCTTGTCTTTTCTTCCCAAATTTCTCTATTTCATTTTTTTTATTTTTATAACACATTATCAGCACGAGTTCGTTCTGAAGGTGTACAGTTTGATTTTCATCTCATGCATTATTTCTTTCATCCCATGCATTATTTCTTCTACTATCTAAATTTCTCATTATATTATATGTTGTTTATTTTCTACATTATTTTATCTTTCTAGTTTAGATTATTTATTGTTTCATATTATTTTTCTTTATTTTCTTTTATGTTATCTATCTTATCTTTCATTTTATCTTTTATTTTTCTTTCATCTTTCATTTTGTTTTTCCTTTTATTGTTTATTATATAATGATAATTGTTTATATC
>JBAGKO010000015.1:6781762-6800401 GCA_037177275.1 Acacia concinna | reverse complement strand
TTCTACTGCCTATCATCCACAAACAGATGGCCAATCAGAGGTACTTAATCGTTGCTTAGAAACTTACTTGAGATGTATGAGTTGGGAAAAGCCTAAAGAATGGGCTAAATGGATTTCACATGCTGAATGGTGGTATAATACCACATATCATACTTCAACGAAGGCTACACCATATGAATTATTATATGGACAGCAGCCCCCTTTACACACCCCTTATTTGCCACATAATTCAGTTTTAGAAGTGGTTGATCGAAGTTTTATGGCTAGAGAAGAAGTCTTAGCAATTCTAAAACATCATTTGAATAGAGCAGCAAATCTTATGAAGCAGAAGGCAGATTTGCACAGGTCTGACAGGGAATTTCAGGTTGGTCAGTGGGTCTTTCTGAAGTTAAAACCTTATAGACAGATATCTACAGCAGTGAGGACTTCTCAGAAATTAGCTCCAAGGTTCTATGGGCCATATAAGGTGATTGAGAAGGTTGGGGCAGTAGCATACAAGCTTGAACTACCTAAAGAATCAAGGATACATCCTACTTTTCATGTATCTCTATTGAAGTTGTGCCCAGACCCAACAGTGAGGCCTAGACACCCTCCAACAGAATTTCCAGAACTCCCTCCAGCAATGGAACCAGAGAGAATTCTGCAGAAAAGGATCAAGAAGAGAAGGAAGAAGATGATAACAGAAGTTCTAGTTCAGTGGAAAGGGTTACCAGATGAGGAAGCATCTTGGATGGTTTTGTATCACTTCCAGCAACAATTCCCTACGTTTGTCATGCAGGATCCTTGAGGGCAAGGATGTTTTAAAGGGGGGTATTGATATAATGTTGTAATATGAATGTGCAAATAGGGATTTAGTTAGGGATTTAATTGACCCTAGCTGATTCTGTTAGTTTCTGTTTTTCTGTTATTTTCCCTTGTTCTGTTTTCTGTTATTTCCCTTACACTAGCCGTTAGTCATTAATCCTATAAATAGAAGGGAATGACTCATATAATAGAGACTTTTGACATTTGTGAAGAATAATAGTTTTCGACAATAACAGATTCTTTCTTCTCTTCTCCCTCTTCTTCTAATCATCTCTATCCTTCTATTTCTATCTTCTATCTTCTACCCTAGTTTCTAAGATTCAGATTACTAAAAACATATCAGAGGGTAGCTAAGGGATTTGATAATGGATAAAACAATACTCCCTCAATCCCTATATATAAAATACTTTTAAGTAAAACGTGAGATTTTGGAAAAACAGTTAAAGTTAGTTAAAAATAATAAATATTTAGGAAATATAATTCTTTTTTGGAGAAATTGCAATTTGGTCCCAATGAAAGGAATTCACAATGGCCCCGCGAAATCGCATAATTGCAATAAAATCCCGTAGAGTTGTCAATGAAGCTCATGGAGTTGTTAATGACAACCCCTGAAAGCACGTGAAGTTGTCAACTGGGACTTTATTGCAATTACATGATTGTGCACGACTGTTTGATCGTAAATTTCCTTCCCTAAGAACAAATCTCAATTTTCCCTTGTTTTTTCAAAAGTATCCCTATTTATGAATGAGCAAGAAAGAGCAATGATGAAAAAAAGAAAGAGAATGCATAGGCAACAAATTATGTGAGAAAATATGGCCAAAATGGGTAAAAGTGCATTTATTATAGAGACAAAATCAAACGGTATCTTATAAAAAGGGATAATCCCATTCAAATAAAAGTATCTTATATATAGAGACTGAGGGAGTATACAAGAAAGGCAGATCCTCCAAAGCTCCTTCTATAACTACCACCCACCACCTTGCAATAATTAAACCTCAAAACCTGACAATTATTGCCTTTAATCCACCAAGACTTGAAGGAACACCGAAATAGGATCAGTTAAAATTTTCTTTCTTAAGGGAGAGAAAAATTGGTAAGAAGCAATTCAAACAATGCACTTCGGTAAATTTTCCCCCTCAGATTACATTTATGGGCAATTATATTCTTAATGTTTCCAATTCACGGCAGTTCAGAGGGGAGAAGTTATTTGCTGATGGGCTAAAGTTTTAAGCATGTTAGTTGCCTCTTGGGTCCCTATGTCAAAAAACCATAACTGACACTTCAATCTATCTGTGGAAATTTAAAACACCAACAATCATGCTTATCTACATGAATTTCATGCCAATTATAGTTCACAGTGATAAATTGCTTGAGTGACTAAGATAGGGTACCTGTGAATCTAGATTCACTTCAGCTCCAGACCCAAAAAGTGCATCTCCTTCTTCCATAGCTCCCATAGCTTTCATAGCCTTCATCTCAAAATTATCTTCAGCTGGAGCAGGCTTTGATGACATTGCTTCCTGTATTCGTCTTTGCTGCTCCTCTAATACAGCCATTCGTTTACGCTCCTATGAATGTGCCATATGGTCAAGTTATCTTCCATATACTTAATTCTTAAATACACAGTCACAATTAAAACATATTTTTCAAAAAGTTACCAGGATAGCCCTGTCCTCTTCAGGATCAATAGCTTCCTCATTTTCATCACCATGCAACAGTATCGGTGAAAAGGATCCAGACTCATCTTCAGCTTCTTGATCCTCTCCTTTCATGGGTTCTGGTGAATATGTTTCATCTGCAGATCGAACTATACAGGAAAAAAGGGTAAATTTAAACATGAAATTCAGACTATAAGTCAATGTCTCATGAACAATTAAATAACAGAAAATTTACCTTTAACATCATCCTGGATATCCTCCTCTTCAGATTTTGTACCATAAGCATTCTCCAATTTGTCTTCACCCTCCAATGGTAGCTCAAGGCGTTGCAAATGCTTACGTAACATTTTAGCATGAATTTCCTTTAACGAAGCCTGCATTTATGGCAATTAAGTAATGGAGGGAACCATTGTTCATGACATGAAACACACAATTATATATGATGAAAAATACCTTGGCCCTATAAATGTGGAGGCGTTTTAAAACAGCTTCCCAATACTCAACCACTTTTGCGGTACCACTGCTCATTTGAGACTCAATATGCACTCTCATAGCCTCCAGTTCAGCACAGGTCTTCCCTTGCAAGAGATTCTTCACCTCTGCCTCAACACTGGCATGCAGACCTCTTTCTTCTGCAAGCAGCTCAGCAGGCGGTTCTTCCCCACGCACCCTAGCTCGATCAAGAGCATCCTTTTTCCGAGCTTCAGCAAGTTCCCAATCACATACCACAAGGAGTGCCTGCATTTAGTAAACGTTAATGAATACGTCTTCAGCTTTGAACATGAATTGTGGAAAGACAGACTAACTGCCAAAATCATTAGGTTTTTCAAAGGTACTGACACAAGAAAGATGTCGTGCAATCAGATGGGAGATCCTAATTTACATTTACCTACACGCAAAAGAAGCCAAGAATAGAAAAGTTGAATCAACTCAAAATTTAATGATTCCCAGTCCTTTAATTCGGCTTGGACAAAACCATAAATACAGTGAAGAGCTGACAGGACTACTCTTGTAACCAAGATTTTAGGGATTACAAAGCAACCAGTGAAGGACTACAAAGCAATTAGCTAGCAATGGGAAGGAACGATACCTCCCAGTATTCCACATGGGTTGGTGTCTCCCTATCAAGGTCAAGATGCATTCTGATGTCATCACGAAGCTCTTCCATTTCTTTCACTGTCAAGCCCTGCAACATATATGTAAAATCTGATGATGTTGACATTCAAAGCTGGAATTCACTTATGACAGCATGACAAGTTTTTAAGAGGTGCATCTCACTGAATAAAAGAAAAAAGAGATGCAACACGACACTATAAAGCTAAAAATAACGACCTTGAAAACCATGTATGGTTCATTTATTTCAATATCCAAGTCATCTGATCCATTGAGGTGTTTGGTTAGGATATCAATCGGCTTGGCACGCCCTTCAAGCAATCTAATCTCTGACCTAACTTTGCTTTGGTCAAAATGAAACTGCAGACCAAATCGTATTAGTCAACAAATTGCCAATACTAGAACAAACAATAAAAGAAATAAGTGTGAGCACCACAACACCTCTTCTTCTTTTTTTTCCCAATCCTGGAATTCAGCTCGAGCACGTTCTCTGGCTAATATTGCCTGAGAGGAAATAACAGAAGATGACAGTAAAGTGACCATCAATTAACATTTACATAGGTTCAGAAGTAACTTTTTAGACATCTTTAACACATTTAGAGCCTCAAATTCGTGAGTGGAGTTACTTTATTCATTTCTAAGTAAAGATTTTAAAGGATTGATCAAATGCATAGGGTTTTTTTTTTTTTTCAAGACAAGGTTTAGCATACTTGGTAAGAGTATATGGTGGTAAAACGTGTGGCTTTTACCACATGCCTCACAAATTAAGGTACTAACCATTTCTTCTTCATGCTGTGCCTTCTCAAGCGCCCTTTCTTCCCTTCTCTTCTTCACCTTTTCAATTTCTGCCTGCATTGACACTTTTCATGAGAACTTTGAGTCTCTATGGAAATCCATTTCAGTAAGGAAAATGAAAGTTGAAAGCATTCATCATGGCCTTTTACATTATATCGAAAAAGGAACTTCACATTAAAGGACATTCCAACTAGTTAAAAAACTTACAAAAAATAAAAAATAGTTCATAAGTTGAGAGTTTAAACATGCATTATGGGATATATGTAGAAAATGAGAATTCTGTAATTAATTTAAATTCAGTAAAACGCTCTTAATCAGATGACTTCCCTACTTTAATAATTCTCCTGTCAACAAATAACACCACTACATCATAAATTGATTGTAAAAACAGAAACCTCCGAAACTGAAATTCATTTGAACCTTAATATGAAGTTTTTATGATGCAGAAGTAATTATCAGTCCATAAAAAAAGATATGTTGAAAGAAGGTCGAGTTTTTGGTCCTCCCAAATTACTCCTACTTCTGCCACATGAATTCTAAAATATTAGTATAAATTATACGTTTGCACAGCCTAGAAAGTATAAATTACCAACTATCGAGTAAAAAGTCTCAATTAATCGAATGTCGTAAAAAGAAAAGAGAAATTCCTAATAAAACAGAAACGTACCATCCTGTCTCTCTGTCTCTTTTTCTCAGCCTTGACTGAAAAATTATCAAGCGAAGTTCCTTGAGAAACATCTCGCTCTATTTTCTTTCTCCAAACAAATCTACAAACAAACATTTTGTTAATATGATATAGGTAGGCATCAGTCAACAATTTAATACACTACTTCATGGGAAAACAAATAACCACAGATTCTAGATCATTACAACACAAAATCTTAAACAGCCATAGAAGATCTAAACACAACAACACCCACAGAAAAAAGATAACGGTCAAAATATCAAAGATGACTCAGTATTTGTAGCATGTCGCTCCAAATACGACAGATAAAAAAAATTCAAGAAGAAAAAGTCAGCAATTCAAGCCATCGTCACCACGTTCTCCATTTTACCCACAAGGCTAGAATTAGAAGACTAATCAAGCAATCATCTGAAAGCACAATCCCAGCAGAGTTTTCAAAAATAATCTCCATTAGACACTTCGGTAATCAGAAGCAAATTGAAGAATATAATACCAGCGGACCCTCAACCAATGTCAATAGGCTATTAATATATAGTGCTTGCTCCCAACCCAGCATCAATTACTCCGGCGCTACCTATAGCTCCCCCAACCGCCAAAAAAAAAAACAAGAATAATATTCTCATGAGTGACTAACAATGTTGAACATGAAGTGCTTATCTCTTATGGTCGAGCATCTAACCAAAATTAAATTATCAAATTTTTAAAAAGTTAACAAGAAAGTTAGGGAGAAGAAGGAAACTTACTTCTCATTGAGATTAGAATCACCGAATGGATTTGAATCGTTCGAATAGCCCGAGACTGTTTGAGTCTTCAACTTTTTTGCAACCTTCATTGCCTGATCATAACAGAAAAACGAAAACAGTGTCAGAACAGTAGTTCAAACTGCTCCAGTCATGAAATGACATACATCGAAAACCAACTATGAACCTTTCTCTGGGCCTTTTTAGCCAAGTACTCTTGTATTTCTTCTTCAGTAATGGCCCTCGAGGACTTTTTCTTCTTGTGACCCCGTTCGTCACTGTCATCGGTCTCCTGCTCAGCTGGTGAGCTCCGACGCCGAGACCGCCGACTACTGCTTCGACTATGATTGCTACTTCTCTTACGCTTGTCAGAACCCTTTTCGGGCGATGATTCACGGCTATCTGACTCATTGGACAGGGAAAGTGATTCTGATTCGGAATCTTCTGACCTTCGCCTTGACCTACGAGAACGTTCTCTCCTACTCCCGCTGCCCATTATCTTCAGCGTACTGGGAGGGAGAGAGAGAGCGCCTAGGATGGAAGGACAGAGAGTTGATAGATGAAAGTGTTGAGCCGCCTGCTAAGAATCCGATCAGAAAGGAGCCATTGGAGGAGAATGGCGCGATGGGTGACAGAGGCGGTGGGTTTGGGAGGAGGGGTATGTCTTAACGCTTAACCGAATTTTTCTCCCCTCATGGAACTGAAGTTCATTGAGATAAAAAATCTAATAGACTGATAAATAAATAAATAAATATCATTTAAATATTAAAAATTTAAAAAAATAATTTAAATTTAATAACAGATAAATAAGTGATTTTGACAATAATTCAACATGAAATGATTATAACAAAATAATTAAAATTTAATAAAGAATTATTAAAATTTAACCGATAATAATTAAAACTGATTAATATTCTGCCTCTCATTTATCATTTATGAATCATCTTTTAGAGTTTTTAATATCTATAGGGTATTTATGTATCTTTTTTCCTTAATTTATTTTAGAATTTAAAAATATAAAATAAATTATTTATATACTTCATCCAATCACATTAATTTTTAAAAAAAATCATAAAAAATTCCTAAAAAAGTTGATTCCATTACTTTAAGACATTAAAATGTATCGAACTAATATATAATATAATAAAACACAATATATGATATGATTAAGTAATATAATTAACTTTCTTAGAATTTTCTAAAAAAATCAACGAGCCCTTATAATTAGGATCGGAGGGAGTATATATCATATGTTATATTTTATTATATTATATATTACTTCATAAGTCAAACAAAATAGTGTAAGGAAAATGATAAATTTTAATAATATAATTAATTTTTTGAAGATTATCTAAAAAATTCAATTGTGTCTTATAATTAAAATAAGAGTATGATTTTTTACATTTTTTACTTGGAAAATTAGTATGATTAACCCCAATTTATATAAATGTATACATATATAGCTTTGTCAGAAATAATATAGGAAAAATTGTAATCAAGTCCCAATTAACAGAATTAATTGCAACTAAGTCCCATGAAATCACTTAATTGCAATGTGTGTCTCTTTGTTGTCTCTTTTTTTTTTGGTAAATAAATTTTTGGAAGTAGGTTAAGCTCACCCACGATCTAAGGGCAGAATACTGACCCATATCCACAACTGGGTTTAAAAAGGGTGAAGGGGTAATATCTTATAAGTAATGTACAAAAAATCAGACTAGGTAATAAATCGATTGAAGCATGGGTTCAGGGTTTAAGAGTTCAACTGGGGTCGGACTGGGGGTTAGACCAGCAATATTAAAATATTACAATTTAATTGAGAATAATAAATTAACACATTATATAGACATGAATATTAAATATACATATAAGTATCATTTATAATAATAAAATAGGCAACAATATATCAATATATTTCTTCAATTTCATAAATGAATGAGTATCATCATCTTTTTTTCTTTTACTTTTTTTTTGTGTTGATGAATTGGTTGAACCGACCTACTTTTCCGGTTCAAGTAGCCTGAGGCCGATTGAACCCTTCCCCCCGATTCCTCTTTGTTTCAGACCAAATCAGGGTCCGGTTTCCGGTCGGACAGATGGTCTGGTCTGGTTTTTTTACCTTGCTTAAGAGATGATGGCAACATATTAAAATATTAGGTGTACAAAATCACAAGGGAGGATTCCAGAAAAATACCTCCCTAAATTCCAAAACCTTAAAAGGAATGTTAACATTTTACTAAGGTATCATGGACCAAATTGATGTTTTGAAATTCGCTGACATAAACAGTAGTGATTTTTGCAATATGAGTAATGGTTTTTACAAGAAGAGTAATGGATTTCGCTAGTCCGTATTGGTCCATGTTAATCACTCTCTCTCCCCCTCAAAATTCGCTGACGTGAATAGTAGTGTATTTTCACCATTTGAGTAATCATTTTCGCAAGAAAAGTAATGGTTTTCGCTACTTCGTGCTGATCACTTTCTCTCTCCCCTCCTCTGACGGCACTGTTCATCTGACACTGACACTGTTCATCTGACAGAAGAGAAAGAGGAATCTATTCGTGACATGAACAATGTTGGATTTTCACCATTTGAGTAATGGTTTTCACCAGAAGAGTAATGGTTTTCACTACTTCATGCTGGTCACTGTTCATGTCATCAAAATTTCAAAACCCTAATTTGGTCGATAGTACCTTAGTATCTTTTTGAAATGTTAATATCTATTTTGGGGTTTTTGAATTTGGTGAGGTATTTTTCTAGAATTCTCCCAAATCACAAATGCTTGAAAAAGGTTCAGAAATGCAACTATGGTCTCTAAAAGCAACATTGACCATTTTAATTAAACATTTGACTAAAAACACTGATGTGGTAAATAAGACTACCTATGTGGCATTGAGTTTTGATTTTAAAATTAGAAGCGTCCAAGAAAGTAAACTGGTACTTAAATCATATATCAGTTCTCACTCTTTCCCTATGTCACGTTCTTGATTTATCAAAATCCTTTGTTTTTTTATGAATGAGGAGCACCAAGGCAAAGAGGGTAGAGGAGAAAGAGAGGGTGTGAGACTGTCCTTTTTGTGTGAAATCCAGATTACGAAACCTAAGTCCCCAATTCTATAACCTCAGCAACAGAACAACTCTTTTGCTTGTTTTTGTGCTCCTTCTCTTTTTGTCTCTTTGCTCCACTTTTTTCCGTCCCACAAAATCAAAAAACACACCTCCATTTACATGCATACCTGCAGGTGGAAGGTAGATAGAGTAGGGAATTCAGGCCAAGCCCTCCTTTTAAGCTTGATCATGTCACAGGCTGAGCCTCTAATTTATAGCTTGAAAATGAAGTCAGGCTTAAACAGGTTGGCCCTATAGGGTTGCAGGCTTAAACGAGTAGGCCCTGTAGGGCTGTGGGCCATCCTGTTTTGGCCCGTTTATATTTTTTAAAAAAAATTGACTTAAGATTATAGTAATAAATAGTGTTGTGGTTCCAGTTGTGGCGCTTGGGAAGGCATCCTAGCCCCAAGGTGCCTAGATTAACGCCTAAGGGTAATTGATGGCTCGCCCTGCCCGACATCGGTATCACCTAGGAGGAATAAAGATTTCGCCCTGCCTTTGGATCGTGGGTGAGCTTGACCCCTTTCCAAAAATTTATGTATAAAAAAAAGATTATAGTAATGATTATAAGCATGGAGAAGATGGAATGAATAATGTTATTCATATTATTTAGTATTTATTAGTTTATAGTTTATGTCTTTATCTAGTTATTTATTTGATAATAAACATTAGTTTTTAAACTTTGTGTGTTGTTTTTATTTTAGCAAATATAGACCATGTTTAATGTTTTAATTTAGTTTTGATAAATAAAGAGAAAATATTTTTTAATTGTATTTGAGGAAGTCCAAATGTTATGCAACTTATAAGAAAAAATTTTAAAATGAGAAGGTTGAATCTCCATCTCTTGAAGATATACATAGAGAAAACTGATAATATTATTCATATTATTTAGTATTTAATTTATAGTGTGTGACTTTATGTAGTTATTTATTTGATTGGGATTTTGTAAACATTAATTTTTAGACTTATAAATGATGTTGAAAGTGATGATAGTCTTAGTGAACAAAATGATAGTGTTATTTATATTGTTTAGACTTTAATATTTAGTTTATGGTTTATAATTTGATTTCATGTGGTAATTTTTTAGATTGTGGATATTAGTTTTTGTCCTTTTAGACTTCATGTTTATATTTATTTTGTGTTTTAACTTAATTTTGATAATATTTATGTTTTAAAATAAGTTTTTTAGGCTTCAAATGAATAAAAAAGGAAAAATATGTCAAACAGGCCTAAAGCCTGCGGGCCAGCCCGAGCCCATTACTAATAGGGTCGAGCCTCGAAAATGTGGTACTTTTTTAAACTCGGGCCTAAATGGGCTGGCCCGAATTCCCGGCTCTAATTTCGAAGGGGAGCCAAAATTTTGGACTATTTTACATTTATATTTTATTTGATATTTCAATAATGCCTATGATGAAAAATATTATACGATAACTGAAAATATTTTATTATAAAATAAATTTAATATAAAAAATATATTATTATAAAATTCATTATATTAAAAACTTATTATTTTAAAAAATATTTGATACAAAAATATTTTTATGAATAAAAAATTATTATAATTACAATAAATGCTATTATAATTTTAAATTAAAATATATTACATAAAATATAAATATATTATCATTCATAAAATAACTAAAAATATATTTTGTAATAACTAAAAATTTTTATAAAATAAAATTTAAATATATATATTAATAAATAAAAATATATTATTTAAAAATTAATTTAAATAAAAATATATATTATTAAATATTTATTTTATATTAAAAAATATTTTTAAACAATTAATTTGAAATAAAAATATATTTTTATGAATAAAAATTATTATAAATATAATATTTTATTTATAATTTAAAATTAAAATAGTATTATTGAACATAAAAATGTATTATTATTATTATTATTATTATTATTATTATTATTGACAAAATTTAAATTAGAAATAAAAATTATTATATTTTTATATATAACGAAATTTATTAAAATTTAAAATTTATTATTTAAAATTAATTGAAATTAAAAAATATTTCTTCATAAATCAGTACATATTTTAATTATAGTATGTTAATATAATTTAAATTTATAAGATATAATTACAAATGAAATTACAATTTTTTATTACATATAAATTCAAAATATGTTATTATAAATAAAAAACTACTATTATAATTTTTTAAAAAATATTATAAAATTATTTAAAAATTTATAATATTGTAGTTGGAAAACATTATTACATGTTTAAAACATATTTTTATAGTAATTAAATAATCTGTTAATTAATTTATATAAGCTAATACGTTAGGGGTAAAATGGTAAATTACAATTATTTTTCAGCTTCCCTTCCCATCAATCAAACCAAAAGGTAGCATTCCTCCCTCTCTATCCATCACCTCTACTCCCCCTCCATCCCCTCCCTTCAAACCATTTTTCCTCCCTTGCACCAAAATTTAGAGGTTGTGGTATATTAGGGTTAATTCTACAAATGTGGATCCTCACCCTGCATTTTTTCTCCCTTGCACCAAAATTGTAGCATTTTGGTGTGAATGGGAGGAGGTCCTTCTTCTTTCTTTGTTTTTCAAAATAACATGTAGAGTTTTAAAATATTTTTTTTAAGTAGCACTCATTATTTTAAAATAATTTTATATAGTACTTAGTATGTGACAATATGTACATTGAATTATTTTTTACCAATAAATTTTAAATTAATGCACAATATTATAAATTTAAGGTGTTCATTATTACTAAAAAGTATTTTAGAAGCTTCTCGTTGCAACTAAAAAAAAACTTAGGGTGCTGAATGCGATAAAAATAACTGTAAGATTTGGAGTTTTGATAAAAAAAAAATAGTTCAATGCACATATTGACAGATACTGGGTGCTTTTGAAAATTATTTTATGGTACACAAAAAATTTTTTTAGCACACAAAATTATTTTAAAATATTCACTACTACAAAAAGAGATTTAAATGGTGCACGTTTTGTGACGCTTCTTAAAAAAAGCGCTACAACTTGTATGTGATTTTTTGTTTATTTTTTTAAAAAAAGGACATTTTGTGGCGCTCGTTTGAAATAGCGCCACAGGAAGTCCTCACTTCCTGTGGCGCTCTTTTAAAAGAGCACCACAAAAGGTTCTTTCAAAAAAAAAAAAAGAAAAAGACCTTTTGTGGCGTTGTTTTGAAAGAGCACCATAGAAAGTGGGGGGACTTCCTGAAAGAACGCCACAAAAGGTCTTTTTTTAAAAATTTTTTTAAAGGACCTTTTGTGGCCCTCTTTTGAAAGAGCGTCACAAGAAGTCCCCTACTTCTTATGGCGCTCTTTCAAAAGAGCGCTACAAAAGGTCATTTTTAATAGGAAAATCTCATTTAAATACCACTTGAATTTTCAAAACTTCAAAAGGTCTGTTAGAATATAAAAAACCCAAGGGAAGAATTTGGGTTTTCAAATTTCGGATGTGAATAGTAACAAGATTTTCGCTATAAGAGTAATGGAATTCGATACAATTTTCTGATATATGTTTTTATCTCTTCTTCTGTCACTATTCATCTGACACTGACACTGACGCATAGTGACGGAGGAGAGAGAAATATGCCCATGACATAGGAGAGAGGGGATTTTCGCTATAAGAGTAATGAGACTCGTCAATTTTTAAAGCATTTTTCACATCAACAAATTTGGAAAACAAAGGAGAGATGGGATTTTTCACTATAAGAGCAATGAGATTACCCATAAGAGTAATCGAATTCGCTAGTGTTCATACCACTTTTTTCCTTCGGAAACATAAAAAAATCCAATTTGGTCCATGGTACCTTATATCTTTTAGAAATGCTAATAGACATTTTTAGGTTTTGAAAATTCAAGTGGTGTTTAAGTGTCATTTTCCCTTTTTTAATTTTATTTTTTAAAAAATTATTTTCTTTCTTACTTCTTTTTAAATTTCTTTTTTCCGTCCAAATCATATCTTATTTTATCTCTAATTTTTACAATAACTTATTGAGTTCTCCCTCTTTTTCACAACTACAAAAATAGTAAAAAGTGACGCACTTATTGTGGCCACAGGAAATAAAAAATACCCTATTGTTTTTTTAAAAAAAGAAAAAAATATTCTATTGTGGTGCTCTTTCAAAAGACCGCCACATGAATTTTTTAAAAATTATTTAAAAATTAAAAAAGTATTATTTTAATTAGAAATACCCTATTGTTTTTTTTTAAAAAAAAAAACTCTATTGTGACGCTCTTTCAAATGATCGACACAGGAAGTTAATGTTCTTTAAAAAAAAAGTAAAAGTTGTAGCTTTTTCTCTCTTCGTTTCTCTTCCCTCTTTCTTTATCCCATAACTTTACCTCCATTAAAGTTTGAGGTCCACTTTTATTTTTTCTTCTTATTAGTTTTCATTAAAAAGGTATGCCGAACAACTTTTCCTTTGTTTCTTTTTTTCCTCATATTTTCTTGTTCTCCTATACAAGCTCTTTTCATATTTTTCTTATTATTACTTTATAATTAT
Source organism: Acacia concinna (assembly GCA_037177275.1). Taxonomy (NCBI): domain Eukaryota; kingdom Viridiplantae; phylum Streptophyta; class Magnoliopsida; order Fabales; family Fabaceae; genus Acacia; species Acacia concinna. The sequence goes on along the minus strand of JBAGKO010000015.1, from coordinate 6,786,996 downwards.
ATTTATCTTCTTGTTACTTACAGATTATTCGTTTGTTCCACAAATTTTTTGAACTAATTATTAATATTTTTCAAGTTTTGTAGTTAGGTTGGAATTCAACTCTATACTTGACTTCTATTAACTAGTAAGTATTCTTGGTTTATCTGCTTATTTGTATTATATTTGATATTTGAGTTACATTTTATTAAGATTTAATTTGTTTCATATTCATTCTTATTCTATAAATATGATTATCAAGTTTACATTTAAAGTATTGTGAACAAAAATAATATTAGCTTCTCAAATTTACTTGAAGAGGAAAAAAAAGAAACATACTAAAAACCACATCACACAAATTTTTCTCTCCCAAATTAAATTTAAATTTGTAGATGTAAAAAAATAAATAAAATTTTAAAAAATATTTCCTTGTCTCCTGTCGCGCTCACCTAGGAGACGATTAACAAAAAAATTATTGTCTCCTGTGGCGCCATAGGAGACAATTGTCTCCTATGGCGCTCACCCAACTAAGCAGCCCAAGAGACAATTATTCAAAAAACAAAAAACAAAAGTCTCTACGGAGAAGCTTAAAAAAAATTTAAAGAGAGGCCTCTTGTGACGCTCTCTCACAGGAGGCTATATTAAAAAAATTAACATAGTCTCCTGTGACGCTCATCCAAGAGAGAGTCACAGGAGGCTAAATTAATACAAAAATAAAAATGCTTTTCTGTGGCGCTCCAAAAGTCTTTAGTGGCGTAGACTTTTATGGCATTCAAAGAGCGCCACATTTCTATAAAAAAAGAGCGCCACAAGAATTAATTTTTATAGTAGTGATTGGGCGTTACTTAAAATAATATTTTAAGACCCTATATGTTATTTTGCAAAAGAAGAAAAAGAAAGGAGGTGCAAGGGAAGGAAGTGCAAAGAGAGGATCCGCATTCTATTACATATAGCATTATGTTATTAATTAATGTAATTTCCCTTGTAAATGGCGGGAAAAAAGAATGACAATGACTACCTTGTATATATATTATCTACGGTTTTAAGTATAAGACTCAATGTATTTTTTAAAATTTTTTTAAGAAAGCCTATATGTTACTTTTTTGGATAAATAATTACATTACTTTAAAGTATTTAAATTTATCGTTTTTCTTTAAATTATTTTTTCTAACTTATAAACTAATATATAATATAATGGTATACTTCATACAATATCATTAAATAACTTATTTATCTCTTAATCACTCTAAAAAAATCATCATTGGATCTTATAATTAGGATAATTTTGATCATTATCACTTACAATATGGGCTTTCTTATAATATCCTTCCACTTTAAAATTTTCATTTCTGCCTTACAAGTAATCTTGAAAAGAGTATTACTCACATTATAGGGGTTGGTTTCCTGCTTAAAAATATTTTTTTTTTTGAAAAAACTAGTATGGAGAGCTAAGTGTGTCTGGCCAACAAAGGTTGATCCAGTTAGTAAGGAATTGACTCATAACACCTAAAAGGTCGTGAGCTCAAATCTCGCTTCGGATGTGAAGACCCAACTCACCTAAACTTTTAAGTATATAAAAAAGAGAGAGCTAAGTGTGTGTATGACATTGAACAGTTAAAATACGGTCCAAGTTCTTCCATTTGGAGCATGATATGTAAATTTACAGTTATACATATGTACGGCTATATTTGAAGCAAGTAAAGATTTAAGATTCGTGACACTACAAGAAACTCTTGGACAAATACACAAGTTCACCATGTTGAGAATGCCACAAAGTTCTTACCGACACTACTGTTCCTGTGATCTTAAGCTTCTCTCCATCAAAGTGCTCTCAAATATTTAATAAACAAATGCATGCGACTTTGTAAGCCTCAAGCGCTGATCGATCCATGAAGCATCTAAACTTTCCTATAAATATAACGCAAAGTCTTTAATATAATAAAACAAAAAGAGTGGACCTATTTTTAGTATATTTATGTAAATGGAATGGAAGGATTAAATTAGAAGAATACCAAGGAGCACCAAAGTCAAATCTTTCCTTTAAATGCATAAAACTCTTTACATAAAAGCAGATTTTGCAGTTTATCTTCTCACCAAACCCCATTTAAAGTTAAAACCAGCGCATTCCAAGATTTAACACTTGAAATATATGAGACATGTACCTACCATATTCTTGTCTTATTGTTCTTCGATTATTTAAAATCTGAGTGTCAAAAAAGAGGTAATTAAAAGCCATCCATAGATGTTTACAAAACAAGTAACCCAGCCTTATCTAGTAATTATAACTCATCTTTATTCAATCACAACGGTTGTTAACTTTACGCTCGTGAGTAGTGACTCATCTTCCTCCAATAATTTGTCATCTTTATGACTGATGCGATTTATCACAGCTTTTCGTATACTCCCTCCATCCCTACATACATAAATATATATATATATATATATATATAGTCTTGCAATTAATTTACGAAATTTTAAAAAAAATAATTAAAAGTATTTAAATGTAATAATTGTATTAGAAATTTAATTTTTTTTCTTCAAAAATGCGCAAATTTATGAATGAAAGAGGTAGGATAATGATCAGAGAGAATGTATGGATTAAAAGTGTAGTAATTAATTGATAGCAAAATGGAAAAAAATTCATTTATTATTAAGATAAACTCGAAAAAAGATCTCAAATATAAGGACAAGTGTATTAAAAAAAATGCTCATATATAGATAGTGGAGTCTTACTTTTATATTATATTATATAATATGAATATCTACCTGACATGCACGAAGACACGCATATATAGCTTCACAAGTTAGTCACTAATATTTCCTGAGACTGAGACGCTACTCACAGATTGGCTTGTCGTCAGAAATTAAAATAAATATCATCAGTGAAGAAGTTTATAGATTATGGCCGGAAGTAGCAAGATTCTCTTCATCGGAGGCACGGGATACATCGGAAAGTTCCTGGTTGAAGCGAGTGTTGTCGCCGGCCACCCAACCTTCGTTCTAGTCCGAGACTCCACTCTCTCCGACCCATCAAAGTCACAGATCATCGAAAAATTCAAGACCTTGGGTGTGAATCTTGTTTCTGTACGTATTTAAATAATCTCAACCATATTAATTAATTTCCCTCAACATTCACCACTCTCTCTAATTCATGTTCATCATTTCGTTGCGATTAGGGAGATGTGTTTTATCACGAGAGTTTAGTTAAGGCCATAAAGCAAGTGGATGTGGTGGTGTGTACGGTACGTTCCAAGCTTTTAGCTGAGCAAGACAGGATTATTTCTGCCATTAAAGAAGCTGGAAATGTTAAGGTGTGTGTGCCTGTTAGAAGCATGAAATGTTCGTAACTGAGAACATATGGCTTGTTATTATGTGTATGCTATACGTCCACAGAGATTCATTCCTTCGGAGTTTGGGAATGACGTGGACCGAGTTGACACAGTGGATCCTGCAAAAACAATGTTTGCTACAAAGGCAAGAATTCGAAGAGCCATTGAAGCAGAAGGAATACCCTACACTTACATCTGTAACTTCTTCTTTTCTGGCTATTTCCTTCCAAGTTTATGTCAGCCTGGTGCCATTACTGTTCCCCCAAGAGATAAAGTTGTCATCTTGGGGGATGGAAATCCAAAAGGTAAACACGTACACAACTTTATTCATATATATATATATATATATATATAGACACACACCGGTTTTTAATATAATATATATTTGACTCTTTTTAAAATATTAATAAAAGTTAAATAGGTTAGTTCATCATAATATATGTTAGTCTATTATTTGATTATATATTAGTTTATAAGACAAATAAATTAATATTATAAAAAAAATATACATATAAATACTTTAAACTAATTTATTTAGTTCGCCAATTAAAAAAAAATCAACTGAGTGTTATATTAAGGAGTCAAGGTAGGATATATTTCGACTGTTTTTTGGTCAAATAGTATATATGAACTTGAAAGTGTAGACTTTTATATTTAAATACATCCGTATTTTGCATACTCATATGTGAGATCACAGCTGTTTTCAACAAGGAGGAAGATATTGCGAAGTATACAATAAAGGCAGTGGATGATCCAAGAACGTTGAACAAAACTCTGTATGTAAAACCAGAGGCTAATATTTACTCATTTAATGACCTTGTATCTCTCTGGGAGAACAAGATTGGCAAGTCTCTTGAAAAAGTCTACGTTCCTGAGGACCAACTCCTGAAGCAGATCCAAGGTGTGTGTGTGTGTGTGTGTGTTATATTGAGAAAAGTTAGTTATATATATAGATGAATTAATTAAAGTTGTTAGAAATTAAGGTAAGATAGATTTGTTAATTAAAGAAGCTTATTATAATGCAGAATCTTCATATCCGGAGGTAGTGTTACTGTCGATAGGACATTCGTGTTTTGTGAAGGGAGATCAGACCAAGTTTGAGATAGAGGCAAGTTTTGGAGTGGAGGCTTCTGAGCTCTATCCTGAAGTTAACTTCACCACTGTGGATGAATTCCTTCAACGCTTTGTTTGACTTTATTCTTAATTTTACATCCTCTCTCATCACTTTGTTTCTTTCATTAAACTATGAAAACTTTTGTCTGTCCCAAGACTGGTCTTCTACTATCTGTATTATTGTCATGTGTGTATTGAGAGAGAGAGATGTATAATATATATATGTATCTGTGTGATTTGCCTTGTAATTACTGGCTTAAATTTAGAGAGAAGGGTAGAAGAAGAACTTTAAAATTATGAAATCCCAGATCAGGTGTTTCCTATAAAATGAGTTTTGAATTGTTTATCGAGTCTCATCATTACTTTATTAATTCTTAATAACAAACTTGATTCCAGATTTTGTAATTTCATAATTATTACCATTTTCCCTTGAAATTATTGCTTTTTTTTTTTGGCGGGGGGGTGTTTAATGATGCATTCACAAGTTGTATCAAGTCAGTGTGCATGGAAAATATGGTATGATTAAGACTAGAGTATATATATTGACAAAATATATACACATATCAAGTTGCAGTTATCAAATTGAGTCATGCAGCTCGTTCATATATTTATTTATATCTAGTGAAGATACATGTGAAGACTTCCGCATAGTTGCAAGAACTAAGAAACATATTTCAACTAATATGAAATATTATGATAAACATAAATATAGAATATTAAATCAACAACAAATTACACGATTATAAGAATTAAGTATAATAATATTTATCCAATTTCTTATTGTAAGTACCTAATAACAAGTATCTTATAAAAGCT
>JBAGKO010000015.1:6764645-6781662 GCA_037177275.1 Acacia concinna | reverse complement strand
CAATGAAGCGACACGTGGCAACCCACTTCAAATTCAAAAATTAAAAAAAAATTGCAATGGAATTTAAATCTATCAAAAATTTCGTGGGAAATTTGCGACGGAATGAAAATTCCGTGGGAAATGGATTTCTGTCACAAAATCTATGGGAAATTCCGTCAAAAAAATAAATTCCGTCAGAAATTTAATATTTTTTTGTAGTGAATTCTGATAAGTTACTTATTTTTCTAAAACTACTTAACATAAGCCCATAAACAAAATAAGCCACTTATCATAAGTCGCAGGCTCTTAAAATTGTTGGCAGATAAAGTGAGGATTGAAGCCCAAAATCCAACGATATTAATACAAGTAACTTTTATTTTAACAAACAATCTATTACATATATAAAAATTTTGTTATAATAAGGAATATTAATATCTAATATAAGTTTCGATCAGTCATGTTCGCTATTTGACGTGTTTAATATAATTCAATGTGGTGTGTCTTCAGTAATCTCGTGTCAAGAACTTATTCACCCATGGAAGCCAAGTCACGCTCAATTAGCCAAATAAGCAAGAATTAATGGGGCATGGAGAGCAGAGACCAAATATGTTTCCAATACTGAAGAGGGTAACGTGTTTAACAGATTAAATTATTATAAGATCTCATCTTCAACCACAGAGCTTTATTACAGACTTTTCTGAAACTATAACGACTAGAAGGCTTGTTTTTCCTAACATTAACTCCAATTAATTCGATTCATCAATCGAAAAAATAATGATTTGATTTTCATATTCATCGTGAATATTTCAAGTTGTTTATTTCGTATGGACATGAACAATCAATTTTAATTTCATTTTATACTTCATTTGGATCATGCAGGGCACGGGATATTTTTTGGTTTGTCGTACCGTCCCCAGTGGGTGTAGAATCTTAAAGCATGAGATGAAATTGAAAGGAAAACTAAAATCATTGTAATCAAAATCCAAAACAAATCTATCTCTGAATCTTAAACGTCAAACCTCAGCTGAGAAAACATAGTTTTTGCTTTCAAAGGAAATTACAGCGCGGAAGAAAACAGTGAAGATTGCATCCATGTCATCATTAAATCTGGGTCTTGGGAAGTTTCAGTCAAGTCGAAGCTTTCAGTTGACAGAAACGTCAGCTGAAAAGTAACGCGGATGGAGTGCATCCTGGGCCGACATTCCAGGCTGGGAGTTGTTAAGCACCCGCACAGCTTCTTCCACCTTGGCAAAAAGCGACCTTGGAGATTCCAGGAGCAGCAGCAAGTCTCCAATTTCCATCTCCAAGAGCATCCCAGTAATCTTCGCGGCCAGGCCAGGCTATTCCAAATCACATTATAAATCATAATTTAATAACTCTAACCTCAAAGACAAATGAGACGGAAAAGTAATAATGCAATGGCATTACCCTCAGTTTCTGGATCAGTGGGTAAATATGCTCGCCAAGGAGTTGCTTTTGCTGTTCAGGAGCAGCAGCACCAAGCATGAAATGGAGCATTTTCAATTCTTGACTTCCACCATACTTAGACTGCCCAGTCCACTGCGGTTCATGGAGCTAAAAGAATCACAACACAAACATCATGATAGAAACGGGCAGTGCACATGCACATATCCTTCAAACATTTTAGCAACAACACAATACAATGCTGGAAAAAGCGAACCTGCGGAGTAAAGATTGATTCTTTTGATGAGGCCATTGATTGAGAAGGCTGTTGTGCTTGTGGCATAAACGTACCCAAACCCCGTGAAATTGACCGCCCATTCATCCTGCTCCTGTTTTGTCTGTGCGGCTTCATAGAAGAAGCAGGCTGTGAATGAAAAGGATTGCAAAGAACATATTATGAGACTCATCCCGCCATTGAAATAAAAAAAACAATACCAGTTCATCCTGAGTGGACTGTAAACAAGGAAAAGGATTATATGAAACGGGGGTTTTTAATTCGTCAAGCAATGCAAGTTTACTCACAACAGAAACTAGAGCTTGTTGAACTGGTGTAGTAGGAGGCACAAAGCCGTTAAGCCTCCATCCTGCAGGCCTAAGTCCCAGCGACTCATATACTAGCCCGGTTCGATGTGGCAGCTGCGAAACAACATCAGTAGCAGCGTAGTAGAAAGGAGGATATCCACCATGTATTGCAGCGGTTGAAGGCCCACCCAGTCCTGGTATTCCCTGCGGATGCTGGACCTTTAGTCGTGCTAGTCTATCTTCCTTCCTCTGAGCAATAGCAACATATAGCGGTTTACGATGAAGCACGCATCCTGTGACATTAAAATCGATTTGATTAAAAGTAAGTAACCCAACATGACGTACTAAGGACTTCGCAAACCAATAGCACTCTGTAGAACCCTAAATAATCCTGATATTTCTATATTGTCAATGAAAGATGAAAGGAAGTAAAACGCTTAGAACGGAATCTATAAAATCTTCAAGATCAGAACTTCAATTCCGTTTCTGACTAATTAGTGACTACTATATAATACACACATTTGTCATCAAGGCCTGAAATTAACCCCCTCAATCTGTGTAAATGAACCCTGATGGAAACAGGGCAGTGTCAAAAAATGCAGCAGCTAAAAGTGGAGAGGACCTTAAAACCAGCTCTATGCCAATCATTTTTGCTAATAATGTACCGCTAAAGAACTGCATCATATCCCTTCAAATTAGAAGGAGGCCACGAGTTTTGACACAGATAGTTCAGATTGCAATAGCTCAAATAGAAATTGCTCAAGGTTCTGGTTTACCCGGGGGAAATGAAAGAATTATCGAGGGTTTTTTTTCATATCAAGATTGACATTCAATCTTTTTAGCATCGGAATATGTAAATAAAAGCAATAAAATTCATTCATCTGTCCCGGCTATGACATCATACCATGGAAATTGTTCACAGCTTTATTGGCCTCCTCAGGAGTGGAGAAACAGACAAAACCAAACCCCTTGCTCATTCCTTTGTCGTCCCGCATGACTTTGGCAGATGTTATCGTGCCGCATGAACTAAAATGATCTCTTAGTTCTTCGTCATTGACATCTTCGTCAATGTTTTTCACATAGATGTTTGATCCCTGAAATATGAACCAAGACTTACTAAACAATCAAGAAGGAAATGCAAGTTAAATCTAAAGAGAAAGTAGGCACGGATTACCTTATATTTCAAGATCTGTTCCTTACGTTTCTCCTCAAACTGACAGTGCAAGATTTTTTCACGCTCAGCCTTCTTTTGTGCTCTGGCTACATATATAGTCGTCGAACCTGCTTTTGACGTACCAAAAAAAAATCATATATTAATATAGGAAATCAAATTCAAGAAATCACAACTGTTGCTATAAGAAAATTACCAAGTCGTGATCCATGCATGGTTTCCATTGCCCGTTTAGCATCATCTGGATTATCGTAGTTCACAAAGCCAAAACCCTTTGAAACTCCATTGCAGTCCTTAGCAATAGCCAAATTAACAATGTTGCCAAACGGAGCGAACTTTTCCTGCAGAAGCTCTTCTGTAACCTCTGGGTCCAAATTTTTCGTGAACAAATTTGTGAACTCGGGGGCAGGACCAGGCAAGACGCGTTCACATTTTTTGACAAACTTACCAACATATCTGTGACCAGATTTAGAATCCCATTAAACTTAGCTTCTGGAGCGGTATATATGAAATTGAATACAGCAATTAAAATGGAATAAAAAAAAAATTGAAGGCATATGTATATTAAAATGATGATGAGTTTTTTGGTCACAGCGGATCGATTAACTTGCAATGTTTTAGTGAATAGTATCAAACAATGCAGAATTTAACTCTTACATTTGTTTATCTCTAATAGTGGAGCCATTCAATTTTTCAATGGCAGCATTTGCTGAGTCCTCTGACTCAAATTGAACGAAGCCATACCCTTTGCTCTTTCCATCTTCAGAGATGGCAACTTTGCAGGACAAAATTTTCCCGAAGTTTTGAAACAGCTCGTGTAATTCCGCATTATCTATGGGTTCAGCTAAGTTCTGTCATGATAAGAAAACCAGTTTTAATCAGAATCAACTTCAAATAATAATGAATGAGAGAATGAGATAAAGGGTTAATTAAACCGTGGACATATACCTTAACAAATACGTTTGCTTTGCCGCTTTTCCTTGCTTCGGGATCACGATGTGACCACATGACCCTTATCATTTTTCCGTTCAGTTTAGAATGATTCTTCCCCTCAAGAGCACGAGTAGCTAGTCAAATCAAGGAAAACGATTTAAGGTAACGAAGCCAGACTAGATAAAATGGATGAACATACACATTATTAAGAACACCAGTTAAACAAATTATCAAAACACCATATTCGTAAGTTCCATACACATCCTAAACAATAGTGCAACTTCATTATCCGAAAAATTTTTGGCAACTGGCGTACTAAACATATTATTAAGAACACCAGTTAAACAAATTAAATCACATCACCACCTTGAAAATTCTTGGCGCCGAAGCTACTAAATCTTTTTAGGTTTTTTCAAAGTTGTTTGAAAAATAAGATGAAAGCGTCAATGCAGATTTCAAGTTACTTACTCCCGATAAATGGAATTCGCATTTATATGAATTTGTTTCCAACATCTAACTAAAATCGGATAACAAACTAAAATAATACTCAAACACTAGACAATGACACAACACGTCACAGGGTAACAAAAATCTTGTGTTGACAAAAAACTTCTTTAATCCAAGAATCGAAAATGAGACATAAGCCACAACGCCGGTTTCTTGCTCCCGCAGCGTAAAGCGGGTTACTAGAGACCAATCGAATTCAACAGATGTATCATTTAAATTCTATGTAGAGGGGTTTCTTGGAAAACGAAAAAATCATTTTGTCAAATCAAGCCTCCGTTATTGTATCGGTATTTCAGAAATGAAGCGAAGCCATGGAAGATTTTTTTTAGAATGTCACTTGAATGATTTTCATATCCTTCACATACCGACAAGACAGTGAAGGATAAAATACGAAAGAAATGTTATCGATATCGAAATCAAGATCCTATTCAAGCAGCTGAACCATTAATTCTGATAGCACTATTTATATAAAGTTCTTCGTTAGTTCTTATAATCAGATTCTACGCCCATGCACATAAATACATTATTCTAAAAAGCTACATCTGCCACACCTTGCGAGCTCCCTGTTTTTGAGAGTTTCCTCATTTTCCAGGATAAAAACTAACAAAAGAACTACGAAAAAGAAGGCAATATAGAAAAGGAAAAGTTAATAAGCAGAATAAGAAATCATATATACCATCTTGGGGAGAGGCGAAGTTGACATAGCCATAACAGAGTGACCTGCCGGTGGAGGAGTCTCTACAGATCCGGACAGAAGTGCTCTTAAACTCCGAGAACACTTCGCGCAGCTGTCCATCGCTGACGTCAGGGTGGAGGTCACCAACATAAAGCGCAGCCTGTGCGGCGGCGACCGTCTGAGTAACCGCCATTGATGAAGTGAATTGCGTAATGCAAGTGTCGCCGATACCTCCCAGAGTAAAGAAAGGAAGAAAGAAGGGTTACGTTTCTTTCTTCCCAAGATTTGATAAAAGTGTGGTGTATTTTGAGTGCAGAGAGAATCAGAAAGAGGACTTGACACTGTGCGCTTATAAAGAAAGGAATTTCACCAGAAAGAGAAAGAATGAAGGAGAAGCAGCCAGGAGAGAAATGCCGAGAAAGAAAGAAAAGGAAATTTTTATTGAGTGAGATGGGAGAGGAAGAAAGGGAGGGTGATATATATGATCAGAGGAGCGAGAGAGGGAGAGTGATGGAGTGAGAGTTTTGCATGGACGCTGGAGGTTGGGCCGTTCGGTTAATAGGGTCGGCAAGCAGAGACCCACGCTCACGCGCGTAGAGAGAAAGTTAACGCCACTCCGCGCCGGTTCTCTAATTCCAATCTGTCAATGACTTGTCACCTATTTCGCGGAATGAATTGCATAATGCAAAAAATTTCATCATTGAGATATTAAAATTTAAGATTTATCCCAAAAAAAAAAAAAAATCAAGAAACGGGTATCACAGCCATTTTGGCTTTGATGGTTGGAGCAATCTAGTTTATATAAAACTTAATTTCTGGATGGATATGTACTTTATATAACATGTCATCTTTTTTTATTGTACCGCATTATTGCCTCCTCACTCAAATATATAAATAAATCCTATATGCATTTAGTGAATTTTTCTAAACCAAGCTTGGTATCTTACCCTTTTCTTCTTGATGGAACAAAACTACAAACTAGATATTTTTTATACCAATGGATAAAACACATCAAGACTAACGGACAATTACATGATTTACATCATAGATCACGAGTTTTAAAACGTTTTGCAATAAATCAAGTCCAGTAGTTTGTAAACCAGACGAGCTATTAAGAGAGCTTTCTTGACCAGAGCGTCAGCCAATTGATTATGATCCCTATCGATAACATGTAGGTTGATAATGTATATCAATGAATCTATAAAGAAGCTGTCATCCATAAACTATAGTAAATGATATTATTTATCCTTTTTCCTTTTCAACAGTAATACTATTATCCATCAAATCGAGTGAAACACTCTAGGTTTCTGGTTATTTATCAAATCTTGAGCAAGATCAGCATCATATTTTTGTTTTTTAAGAATTAAAAAAAAAAAATTGTTCCAGTGCGGGGAGTGGTAACAGTGACTTCACTTGGGATGGGCGCGTGATGGAAATAGGCGTGGCTCTTATCCGCCGCCAAAAAGCTTCATAACTGAATCCCCGACCTCACGCCTTGCTTCCTGAATCCTGACCCTCGTTCATTAGCAAGTGAGCTGCCCAAATGTTCCGCAAAATGTACAGTCAGCATAAGGCCAAAAAAAATATCTTGGAAACTTCAAGATTCACACTTTATATTTATTACTAGTATCACTTCGACACTACTTTTGTATATTTCTGTTTTTTTTTTTTTTTTGTATATGGCGTCACATTATATTTTGCTCATCGTTTGTGTTGAAGGTTTAGAGATTTCCAGGCTTAAATTGAACGTCAGAGTTCTCATCGATACACTTTACTGCAAGCTGAACCGCAAGACAGTTTGTCAAATTTTGCTAAACAAGATTTTCAAGATTGTTAACTTTCTAGGTAAGAACTCCTGTTGCTTGTCCAGCTGCGCTGACTGGTTTAACAAGAAGATCGAAATCCGATTGATCCGTACAAGTTATCAGTGTCACTCAATGGATAACTTGAGTCATTTTCATCCATAGAAACAAGGATGAACGAACAATAGTGTTAACTACGACAAATATTCCAACAAAGATGAACATTTGAAAGGAAAATTAACTATATCACAAATCTCCATCCAGGATATTCTATCCACGATAACATCAGGCACACGAGATTCCTATATATACTTTATGTATCCTGTGGCCAGTAAAATCACGTTAAATTGTTCTCAGCCCCACACAATGAATCACAGAAACAGTACAAATTTATCTACTGTAACGAGAATATGCAACCTTGGAACTTCTCAGCCAGGACGGAGCCCCTCTAGTCATTTACAATGAGATCCGGATTTTCGTTAGAAGAATAAGGAAGATGTGTCTCCGATAAATACAACAACAGAAGGGAATGCCTCAAATAAAAGATTAGCCAACCCAACCTAAGTTTGGTGAAAAAAAAGAATGAGCTTTTCAATGTGGGATCAACATAACTATAGGGACCCCATGAAAGCTAATATGCACACTATGAGAATGCCAATGCTAAAAGGTAGCAAATTGGTGAGAGCATCCATCTGTGAGCTACTTGCACTCCGCTTTCTTGCGTTGATGTACTCATCCTTGCTCGTGGTCAGGGAGACATTTACAGACAAGGAACCTGAGAGGCAATTTGTAATTAATGCAGGAATGGAGAGAAAATAATTCCCAATTTAAAGAAAAAGTTCCTCCTCTCGTGAACTTACAGTCATAGTTAGTCCACCCAATTCGTTGATGAATCAAGTCATAGACAAAAATCTTATCTTTCAGGACAACATCTGCAAGATGAGGAAGACAAGAGGTTCAACCCAATACTTTAAAAAGACTAGTCACCAATGAAAAAAAGACTGGAGTAGGTAAACATCTGAGCATCACACTTATTGTTGAAAACATTTTCAAGTCAAATCAAAGTCAACTTTTATCGATATAGCTTTACACAGACATCAGACCAGAAGTATTGGATTATCAAAACCTTTTCCGGATCATAATTTGAAGTCCCATTCCATTAGAGTAAACCAGAAACACCCTATCATGTCAAATAAGATTCTTCCCAATAACCTACCAAAGTCAGGACTATCTATATAATTACTATTTACAAAAATGACAATTCATAGTCAAGTTTCAAATGACAAAAAGTACTCGTGCATGTTTTTTAAATAATCTCCTAGAGGGTCCTACCTCCTAAAATCGTAACCCCTTGTTGCGCCTTCTGGAAACCAACACACCACATTGCAGATTCATCCTTTTACAGCAACGAGGCACATCAGATTGTAACCAGTGGCATAAAATGAAGAATAATAGCTCTCTTAAGTAGGAAAAAATGCAAGAATCTAACCAAAGAAATATATAGATATACTTACAAGGAAACCATAACGAATAAGGTACTGTTCAGGTTTTAATACCATGGATGCCCCGCCTTCAAAATTTAAACTGACTGGAGGAAATATATCACCTATGCTGAGTAAGCCACAAGAATAAACTATAATGAATCTTCAGATGTCTTAGAAGGACAAAAGTTCATTGCAAATATCAAGTTTGAAATCAACCTGCTTTGGACCAGATAACACTGGTATCCTTTAGAAATAGTGGGATTCGCCAATTGAGACACAGCAGCAGTGATCTACACAGCCATAAAGAAATTTAACCTCATTACAAGCAAAAGTAAGGTCACTGTGATTTTAAATAGACTGTTTGGAATCAGAACATGGTTTTTCATGCATTTTTGTGCCTCCTTCCTCTCTGTTTTGAAAATATTGCAAAGAAATTAAATATACACCTCAATATGATATCTAATGGCTTAACTATTGTAAGAATGGTAACCTTCATTAAATCACTAATATGTTTTTACTGAAAAACAATTACAATAAAAGATCCAAGGAAAGTGGAATTTACTGACACCGCACACCATAATAATGTGATATGAGACAAATAATATAGGAATTGATATGGACTCAATGGACAAACAAGCTGTCAGTCTGTGATCTAATGATATGTTAAAGAAGTAGACACAAGACAAAGAAGGCAAGCAGCTTGCTAAACATAATGAGGAAATATAAGCATTAAGCACCGCAGGGAAGCCTTGTCACTGAGATTCAAACTGTTATGAAGAATGGTTTTTCAGTTTCATTGGAACTAATGCAAAATGATGAAAACCTCAAATTAACAGCTTAGTTTCCTGGTTCAGACAGAAAAGATTTTTATTCCTCTTCTTGAGGAGATGCTGTTTATTATAAGATGATGGTGAAAAGGGCATGTATGATTTTTTGTTCTGAAGAGATATATGAAGAGAAAGGTGATCATATTATGGAATCTTATGTGCCAACTACAGTATAATGATTCAAATTCATAATAAGGGAACAAAAAAACAAACTTACAGCATTAATAAGAGGATCATATGCTTCTTGAACAAAATATGCCAATGTCGTACCAGAGTCAACTATAGTTCCTTGGTTATTAAATGTTGCAAACACAGCTGAATCAATTGGGAGGGATTGTCCATTGACAGCAATGCTCTGAAGATTTAAGTTGTAATGGGGCCTGGAATTGGAGTAAGGAATAAGTCAAATAAAATGCCACACATCTCAAATGGATCTATCAAGTTCCAAGTGATCAAATGGTGATCCTGGTCCTTCGTTTTCTGTTATCTATAGTAGCACTACAGCATGTCGATATATTCCAAAGACATTATGTTAAAGTATTAAACGAGCTTTTAGTGCCATCATGGTTTACTACAGCAATACATTTGACACACATTTCCTTCAATCAATGTGATATGAAAACAAGGAAAAATTGTCAATAGCATCTGGAGAAAGGAAACATGAAACCAAGTAGGGAAAAGAGGACATACTGTGATGGGACAAGTGGGCTATAAACAATACTTGGTTCCAAAATCTCACCAAGAACTAATATGCCTCCTCCACTGCCTTCTCCTTTTAGGCAATGAGAGAAGACCCCAGGTGTTACACCTCGTGATGACAATTGTGAAATAACAGATAACGCACCAGGGCCAAAGCCAAAAATTCCATCAACTGCTTTATCCGTCTTTGTCAGTTCTCCTGATTGATAGGTGCTACACCTATACCAGAAACAACCATCCAACTATTTTCTTAAAAAAGTCAGAGTAACTTGGCAAAACAAAAAGAAGGGAAGTAATAGCTTAAAATATAAAACTAGAGAGTAAACAGATACAAACGGATAAGGTAATCCACTTAATCAAACCTCATTTGTTTACCTTTACTCAACTTTTTATACAAAAACCCACCAATTGACAAAACATACACTACCAATTCCATCCTTCCCCACTCCATTTTCTCCCATTCCCATTTCTACCAAACATAATTACTAGCTATAATTACAAACTTTAAAACTTATATTAGTTTGATGCAGAATTTCAAACAATTAGCTAGAAACAAAACTTGAATTGTAGTCCTTGTAAATTGCAATGCAGTTGGTGGTGTTTATAAGGCGAGGCTTCTTTGAACCCTTCCCTCCAACTATCCTCTTTAATTTATTGTTCTCTATCCCGTGTTGAGTGCTCATGAACTTAATCTTACTTCACCATCTGGAAACGACAGGCGCATGCCTTGTACATAAAAGCATAAGTACTCACCCAAAAACAACATTAGCTGAAGAGTTGGCAAGCACAGATTGTCCCAGCATCATGTCAAAATGCATCAGATCAGATACGTAATAACCTGATGTCCCACTTCCATCTCCATACTCGAAAGTGTAGCTGCACTGATTAACCTGAGGGGAGCATTCAGTTCCAGTACTTTGTAAAGCCGAAGTACATATTTGGTCTGAGCAGGACACTAGCATGGCCGTGGATGAGCTGACAGTATCAAAGAAATTGAGCTCAATCTGTAGGTTGCAGAACATAAACCACAAAAGAAAGGTAATAAGTACCAAAGTATCCTTTGATTTACCAAGATACCATCACTACAAATAAGAACAAGAATCGAAATCTTACCCCCAGGTCACTAGATCGAGGGCAGTCACTGCAAGCATTGCAAGCAACCCACAATATGTCACTTCCAGTATCAATTTGGACTCTAAATTCTCTTGGAGGGGAGCCCAGCTTCACTTTCGTAAAGTACAGCCTAAAAAAGAAACCCAAGATTACTCCATCTTGGAAGAATACAATACTTGTGATTCGTTAACGTTTACTCTGAACAGAGTGCGCAAGTGAATCAGTTGTTACGAACCAAGACAGGGAAAATATCAAGAACAAAAATTTACGGATTACAAAGGGACAGAGACCGGAAGAACCCGTTAGCCAGCCTGAATATAATGCAAAATTATAACCGAACATATTCGATCTCCATCTTTTGATTTCTTTTTATCGTTCGCAGCATTTTCCGCCGCCAATTGGAGAACGAAGAGGGGTCAATGCAACATAAAGACCAATAAATGCTTGCCAGAAGAGTGAGAAGAATAGGATAAACAAAGAACGGAGTCTTTAAGCTTAACGGCTAACGCAACTCGAAACAACCCAAAAAATGCACGTGCATTTAGACCGACGAGAAACTAAAAGAACCCGGAAGGTATGATTACCCGTACCCGATGGCGTAAGGATCGGAGGTCCCTTCGACCGAGAAGTCGACCACACCGCCTACCACGCCTTTCAAGATTCGAGCATGCCTGGCTCCGTCACGTGCTCGGAGTACTTCCAGTTCCACTCGATGGTCCAGGGGAATAGCCCGTTCAAGAGGCAGAAAACTCCTCGGTAAGCCGCTGTATACTACCGATACTGGCAACAATACGGAGGCTAAGGCCAGTAGCAATGAAAGAAAACACCGCATTCTCGGTGCTTTCGAGGCTTTCCTCAGATAAAGTTAGGAGAACTGAGGATTCTGGACTCGATGCTTGCTTTTAGGCATTGAGAGAGAAAGAGGGGAAGCGGTGTCCCGGGACAACAGCAGAGTTGATCAGCCGGTTCCGAATAGATTAACCATAAGACCAAAGCTTTGGGTGCCAGTGTATATAAAGCCGTTCGTCTTTCTTTGAAGAAAAATAAAATAAAAGTAAGGATGCCAAAATAGAAAAAAGAAAATTACAGAGTTCCTCAACCACCGATGATATGTCTCATGAGTCAGGACCCGACAATTAAGTTTTGCCTCAAATTTACGGAGAGGTGATCTCACAAATCCATGCTCCATAGTCTATAGTGCTAATAATTATGCAAAATGCGTGGGATGACTTATTTGGTTCTATGAGATCTTATGTATAAAAGTTGAGATAAGACTCTTCTAACATATTTTTTTATATTTTATAATAAGTCACTTATAAGTAATAAATATACTAAAAATTAAATTATTCACCGTTGATGAAAACACGGTTGTCTAATATATGAGTTCAACTTAAGATTAATGACTTTTTTTTTTTCAATCAGTTAAGACATATTAAATGTTTTTAGCTTTTTTTAAATAAGCCTACCATTGGAGCTTCAAATCGGGGCACCGAGCTTCAGCTTCAAAATTATCCTTTTATACTTTCTGTAGTTCTTTTTTTTTAAAAAAATTAGTACGGGCAACATGGAAAGAAAAATCTTACTCTAAATGTTAAATGATTGTTAAAATTCAAATACACGACAATCTATTTTTTAAAGAAAAATTAACTTTTTAAATAAAATTTATCATACATTAATTTTCTACTTATCTCTATTAGATAAATTAAATTTATAGATAACAAACATAGAATAATTTATCCATTAATAAATACAGCAGAAAACTAAATATCTCTATCCATTGCTAATTCTTAATCATGAATTCAAATCACCAGATGGATGAACAACTGCAAAACAAACATTAATAAGTTTGTCAGGACTCTTTTGACTGACGATAAAGCATAGTGATAGGCTGTGAGACAGCCATAACCAATCAAGGAACCTCAAGACGATTAGGGTTTCAATATCTAACACTTTGTATTTTTTGCTATAAACTTTGTCACGTGTATTTTCACCATCAGAAAATCATTTAAATAGCAAAAATTAAACCATAATCTTACTGAGCATTTTAACAGACTAATAGACCATACTTAGAGTATTTTAATTACCATAATTTATAACTATGTGATATAATAATATTAATTAAAATACTAATAAAGTCACCTTTAAAAAATAAATAAATTTTATTGTCCCAATCCAAATACAACTTCTTTTGATAAATTATTTTTAATAAATCACTTTAAAAAACTAGTCAATTCTTCCATTGGTCATCCAAACGGTTTCAAAAACAGTTAGAACTAGAACCTCCAAGCAGTATTTGTTTTCATCCCTTGGTGCACAAACTCAAATACGATCATGCTCTAACACATTACTATATACTACCTCCGGTCTTATTTATAAGATCCAGTTGACTTTTTTGGAGAATCTTAAGAAAGCTAATTACATTAGTTTAAGACGTTAAAATTTATCGTTTTTCTTTAAATTATATTGTTTGACTTATGAACTAATATATAATGTAATGAAATATGATATATAATATGATTAAGTAATATAATTAACTTTCTTATGATTTTTTTAGAATTCTCAAAAAAGTCAACTAGGTCTTATAAATAATACGGAGGAGTATCATAATTTTGCTTTCAATGTTCATTGTGATCAATTACTGCGTTTGCGAATGATCAAAGAGAGAATCTAACCGAATGGCTGTGTGGCACTTTTTTGCGGGTGTTTTGGCTTGCACAAACTTTTATTGGATTTGACAACAAATTTTGTGCGCATTCCAAGGATTAAAAAGGAAAGAAAGAGCGCATTGGCAAAAAAAAAAAAGGAAGGAAAGAAAGAGCGATGACGTAAACAGGAACCACTGATCAAATATCAATGATAAATCATGAACAGATAGGAAGGGCATCTAAAATACGAAGGTCATCCAGAGATTGGGAGAAAAAAAAATTATATTTAATAATGGTATTCAATTGACCGCTGACCAGCGACCACAGGTCAAGGTCGTCTGAGATACATTTATATAATCTACTTTTTATTTGAAAGCATAAAAAATATATTAAAAAAATACTAGTAAACGTCGGGCCAGACTTCATGGAATTGTTTTTCACTAATAAATAAAGATTAGGAAAGAAGATATAAAAATACAATTAAAATAAATAAATTTTACAGTTCTAAATTAAGTTACTGAAAATATCAAAGTAGATATATCAACACTTTGAGCATTTTGATTAATAATTTTAAAATTTATTTATTTTTTATCTATTTTAATTATATTTTTATATCTTTTACTAAAAAAAGAAAAAGCAGGAATAGCAGGGCGAGAGGTTGTAACGTTAAAACCTGTTGAGGATGTAGGGTCTTTTTGTCTTTTTATCTTTCTATTTTTTCACGTGGTTTGAGGCAAAACGTAGAAGTCATTAATCCCTGCATCATACCCCTGCCCGCCCGCCTTTTTTGACCCTTGCTGCTTCGCTCCTCGTAGCCGTTGAGCGAGCGAGCCACTAGCACCCACAATCTCAACATCAATTTACTTACCCCAGTTTAGATAGAAAGAAAATAAAATTAAAAAAAATAGTTAAAAATAAAATATTTATTTATTATTTATAAAAGTTTTTAAACTTTCTTTCTTAAATTTCTGTCCATCTAAATATAGTTTTAGGGTCAGGGTTGAAGGGTAGTTTTATCTTAAAATTTTTTTGTGGTAATTTTATACTTACAGTTTAAATAGATGAGCAATTTTTTTCCTATCATAAACTTCATTAATTTTGATTTTTACTTAGTTAAATATGTTAAGTTGGCGTTTCATAATTCATTCCAATTATTTTTTTTGTTAAAATATAAATTTGTCTCCTAAATTTTAAAAGTTAAATTTGAAATTTTTACTGAAAATTTCTATCATAACAAAAATAATAGAAATGATATTTGAACTAAATTTGATATATTTGATCAACTAAAAATTAAATTTAATGGAGTTAACAACGTGTACAAAATTACTTCTTTTTTAAAATTTCTAAGTCATAATTACTCACTGAACAAAATTTCATAATAAAATTGTCTTTAGTAAAAACTTTTATAACAAAATTACGCACTGCTTATTCACTAGACAGTTTTTTATAAATTTAATGCAATTTTCTCGCTCTTTTTGCAAACCCCGAGAGAACATGTCGGGCCCCACTCTATGAATTTGGACAGAATCAGAAACTCCAGTCCGGTCGGACCACGCTGCCAACCTGACACGGGTTTGGGTTAAGCGCGAATCTATGGCACGTTTATGAGAATATCATCGGCACCAAAATCCGTTATTAATCCTAATTAATTTTTGTTATTGTAAATCGTAATATTAGTATATTACGCATATATACAATATACTCCCGCCAGTCTCATCTTAACAAGAAGCGTCAACGACACTCTATTTTTTTTCCTTTCTTTTTTTTTTGGCTGCTTTTACGCTTTGGTCGCAAGGAAAGGCAATCTTTTGCGTTTAAATTTCAAACTACTAACCCTCGCTTACGCTAATTCAAAATTCAAAAATCGCCCAATTCATGTATTCGTGAGTTTGCATTGGAGCTATAACGAGTAAAATAAACAAACAAAATAATAAAATTATTCTTTGTCAACCGCCACTAATTAAATTATAATAATCCATACCATAACGTTTGTGTGTGTATCAGTAAAGCTTTAGTTGCGGCTATAAATTATTACTGGAAGGTGCCACTGCCAACTTGCACGTAACTGCTATCTAGGAGTGGTACAAATTTGAGACTAGACTGGAGATTTGTCACTTTTTGTCCTAATCTTAGCTAGACACTGGGATTGAAAAATAAATTTCAGTCCTGAGAAAATCTTAGATCACGGGACCGGCATTTCCCGGTCCCAGATTTCTATATTTTTTTTAAAAAAATTATATAAGATATTTTTTTATATTTTATTATTAAAAATAATTATTTAATAATTAATAAGATCATAATAATTATATAAATTAATTTAAATTTTAGAAATAATGTTTATTTTATTATTTTTATTTTCATTATTATTTTTATACAGTATGTAGTTAAACTTAGTATTACAATATATACGATTTAATTCAAACTAAAGATATTATAGACATGTTTAGAAAAAATAACTTAATTAATAGATGTAAGAATACATAAATAAAATGATAATTTATTTTTTTAAAAAAAAATCCAGGACCGGGATCATCCCGAGATCACCCTGTCTTGGGACCGGCAATTTTCCGGGATTAAAATCTCAAGACCGAAATTTTTTGCACACCCTTACAGAAGATCAAAACAGATGTAAAAAGCTAACTAGTAGAATACGTTGATCTATAAAGACGTTTACACATCCACGCACACAACTAAACCAATATTTACACTATTCTTTTTTATAACTATACCTCTTTTTTTCACATATCAATGCCATCAGTTAACTCCAATTTGATTCTCTCATTTAGTTTTGGGAGAATTATATTGAAGTCTCAAGTAAGGAAATTAATATCATAAATGTCCCTATTAACAAGTGAGGAGCTATTATTGACAAGTTGAGAAGTTATACTGACAAACTGAAGAGCTAGCTATAACTTATTAAAATATTAATTTTTTTAATTTAAGATCTCAATGTATTTCTCTCTTTAGTTTATTCCAAACAAAAAAAGGTGAAGCTTTTTTCATGATGTCCTCTCCATTTACGGACACTTTTTGTTCTATTAATATGGTTGATACGGTTAAGAGACAACTTCTGATTGATATATATATATATATATATTACTAGAATCAAAATATTGATAATAATAATTTCAAAAACCTATAAACCTCGCTCGATATCAATGGGTTCAATTGGTGAGGGGATTTGACACGCTCACA
>JBAGKO010000015.1:6750693-6762701 GCA_037177275.1 Acacia concinna | reverse complement strand
TTCACTATAATAGTAATGAAATTAACCATCAGAGTAATGGTTTTCGCTACAATTTTGTGATCTCTGTTTTTTTCTTCCCATGTGACAACACTATTCATTTGACACTGACACTGACGCATAGTAACAAAGGAGAGAGAACATGCTAGTTTGTGGATTTCGCAAGTTGAGTAATGAGATTACTGATAAGAGTAATAGAATTCGCCATTTTGTGGATCACTTTTTACTTCACAAAATCTAGAAAATATAGGAGAGAGGGGGGGATTTCTTGCTATAAAAATAATGAGATTACCTATCGGAGTAATATAATTCGCTATTTTCTGTACCACTTTTCACTTTAAAAAAATAAAAAAACCCAATTTGATCCATGGTACTTTGGTGTATTTTAGAAATGCTAACAGGCCTTTTTAGGTTTTGAAAATTCAAGTGGTATTTAAGTGTCATTTTTCCTATAATATAACGCAACATATGATTAATTAATTTTTTTTAATTTTTAATTTTTTTTAAAAAATAACATGACCTTATAATTAAAAATGAAGGACATCTTTAACCTTGGTCAGGGGTTTGATCCCTGGCTTTTAAGTATAGAGTAGTATTAAATCTTCTGACCAGCTGTACTTCTCATAGAGGAACCTACAATAAATGAAAGATTAGTCCTTAACCTATCAGACTGGAGATACCTTGTGAAAGGA
Source organism: Acacia concinna (assembly GCA_037177275.1). NCBI lineage: Eukaryota > Viridiplantae > Streptophyta > Magnoliopsida > Fabales > Fabaceae > Acacia > Acacia concinna. Next base: position 6,762,012 of record JBAGKO010000015.1, on the reverse strand, counting down.
AAAAAGAAAAAAAAAAACGAAGGAAGTAATAACTACGAATACTCGTAAGTAATAGTAGTAGCTGGGGAATATTTCACGTATGAAGTCACAAACATAAAATTTTACAAAAACGCGGGCCATCCAGCAAAAAGTCATAATTCCCTCTAGCCCACATCCAGGATCCTGCTAGGTTGCTAATTGCTGCTAGTATAGTTTACATAGTAACCCCGCAAATCTGGCTCCGCGCTTTCTCGATCGATCCACGCTCAGCCCCCTTCTCGCATATTGCACACTCTGCTATGGCGGAATCAGCGTTTGGCGACTCCTCCAACACCACTCCGCCTCCGGAGAGCAAACCGGCGGCCACACAGCATAGAAGTTGGGCAGATGAAGCTGAGGAAGAAATTCCAAAAGAAACGAATGAAGGCCCCAGTTCATCATCATCACTGTCCTTGCTTAACGTTGACGCATTAGCCATCGACGAGAATAAGAAGACTACTGCTAAGTTCTTGGATGAACCGGAGGACTCCAACATTCAAGCGGTACACTCTTCATAGCCACACATTGTTTCATTTCAGGTGCTCTTGTATCCCAGCAAAACTAATTACGGGATTTTCTGCCATCCAGTAGAACTCCCTTTTGAGAATCTGACTAGTATCCGGGATGAATTTTTTATTTTCTGCCTTTCACTTAGTTTCTGAAAGAGTAATTATGATTTTCTGCGAGCTGTTCTTTATCTTGAAAGTACCGGATTAGGAACGTGCTCCCCTTCCATTCCTTATACCCCAAAAAACCAAACAAAAAAGGACTTCGTAAGGAACTTGAGGTTTACATTTGATGCAGGTTACTTCTGGTGACACTCCATACACCTCAGCGAGTACCTTTGAAGATTTGAATCTCTCTCCAGAGCTGCTAAAAGGATTATATGTTGAGATGAAATTTCAGAAGCCTAGCAAAATTCAAGCTATCAGTTTGCCAATGATCTTGAGCCGTCCTCATAAGGATCTGATTGCACAAGCACATAATGGTTCAGGCAAGACAACATGTTTTGTGCTTGGGATGTTAAGTCGCGTTGACCCTAACCTGAAGGCTCCTCAAGCTCTTTGCATTTGTCCAACTAGGGAATTAGCTATTCAGGTAAGTTCCGTGCTTTTCATTCTTTATGGAAAATGCTGTATGTAATTTAACATTGCTAAAAATGCCAGAATACCGAAGTTCTTCGAAAGATGGGAAAATACACTGGCATTATTTCAGAATGCGCCATACCAGCAGACAGCAGAGATTCTATTCCTATAGCAAAACGGGCAATGATTATGGCGCAAGTAGTAATTGGGACCCCTGGAACAATTAAGAAGTGGATAACACATAAGAAACTGAGTGCAGTCAAATTAAATATTCTTGTCTTCGATGAGGCTGATCAAATGCTTGCTGAGGTAATTTTAGCTCATTAATGAACTTTAATGTGGTTCTATCATATTTTTAAGCTTCATGGTTCTCTAAACTAGGTTTGCCAATTTCCATCACTCTCCGTGTACATATTATTGCAATGGAGTGGAGATGAGTGATACTTCCGTGGATCAGAAACTAATATTGTAGTATACCGATCATTCCTAGTTAAACCACTTGGCTTAACATCCGTTGCCTCATACGAATAAGTACAGTAGATATTGAAGGGTAGGGTCTTAGGTCTGGGGATTTTTTTTGGAATTACTCATGTATATATCTACAAGTATCACTAGTGTTGCTATGATTTTTGTAGTATATATTGATATATCAATCCTCCATTTTTTTTAAATTATTGACATTGTACTTTTTCAGGATGGTTTTAAAGATGATTCTTTGAGGATAATGAAAGATATCGAAAGAGTCAACGCTAACTGTCAGGTTTGTTGAGCCCTTTCTCCTTTACTTGCTCAGATGTATGACATGCCCATTCATGCAAAGATGCCTAGTTTAGAGGCATTAATGCACACCTTTTCAGGTGTAGCTGCTCTCGTGCTCTTTCCGTCCTTCTAGAACTGGTGAATCGCAATCAATGTAGGAAGTAAAACAATACATTAGTATATTCATTGAAACTCAGTTTTATTTCAAAAACTAAAACTCAGTTTATGGATTATTTGACATAACAACGCTTCCTGCCCTCTCCTACTGCATCTATGTGAAGATAAAATCTTCGTGATTGATGCCAACAGGTATCATATAATAAAGTTTAAATAAAAATGAAACCGACTATTGTTGCTAGCTTTGAGGCTAGTAATAACTGGTTTATTTGATGTTTTTCCAATTTATGTAGGCGTCATTGTGTCAGCTTGTACATGATTCAAGTCAAATTTCATGTCTTCTATTGTTTTCTCAAATTTTTTAGACACTGATTCTCTTATATGTTTTCGACTGAATCAATATGATCAGGATCTGACTTTTTCATTGGTATGTATGTTTGCCTTTCAGGTTCTTCTGTTTTCTGCTACATTTAATGAAATTGTCAAGAATTTTGTTTCAAGGACAGTTAAGAAGGATCACAATCAACTTTTTGTTAAGAAAGAAGAGCTATCTTTAGAGGCAGTGAAGCAATACAGGGTGAATTGTCTTGATGAACTCTCTAAGGTTGAAGTGATCAAAGATTACATCTTTGAAATAGGAGAGAATGTGGGCCAAACTATCATATTTGTGCGCACAAGAAATAGTGCAAGCATGTTGCACAGATCACTCGCTGAATTGGGCTACGAGGTCACTTCTATTCAAGGGGCTCTTCAGCATGAGGAAAGAGATAAAATTGTCAAGGAGTTCAGAGATGGTTTGACTCAAGTTCTGATATCAACTGATGTTCTTGCCCGAGGCTTTGATCAACAGCATGTACTGAATTTCCCCTATCATCTCAAATGCCTTTTTGGGCATATATTTTCACCTCTTGCCTGCCTCTCCGTGTGATGACATTCTTTCATTTTATTCCCGTTCAGGTTAATTTGGTTATTAATTATGATCTTCCAGTGAAACATATTGTGGGGTATGCTCGGGAACAGGAGCCCGATTATGAGGTGTATTTGCACAGGGTTGGGAGGGCTGGACGTTTTGGGCGCAAGGGTAAGCATGTAGTTCATAACTTTTTCTTGTTAAAGCTACACAAAGTCTCTAGATGTCTTTTTGAGTCTGACTTTGCCCTTCTAGTGTGAAAAAATTTCATTTATTTTTAGTCCCGTTAAATTATAACATTTCATTTTAAATATGTAATCTGTCCCGCCGCTTGTTTCGCGTGATCCTGCAGGGGCTGTATTTAACCTCATATGTGGTGAAAGGGATGAAAATCTCATGACGAAGATTGAGCAGCACTTTGGCACCCATGTAACTGAGGTATGGTTTTGGATAATGGCAGTATTAATTTTATTGAATCGTGTTCTGTATGTTGAGCCTGCAATTTTCCTACTGCAAGTTGGTATTCTTATTGCAAGTTGTGAATCTTTGCACGATCTAATTACACACTATCTTGGTGTCACTGGCCTGTAGGTCCGAGCTAACAGCGTTGATGACTATAAAGGAGCTCTTAGGGAGGCTGGTTTGTTGCAGTGATTTGAAGCTCCATTTTGTTGAATTTAATAAATTCACTTATCGGTGACTTCTCATGTAATCCCTTACTTTTCAAAAGGGAATATATGGTGTAGCAGTGGATATTGTTCTCCGAAATGTGTTTGAATGGCGTGTTTGTAATGGGGTTAATCTTCACACTGAACTTCAAACTTCCATTTTGGTTATATGCAAATCTTTGGGTGATAACGACCATAAAGAATCCCAGAAAGCTAGCGAAGCAGAAGACACAAACAAACTTGAAATTATATACAGAGGGAACATTTTCTCTCCACTATAACAGGAAGCGAATGTAGGAGCCAGAATTTCAATCATCCATGCGTTGAAGATGAGGCAAGGGAAATCTCAGAATTGCAGCAACGCCCGTCAACTGGGTTAGCTGTTCTACGGAGACATGCCTTGTGGAATACACAAATGCCTTTCCTCCCCCTTCTTTCACTGATCTAACCAAACTCACGTACTTTTGCCTCGTCCCCGTCTCATCACTCCTGTACAGTTCATCCGTTACCAGAAGCGTCTCTATGGCCGTCATCTCATGCGCAGCCTCTACGTTCTTTGGACCATAACATGCTCGACCCGAATCGCTCATCAACAATTCCCATAGCTCTTTGAAAGCCCGAATCTCTAACCCAACGTCACTGTCTTTGATCACGTTTAGTACTCTGCTGTCGTTCAAAACCTCTTTCAAATCACTCTTACCTCCCGAGCTCGTTGCCACAACCACAATTCTTGATTTGTTGTATTCAATGGGCTTTATCTTCAACCTTTTCGCTTCCGAGATCAGGAATCCGCGAAATTCATCTTTCATCGAAGCAGGACCAGCAATGACCGCGCACTTGATAGTGCCAAAATCGACATGCTTCACAAATGCACTGAAAACATCCTGGAAGAAGACGTTGCATGAGAAATCTCTTTTTATAGCAGCCGGTGAAGTTTCGATCGTAGAACAGAGCGTATTAACCCTTCTTCCCAGCAAGTAAAGCCGCGCGCGATCCTGCTGAAAGAGAAGCATAGCGAGATCAGCACCTGTAGATTTCTCAGAGCTTTCGCTCAAGGCATCGACAGCCTCGGAATCCCAAATCTTCTTGTGGAGTTCGAAGGCTTTGTTCCTCTCGAGGGTGAGAGTGTGGAAGGAGCCGGCGGCGACATAGGGGTTGGAGTCGATGTTGTTACCTTGGACGCGCACGGTGGAGGAGTCTTTGTGGAAGTCACGGCGCGTGACTTTGATGTGGAGGGTGACGTTCACGCGGGACGCGGTGTTCTTGGCGGACTGAAGATGGACTTTGCGGGTGGTCTGGGTGGCGATGACATCACCTGGGGCTATGAGATTGTAAACAACCCACAGGTCATCGGGTTCTTCTGGGGTGAGCTTCACCGTGCCTGCCTCGTTTAATACCAGATGCTTGCCAACTAGTTTCATGGCTTTGTCTAGAGGAGAAGTTGCACGAAAGAAATGGCTTTTAGAACCGAACTAGGTCAAGAAGGTAAATTTACGTGTCTTGGATGTTTTTAATCTGTTGTCCAACCTTTTGGGAATGCCTGAAAATTGTGGGGAGGTTAATGAACTAACGTTGTTGGTGGGCACTGGGCACCTCAAAATGTGTGGATGAAGAGGGCAAGGTATTACGGGCGTAATCCAATTTAATCTGACTTGAATCTTGGAAACCTATTTTGCCATAGAGACAATGACTTATTTTGGACAATGTTAACGGTTATTCTTCTAATGATATACCTTTAGCGGATATATGCCAGGTCTAAGCTTCGGTCAATTGAACAATTAGTGAAGCAGGGTTTTACTTTTACCTTATATCCCAGTGAAGTGATGCAACAGAATAAACTGAGACTTGATTAACAAGTATGTGCATGGGAAGCAGAATGCGCTTGCAGTTCGTTTTATTTTGCCCGTACTGCTTAATAATCGCAATTTATTTAAGGATAATTGTTGCTAATGTCGCAAAAACATAGTTCAAGTTGCTTTCGTTACTGGCCTCTTCCAGAAATGAGAAGAATAAAAAGCAGCTTATATTGAAATACTCAACTATGAAAATTAAGCTTTAATCTTATCATAGAATTTAAATTCTAACAAGATTTTTACGACGCCATTCTAAAGAGTTTACTTCTTAATGCATCAAATTTTACAATATCGCTTAATTTCTTTTAACAAATTTAGACACTTTAATTTTTCTTTTTTAATCAAAGATTGCGGTCATCCATGCAAGTCGCCAAATTGAAATCATGCAAGCCAATGAGACTTAAACACAATATGTTACGACAAAAGGCTACTATGATTGATTTTAACACAATATGTTACAATACAACGTTAATATGATTAAGTCATTATAGTCATAAATCACAAAGGACATGCAAAGGTAGATACGGAAAACACCACTAATCTTCTAAATTTTAGATGTGTTTGGATTGGTCTTTGCAGAATAGCTTTTAGAGCATAATAGTTTTTTTATAATTGATTTTTTAAAATAACTTCTATAAAATCTCAGTTTTGATAAAATGAGTGTTTGAATAAATAAACCAAAATAATTTTTTTTAGTGTGAGGAGAGAGAAAGATGTATGAAAAGCAACAAAAAAAAAATCACTGAGATTTTTAGCTAAACCAAGTTTTCAAAAGTCTCCATGTGTTTAGCTCTTTTGGACTAAACCTTAGTTTGGTCACAAATCAAGATTTCAAAATTGTTTCCAAACAAGCCCTTGGGTGAAACTAGCTTCAAATGAAAATAGCCTCGCGTTGGTAAACCAAAAATATTTCAAGCTATACATACGAACGTTTCTCATTGATCAAAGATAGTATCCCAATTGTTAATTAAAAAGATGACAGAAATCCAAAGGATTACAAATATATTGGGCAAAGAATAAACCCACAAACAAATGCGCACATCAATTTCCTAATAAAAAGCCACATTCTATATATGCATGTCGCCTACGTGGCTCTCACACACTCGATGTCCTAGCCGCAAGAAACACGAGAGCTCGCTTGTGATAATCGGTACGAAGCTTCTTGTATTTCTGCACGTAAGTTCCAAGATCAATTTCTCTATCAAGGAGTTGCTGGTGCAGGTTTTCAGATTCCTCTTCTGTCTTACTCATAGCCTCTGCAAAATCATCATACAAGATTTACCATATCAATGAACCCCCTTATCAAATAAGTACGAACAACTCTCTAGGTATCACTAGAACTTTAGGCTATGTTTGATTCAATGGAGGGGAAGGAAGGGTTTGAGAGGGATTCCATTTTATTTTGTTTGGATTGATAAAAAAAGAGGAGAGGGCAGAGATTTTAGTTTTGTAAATATTAAAATTAAATAAATATAATTATTTTTTATTTAATATATAAATATTATTATAATTCCATACATCCAATTTCCCTCCCCTCGTAATCCTAAAAAATTTTGCTATCCAAACAAGGGGAGGGGGGCAAAATCCCCCAATTTCCCTCCCCTCGTACCAAACAGACCCTTAGAGTCAAATCATTTCATACCATACCTTGAAGCTGTTGAAGAAGGGAAGCTGGAGAACTGAATTTCAATGCTTGTTCTTTCTGCTTCTCAAGTTCATTTAGTTTCTCTTGAGCAGTGGCTAACTCAGTTGTCCGAATTATTCTGCACTGTTTCCAAAGAAGAGCAAAACGTTCAGTGGCTTCACCTTGTATTTAATGGTTTTCCTGAGCCCGGTTATTGGATTTTTCAAAAAAAAAGAATAAAAATTTTGTGGCTAATCTGGACATCCTTAATTCAAGTCCATGTACTTTTTCACAGCACCAATATATATATATATATATATATCCTATAGCATGTGACAGTAAAAACTTCATTGATGTATTTATCATGGATCAACCATAGCTCAATATTTGATCATTAATCTGGTACAAATACATAAGAATTATAATTTTAAAAAACAATATTTTAATTTACTTAATATTAAATATGTGCTGCTTTAAAAGTAATCCTGAAAAGGACGTAGTTCTAAATAATGTTCAAAACTAATTCTATTCAATTTGATGTTTTCTATCACTGGTTTGTTATTTACTATATCATTTTTTTAATCTATATTGGGCATTGGATGACAAAGAATGAGTTATTTGTGTGGGTTTCTCAGAAGCAAGTCATCTTACCTGATTTTTAAGTTCCATGATACGAGGTTCCTTTTGCAGATTTTCCTCTGTAAATTCGGGGACAAAGAGTTAAAAAAGCTCTCAAACATTCAACTGCTAGCCACTACAACACACACACACACACACACACACAAAAGGATTTAAATATAACTCTCTGGTCAAAGTATGTACACACTCACCTGCTAGCTGCGTAGTCTCCTTGCAAAGTTCGTCTTTCACCTGATCAAATAGGAACGGAGAGTAGTTAAAAATTAATGAGCAGACACACAATCCAACCTACACAAGAGAATCAATGAAACTAAACGAGGTTTGACACGGAGCAGTAAGACTCCAAAATCCATAGTTTTCTGATGCTCATTTGATAAAAGAGATGAGAGAACATATTCCCTTCCTTTCACACAAAATCAAAACATATAGTATAATGTTACCATTGCCATTATGCAGCAGTGATTATATCTTCTTATTATATTTTTTTTCAGACACACAATGGAAATTTTTTTCACTCACAACATATAATTCCTTTTGGTTGAAGAGGAACTCAAGCTCTGTTCTTGTATCATTCTCTGTTTTCCTCAAAAATAACTTTCTATTCCATAAATATCAATATACACTCACATGCATACTTGAAGGAAACAGATCAGAAACCAAACACAGTCTTAGCAATTGCGAAGTCTCTAAAGTCCAAAATACTAGTAGCTCATGCATAGCAGCAAAATTAGTAAAAATCAACAACCACCAAAATAAAAAAGCCAGATATCTAGAATAGGCAATCCTCTGGCTCTAGGCCATAAGGGATACACAGCCACACAGCTATCTTTAACAATCCCACGAACTTAACTACTTTAAAAAATATGAAATTTGGTTCAGCTACAAATCAACGGAGCGATGGATATAAAATATATTTAGCACTGAGAATTTCTAAATTACAAACCAGCATAAATACAATAGAGGTAATAGGAGGCAACTTACATTGTTTTGAATTTTGACCTGATCAAGTGAAAGTAAAAATTGCTGGTAAGCATCTTTGTCAGATAAAAGCTTCCGTAGCTCATCAGCACTGAACAATTTACGAAGAGAGAATAAGAGAAACAGGATAATCAAATATTTTAGGGGGTGCGAGTGTTCTCATTTGATCAGAGTGACCGAAGCCACCAGGTCGGCTCAGATAAGTATCCAAAACAGAACGCAAAGAAGAATGGCTTCGTTGTATCAGGGCATGAAAAACACAAGAAGTGAAAGAACCTGTGATCTCAAATGGAAGAATTATGATTAAAAAAATAAAATGTTCATACAAAGTTTGAAATTTTTTTTAAAAACAGATAAATTTAAGAAGATTTTGAATTGCTAATTGCTAAATCCATGAAATTTCCACAGACAAAACAGATATATCGTTACAAAATCCATAACCGAGTTCATTTCAAAAGGCAAAGCTTAATTTAAAAATAAGTGCACTGTTATGGAATAAATAATTAGGATTAGATATTATTTAGATATTTCGATTAGATATTATTTGAGATTTAAATTAGATATTATTTAGTATTTCGGATAGATATTATTTGAGATTAGATATTAGATATTATTTGGTTTTAGTTTTAGATATGATATTATTTGATATTATTCGGTTATTAGGCTGCTTATCTTATATCTATAAATAGGATAGCCTCACCGTGTAATTCAATTCAATTTTGTGATTTGATGATTAATTAAAATATTCAGCTGCATATGTTTCTATGTTTCTATTTACCCTCCGATTCTCTCTGCCATTCTTCTAATCCCCTCTTCTTTTCCCTAAATTCTATTCCAAACCCTAACAACATAGATTGATTTTACAATCAATCTATCAGTGGTATTAGAGATTTCTTTCCTCTACCACACCCTTTCGCTTGCATGGCCAATACCAAAAACCAAGAATGGTGAATCTTCCAAATCCGCAGAAGACCGATTGGCCACATTGGAATGGAAGGTTTAGGCCATCGACAATATTCAAGAATTAATTTTGCAATTGAATCAGAATTTTGCTACTTTCAAACAAGAAATTCAGACCCAATTGGACACCAACGACCAATACTATAATGAACGTCATCCTCCCTAGAATCCGAATCACCTTTAGAATATAGGATACCAGAAACCCACACAATTTACCAAATTAGAGTTTTTGAAATATCAAGGTGACAACATACTTAATTGGCTTCTTAAATCTGAACGGCACTTTGATCTAGATGAAACACCTGAAGCTCAGAAAGTTAAAATAGCATCGATAAATCTAGACGAGAAGACCTTTCTTTGGCATAGAGCACTTGAGCATTGTTTGCGAGGTCGATTACCACTTTGGGAGGAATACACAATTCTTCTTCAAGATACTTTCGGCCCTACTGATAAGTCACCGATAGGTGATTTCACCCATCTGTGACAGACAGGCTCCTTGTCTGATTTTAATTCTCGATGGGACGCGGTGACAACAAAGCTTTATCTACTGAGGATTATTTAGTTGATGCCTACCTATCAGCCCTAAAGAATAAAATCGGTGTAGTAGTAGGATGTTTCATCCGAGATCACTGTCGGAGGCAAGAAGACTCGTGAAGATCTAAGAAAATGTTGTCCACTCTTTATCCTATCACAACTTGACCCAACTCGGCTTCAACACTACTCTCCCATCCACCTACGGGTCAAACCGCACCCACCACCAACTTCTGGATCCAAGAATGCTCTATTGGCTCAAAAATAGAGTTCTACAGACCAAATCCAAGCATCCATGTCAAAGACTCCACCATTACCTCCTAAAAACCTGAATAAAGGATCCAAGCCACTCACTCCCACGAAGAATCATATCACAGAGCAAAAAATTTATGCTTTTACTGCCATTAACCTTTCTCATATGAGCATAAATGCCTCCAGAGACAGAAATATTGGTTGCACTATATTGAATCAGATTATGATATTTCAGAACCACTGGAATTGCACACTGACAGTGAAGAATCAGATGAAATATAGCCCTTAATTTCATTATATACTACTAATGGTGTTGACAATATTTCTTCTATGAGAATACAGGGTTATGTTGGCAAAAGGCCAATTCAGATTCTGATTGACAATGGCAGCACACATGATTTTTTGGATTTGTAACTAGCGCGAAAATTGGGCTGGAAGGAAGATAATTCTGTCTTTTTTTCAGTTGAAGTTGCTAGTGGTCTGATCTGACACAATATTTATATGGTTTTCAAGGGTATTTTAGGTCTTAATTGCATACATTTACCCGTATTATGCATTGTAATTATAGTTTATGGATTACATGTGTCACATTGTGCATTTTGCTGATTTAGGGGTAAAAATGTAATTATTTTATCTATTTAATTATGATTCTTCACTTGCCTTGGCAAAGCTTCTTTGTTGTTATGTTTTCAGGCAAGAAAAGAAGAAATCGAAGCCCAAATTGGAGCCAGGATGGAGCGGATGAAGAAACCGGAGCTTAAAGGCCAAAACACATGAGAATGCTGATCTGCCACTCTAGGTCGCAACATGCACATTCTGTGTCACGACATGGGAAAAGTTTAATGAAACGGTGCATTTTTGGAAGCAGAATCGAGCTCAGAAGGAATTTCCATGACCCCAGGTCGCGACCTGATTCGTGATTTTA
>JBAGKO010000015.1:6721335-6746079 GCA_037177275.1 Acacia concinna | reverse complement strand
CTTTACCATTATTTTTAAGAGATTCTTAGTAAATGTCAACAAAGTATCTTGGCGTACGATAGGTACGAGACCAATGGCCCTTTCCTCCACAATGTTACCAAGGATTTCCACCATATTTATTATGCTTATTTGTTTCCCTTTTATAGTTTTTATCAATTTTTCCTACTTCGGATGGGAATTTGATTTGCCACGATTAGGACTATGGCCACGACCACAGACACGATTATAGCTACCTCTACGCCCACACCCACGTCCACGGCCACAAACAGATTCATTTGTTGTTGTATTCACTTCTGGGAATGGAGTTGAACCTGTTGGATGAGATTCATGATTTTTCAACAAAAGTTCATTACTTTGTTCAGCCACAAGGAGACAAGAAATTAATTCAGCATATTTCCTGAAACCTTTTTCACAGTATTACTGTTGCAGGAGCAAATTGGATGTATGAAATGTGGAGAATGTTTTTATTTTCTAGCATATCTTTATGAGTAACATTCTCCCCACATAATTTTAATTGAGAAGAAATTATAAACATGGCAGAGTTATACTCGCTCACAAATTTAAAATCTTGCAACCGCAAGTGCATCCAGTCGTAACGAGCTTTTGGTAAGATAACCATCTTCTGATGGTCATACCTTTCTTTTAAATTGTCTAAAGGACAAGTAGGTCTTTTACATTCAAATATTCTATTTTTAAACCTTCATGCAAATGGTGACATAGAAAAATCATGGATTTAGCTTTGTCTTGGTTTGATGCCTGATTCCCTTATTTAATCGTGTCTTCTAGACTAAGGGCATTCAGATGGATTTCAGCATCCGACATCCAAAATAAATAGTTCTTTCTAGTAATGTCAAGAGCTACAAATTCAAGTTTTGTAAAGTTTGACATAGTTCAGGCTAATTAAATGAAGAAATGGAAATTATTAAAATATGAAATACAAAACATTAAGATCAACGATACTGATAGAAAACTCATAAAGACAAGAAACAATACATAAAGCAAAATAATAAAATAAAATTAACACCACATGGCTTCAAGCCTTTTGGTGAGAAATTAGAATGATATGGCTTCAAGCTATATATCTTCAGAATAAATAAAAAGTGCATATGACTTCTAGCCATACAATAAGTAAAAGATACAAAATTATATGGCTTCTGGCCATTATATATATAAATAAGAGATCAAAATGATATGACTTATGGTAATATAATCTCAACATAATAATGATATAAATATAGCTTTTGACCATATAATATGAAATAAGATTAATATGACTTCAGGTCACATATCTTCAGAATAAGAAATTATAACAATATGGCTTATGACCACTTTACAATAACAACATTAATAATTTAGAAGGACGTGTAAAGGAGATAAAAATAAGATATAAAAACAATAGCAATCTCCAATCTTAGTCATGGAACCCGATGTTTAAAACGATCAGAAAAAGAGTATCTTTAATTCCATATAGCGGCTTAGACTATCCCAGATTGATCAATATCAAGTAGAAGAAAATAGAAGAAATTGCGAAGATAACTCTTGAGAGAGATATACCTTTAAAACTATCGTGCTGATAACGTGTTATAAAAGTAAAAGAAACTTTACATAAGAATTAAGAGATTGAAGAGAGAAAAAGTTAGGCAAATATTTGTCATTCACGTAGGAGTGTTTTTTCATTCATATGTATGCCTACAATGCTTTCCTATGTATCTATTTATAGGCAAGTTTGATATTAAAATATAAGCTCACTTAGTCAAAAATTATGGCTAAAAAGATTGAATAAATGGTCAAGCATGATGACTTTGTGAAGTCAAATTTGATAGGTAAATATGTGGAGGAAGCATTAGCTGTTGACTAGGATATTAGTCAATGGGCATCCACATAAATAATATTCATAACATAAAATACCTTTTTTTGTTTGTTTATGTAATCTCTTTTTCTTTTCTCAATTGTTTCTTTAATATCTCTTTAACTAATTTTTATACTATTAAGATAGAAGATAATATTTTTTCCACACCCTTAAGTAGTGTTAAGATAATAAATTTCTTTTATACTATTAGTATGTATTTACCGTATTCCATTTTGGGAAAGTCTAGTTAAATCTAATTAAAATAACAAAATTCAAATTTACATATATTATAACAAATTATTAATTAGGTCAAAATACTTAAATAAAAAATTATGAATGTTTTTAAAAGACTACACACACATCCGGGTAAGTTTGAGCCTTGAGGATTTGATTGTTTTAAATACTGATAAAGTTAGATTTTATAATTAAATAAGTATAGGTTTTGAGATATATTTGGTTAGATTTATTAATATTATACCTATTTAATTAACTCTTATATATATTTCTATAATTATATGTTAAAAATAAATGTTGGCACAAAATATATTCATATCTTATTTTTATTTTGCAGAAGATAGAACTGATAAAAAGATAAGAAGCATATATCAAAAGAGATAAAAACATGTGGGCCCTACACGTAAATTAGTTGTAGGGAATAGGTGGAGGGATTAATAATTGTGTGGACCCCACAATGAATTGAAAAAAAAAAGAGAAAGAGATCATATCACAGCAATTATATATAGATAGAATTATAGAAGATATGAAAGAGAGAGAACGGGCATATATCTATTTAAAGGTATTGTGGTTTGGAGTAGAGCCGGTAATACGAGTTTTAACTGTGGGTCAAACCCGTCCAACCCGCCAACCCTGTGGTTATGGATTTAGAAAAAGTGAGACCATTTTAATACGGGTCTTTTAGGCCCAAACTCATATGGGCCCAACCCGTGGCAGATTGGCCCATATTTATTAAAAAAAAATTATGCCCCCTGATTTTTTTTAAAGGTTTCTCTAAAACCCAAAATGTCAAATGGATAAAGGAGAATCAGGAAATAATTCAAGTTTACTAGATGAAGCTTAACTTTAAAAAGTCCTCATGTTACTTCTTCTTGTTTTTTTTTAATTTTAGCTTTTGGGCAATTAAATTAATTAATGTATTGCCTCGTTCAGCTAGGTGGACCATGGATTTTTCAGTTATTGGGACGGTTTGGATGTTTGGTTATGTTGATGCACTTCTATTTATGTAAAGAAAAAAAAATTGATCATATATTTTTTTTAAAAAAAAGGAAAAAAAACGGGCTGGCTCGCCCAACCCACCAACCCTACGGGTACGGGTTGGGTTGGCTAAATACCAGCCCATATAAATACAGGTCTTTTAGGCCCGAATCCATATGGGCCCAACCCGTGGCGGGCTAGCCCAAACCCGATGGGTTGGCCCATATTACCAGCTCTAGCTTGGAGGTTGGCAGCAACAGCGAAGGAAAAAAAAGCACGGCGTAGAGAAGGAAGCCGAGAGATAGCGGCAGAAGGATATAACGCACAGTGAAAGCAACAAAGTGAAGAGAGATTGCAGACGACGTACGCGATAGGGGTTCAACCCTCTTAAGTAGATCTGATCTGCCCTTCCCTTTATCTTGTTCGTTGGATCTATATTTTATTTTAGTCATGTGTGGCTAGTTCTTTTCTTATTTAAGGTAGCTATGAACTGATTCTTGAATTAGAGTATGCTTAAACCTTTTAATTAAATTTTAATATTGTTTTTGTTTATTTAATCTTGATTTATTTGTCTCTATTTAATGCCTAATCACAATTAAATAGTAATTTAGGGAATTTAGATTATCCTTAGAAGAGGGATCTTTATTAAACCATAAGATTAAATAGTGTGGGATTAGAATTTATTTTAATTTGCTGTTAGGAAAGGAATATACCTCTTAGACCCATATAGACATATTAGAGTGATTTAGGAATTTATTGCTTCTTAATAAATTTGTTAGGGATAACAATTTACATTAAGGGAGGGATATAAATGATCGAGAGATATATATGTCTATTAGTACTATAGACTAACAATTTAATATTAATTCCATCTAATTAGTAAAAGGCATACTCTAAAACTTGAAGAAGGGATTAGTCACTCTAAGGTGTGTTATCATCTGAATTCTTCAAAACTATAGTTTTAGTTTTTTTTTTCTTTATTAGAAATTCTCTTTAATCATCTTTATTTGATTTGCTCGACTTAAAGGAAAATAGGAGTTTTAGTGTCTAATTACTAGTTTAATTGAGTCTGTGGGACGATCTTGATTTACCATTTACAATTTTACGATCCGTACATTTGCAGTGCTTAATTAAATTTTGGTAGCATCAAATAATATTAAAGAGGATCTATTTATAGTTTTATATGTTGAATAGGTTACATTGTATCAAAAAATAATATATGTTGAATAGGTTAGGTTAACGATTATGATTCTGTGTAATAATGTGTGAAATTAAAATCAAGCCATTCAATATATTAGGATATATATATATATATATATCTAATTTGATGGGTTGAAAAAACTTTGACGTTATCCTGTTTGGAGAATTAAAATCGAAATCATAATTCTGTTTGATCAAATAAATCGAAATCATAATTGCTGTGATATACATATGCATATATATATATATATAGGTGAGTTTAAATAATTTTATATATAGATGAACAATACAATTTTTAATCGTGTCTTAGGTACCCGTCACTTATAACAGTGCCTAATCCCTCCGTACTCCTCGCACTGTGGACTTCCCTAGGTGACTTTAATGATACGAGTATTTTTGGGCTAGACTGAAAAAATTTGGGCCCTCTACCTTTTAGGGCTTATCCTCAGGGTTTGGCCCAATTATAGGTTATGTGTCATTTCCCCTATTACATTGACTATTAAGAATATCAAGCATCTGGGCTGGATCTGCCTGGTTTGGGCTCAAATACAAGATGGGAAATCCTGGTCATGGTGGCCCCATGAACATCGTCCGTATACAGGATGACTTTCTCATATGCACTGATCTTGTAAGATTTTACAATTTTGTAAGTTGTAGTTTTATGTGTGCCCTACATAAGATGAATATCTTGTACTATCTCTTGTCCTTAATACTCCTTTGGTCCTTAATATATAACTTAATTAGGCATTGATTTTTATCCTAAATACTAGCTATAAGATATATTTCTCACATTTATCAATCTTTTCTTAATTTACTCTTATTAACGCTCCCTCAATAATAATTAAGTAAAATATAGGAGAGGCAAGTTAAGGAAAATGATTAGAGTGTTTTATGAAAAAACACATCACATTAACTAGCGTCTTTAATATGATCAAATATGATAAACAGGTGTCATATTAAGGACCAAAGGGAATGTAAGGTCTAGTTTGCATTTTAAATTAATTGCACTATAAGATGTATTACCTCTATTACTATTTATAAGACTCAGTTGACTTTTTTTAGAGAATCCTAAAAAAATTATAAGAAAGGTAGTTACATTATTTAATCATATCATATATAATATTTTATTACATTATATATTAGTTCATAAGTCAAACAACATAATATAAAGAAGAATGATAAATTTTAATGTTTTAAAGTAGTGTGATTAGCTTTCTTAAGATTTTTCTAGAATTCTCTAAAAAAGTAAACTGTGTCTTATAAATACGAACGGAGGTAATATATCTTATATTAGGGATTAGATATAACATTATGGACGCATTTCAAAAAAAACAGACGTGGCAATCGGTTGTGCTAGGATATCATGCCTCTGCATATATGTGTGCCGTAGGAATAAACTAATCCATTAATAACCAAGTTTTGAATTATATTCACTAGCAAGTGGACGCCTAAAAGTGACCAGAGCTGGCATCCCCATGTTGCCATTAATTATGAGCATGTATGTGACTCTTGGTTTTCAACTAAGCCAATTGTTAGATTTTAGCCTTAAGTCTACTCTTGACGGGTCGAACCAATTACTCTGAAATAAAATTATAATGAATAAAGAAAAAGAATTAACTGTAATTATTTCTTAAAATGAATTACTACTAAATTAGGAAAATGTTAATTAATATATACATCTTGATTAGTAAACAACTTAAAATGTAAGTTGGAAGATATTGATAAATCATTTAGTGATTATAATTTGATGGACAAGCAAATAAATAAAGCCTCCCATTAAGTAGAAAAGCCAATTCAGAACAATTAAGTTATTCTTTTGAATCCGACTCGACCCGGTATGCATCCCTGCCAGATATTCTTCATATTATTTCTAATACCCGGCAATTTGTTGTTTGTCTAGTTTAGACAAGCTGCTTGTGCATATGTCGTAATTTTGTGGACAAATTAAAGGTTTATTTACCTGTGGTTTTGGATAGCTCTTGGAGCTAAATCAAATACAAGAATATATACAAAGTAAGGCATATGCCTTAAGAGGAAGGTGTTGCCTTTGTTACAATGCATTAATTTGTATGTGTCGTATGGGGAAGGAGGCACTTTTCTTTTCGTGGCCATTTGTTTGGATGCGAAGCTTCAGTCACCGGTTTTACCGCATTCTTTTAACATAATCAACGATACTTTCCTTCTCTTTTCATTCACTTTCTTCTCGGCATAAATGCTCTTTTAATTGCTTACAGTCTTCAAATTGTTTGTTTCTTTTTTCTTTTTTCCTTTCCTTTCCTTTCCCTTCCCGGCAACATCACGTGCGCTTTCTCTTCCTATTCATTGTTCTCTCGTTTTTTTGCTTCTCACACGCAAGCAATGTGTATGTTGAGGGAAATGTAGTTACGGGCTCGAAATGTGGGTGAGTTTAGGTAAATACAATTAAGCGTTGTGACGGAAAATAAAATTACCGTCGGAGTTATATATGATAATTGATTTTTTTTTTTTAATTTTTTCACCACGTACGCCGTTTGAAACATGAAAATGGAAAGCAGTGCAAAAAGGCCATTTGAGCTCGTAAAGGGTGAAACTGACTTTAGTGGAGAACCAGAAAAGCGAGGAGTTTTTTAAAAGAAAAATTGAAGGGAGCTTTTTTTATTATAAGATCCGCATACGTACGTACTTAAATTGTGTTTTGGTTTTGGATACACACACCCCATGAGCTACGAGTTTTTATTTGTTGACCTTACCTTCATCTATTTTAAGTTCTACTTCTGTGCCTGTGGATGTGGGTGCTAATTTAATTACATTTTGTTCAACCGTTGCCACGTACGTGTTGGGATTACATTACATATGAATCCCACAGGCTAACTACCGTGTCCCTAGCTACGGTTGCCTCTGTGATTAGGTTAGGATATATCATAATAATATTTTATTGTACCAAAGAAAGACGATATAATTGAGGGAACAGTATAGCGTATTTACATGAAAACCGTTTAGCGGCAAGAAAGCTTGAGATTCATGTTTGTGACGTGACATTCTGCCTACTGTTTAATACTCCATGATAATATTCTAAAAATGTTGATCAGGGTATATGTATATGACCGCAATTTTCACACAATATAATGACTCAATGTTGAAATGCGTTTAAATTATTAAAAAGAAATGCTATAAATAAATACTATAATGATATGTATATATATGTATGATATGATATGATATGAAAATGGTACTGAGAATGCAAATCTCTAAAATATTGCATTATCTACATGTTTTAATATTTAAAAAGCGAGTTATAAAATCTGAACAATTAGAATGAGTTTCAATAATTGTATAAAAAAATTAAAGGAACTACGATTTTATAAATTTTAATACGTTTTCCCCCACATATATTCGAAATCTTAACTGCTTATATCTATCTATCTTCTCAACGAAAGGAATTTAAGTTTTAATATGGGGCAAAGGGAGAGGTCCGACGGGAACAGGCTGGACCGTGGATATGCTGCCACGTGGAAGAAGGAGGCACGTGGACAACAGAGGGCGTAGATGAATTTGGAAGATACAGCTATTTAGATTGAGGTGATGCGTAGGCAAGCAGGAGACCCGGTGCCACCGTAGAGAGGCAAAGAAGATCCGAGGAGGCGTAAGTGCCAACGACACCCGTTCAGTCTCTCCTGATCCAACGGTTTTGAGCATCGATCAGCCACGGCTTCGAGCATCTCATCCGTCCAACAAAACCTGGCCCTTAGCAGCACTTGTATAATGAGCCCTTGTCCTTTTAGAGTCTAACCTTCTCGCGTATTGTTGGATTCCAAGCTGAATGCCGTTTACTCTCTGTCGTCCTCCTTCTCCGCATTTTCTTCTGCAACTCCCCTCTCACTCTGCCATTGACGTCAATTCCGACTGTACTGTTCACTATTGTTCCTTCCCTAACCCGTCGGACAGCGCACATTCACCTCTTAATTAAACTGGTATAATTCATTCTAGTCTCACAGATCTTCGACTCTCTTATTACGATCTCATTAATTGATATTTGAGCGCAGGACACAATGTTGGTCCCTCCATGGCTTGAACCACTCCTGCACGCATCGTTTTTCAGCGTTTGCCGGATTCACGGAGACGCCGCCAGGAGCGAGTGTAACATGTATTGTCTGGATTGCCATGGCGATCCGTTTTGCTTTTATTGCCGTGCTTCAAGGCACAAGGATCATCAAGTTATTCAGGTCCCATCTGCTTTTGTTTGATTTTACTATAATTGAAGTGCATTATTATATTGTTCTTTCACGTATGAATGTGATGACGACGATCTGTATATATCTTGAGAATGAGTGATTCAAATTTTAGTGATCTGCAGATAAGAAGATCTTCGTATCACGATGTAGTGAGAGTTTCAGAAATCCAGAACGTACTGGATATAAGTGGAGTACAGACGTATGTGATAAACAGTGCGCGAGTAATGTTTCTAAACGAGAGGCCTCAGCCAAAATCCTCGTCTGGCAAAGGAGGAGGATCTCACATTTGCGAGATTTGTGGAAGAAGCCTCTTGGACCCGTTTCGTTTTTGTTCTTTGGGTTGTAAGGTGAGACATCTCTCTCTGCAGTGCCCTCACAAAATGTTTTAATTCACAAATATCACTGTCAACATGCACATCATTCACAACTCAACCATGCTTTTCCCTCATATGTCTCTAACACCCACCACCCCCACACCTTCACCTACATTTCCAAACCCGTCGCCATCACATTCCCCATCTTCATCATTTTATATATTCCCACCACCACTATTCATCCTCCTCTCCATCTCGATCTCTATTATCTGGCATGCTCATCTTGATTGATATATATGTATATAATTAATGCCTCATCATAATCCACGCTGTCATAGTTTAGACGTTTAATTTAATTATAGGGTTATGTATAATTATATATTGACCCCGCCTAAATAATTAATGAGAACATGAAGAGATCAGTTGAATTGAATACACAAACACACACACGCTAAAGATTCTGCTGGTAATATAAAATGCATGATTCAGCTTGTAGGGATAAAGAGGAATGGAAATGCGAGCTTTGATTTGGACGGAGCATCAGGACAAGAAGTAGTATTGCGTGAAGGGTCACAACAAGATATGTATCCGGCCACGCCTCCTCCTCCACCAGCTGCTTCATCTGCAAGAAGAAGAAAAGGAATTCCTCATAGAGCTCCTTTCCCTTCCTAGTAATAATTATTCTCTTTACCCTCAAATCCGGTATATATTTCGATTCGACCCTCTCTCTCTCTCTCTCTCTCTCTCTCTCTCTGTTTAGTATAATTTATTCCTTTGCGAAAAAAATAAAAGAAGAAAAAGGGAGGGAGGAAGATAACCTTTGGAGTTGTCCATGCGTGAAAAAGAAAGGGAAAAGTATAGAGGTAGGAAAGTTCCTTGTTTTCGGGACTGGGTCTCGAAACAACACAAATTGAAGAATCAATAATGCAGGATGATTTGTTTATTAATAATTGATGGATGGTTGAGGGGGGGTGTGTGCATATCATTAAGAAATTGGAAAGCAGGTCTTTGTGGAGTCCGTTTTATAGTTTTCAATGCCCCACCATCCACATGCCTCTCCTTTCATCACTCTACCATGACTACGCACCTTTTTCTCTTTTATCCTTTATTACTCATATTCATTTATTTGTTACGACTTACGTGCATGAATGAAATGTAATAATTGAGACGAAAAATCAGTTATTTGCCGTTACCAGTTTTACCCACGTAATTTGGTTAAACGGCCTGGCCTGGCCTCGGTGTGTTTTGCTTTTTCACCGCTTGAAAATTTACTCGCTGTGCAATTCCCAGTTCCAACGTCTCTTTTTGTTTGAATATTGTTTTGGAATTATCCGGGGTACTAGATGGGGTAACAAAAAAAATTTTTGTTGCTAATGCAGCATCATCCAAAACAATTAGGTAGAGTAGATGTGAATTGATGGGGACTTAAGCTTTTTAATTTTTTTTTAAACGTGTGTCGTCCTAAAAATTAAACTAATTAAATGATGAGTAGGTGGAATATGATGACTTTAAGTTAAAAAAAGTTACTTGCCCCCACCTGAACTGTGATTTAATTTGGTTAATCAATCTCCTGTCTTTTAACCTTGAGTAATAATTAATCTGCTAAATTAAACATGGAACAATAGCGCCAAAAAATGCTTCATGATTAATGGCAATTAATCAAGGTTTTAAAATTTGGATTGATCATCACCTCCAACTTCCATTGAAGAGGGAGACGGGCAAAGCCTGTAAATGGCAAACGACACACTCACGCCTTATTGTGTATGGCTTTAACAGACTATCGTGCATCTAATATTTTTTTAAGAAATTTGTATTGAGGTCTTAAATAAGGGACTTTACATTAAATAGCTCTCTTGAAATCGCGTATTTACAGTCAGGTCCCAAATTTCAGGAATTTATTATTGTCAAACCCCAATTAACAACCCCGAAGTTGTTAATGACAACCTCAAAAGGTTGTAATTACGATTCTTCAAAAACCTCTTGAGGTTGTCATTAACAACTCCAGCAGCGCCATTAATAAACTTAGGATCTGTTGTAAATACGCAATTTCACGGGACTTATTTGACGTAAAGTCCTTTATTTGATATCTCATTGTAAATTAAAAACACCTACATACTCTTATGGAATGATGTTTAGTGTTGGCCCAAGTCCACAAAGAACTGGACTTTGCTTTGGGCCGGGCCGACAAGTGAGACCATTGAGCTTACTGAATCCACCTGCAAACCTTTTGTGAACAAACATTTCCAGTCCTCTTTCCCTTGGAATTGAAAGTCCCACGCCTTTGTTCACTCAGTTAGCACCAAATATGCCAGCTGACAAAATATTATAGGTCGGGTTCAAGAAAATGATAATACTTGCCCTGATGCTAATTATAAAGGCATGTTGATTTTTTTGGAGAATTCTAAAAAAATTCTAAAAAAGATAATTATATTACTTAATCATATCATATATTATGTTTTATTATATTATATATTAGTTCATAAGTTAAACAACATAATTTAGAGAAAAACGATAAATTTTAATGTCTTAAAGTAATATAATTAGATTTCTTAGAATTTACTTAAGATTCTTCAAAAAAGTCAACGAACCCTTATAATTATGATCAGAAGGAGTATTTAGTAGTGTTTTTGCATGAGTGGATTCTTGTTCTTTTAATTTCATTTTACTCTCTTAATTAGTGTTTTTTCAATCATCTAATTTCAAGCTTGTTAGTTTTAATAAAAAAAACCCAATATTGACATTTTAAATGTTAAAAAAATTATAATATCCTAACTATTATGTTTATTTTTTGAAAAAAATAAAAATAATTGGCTCAAAAAATCATCATTTGATACTAACAATAATAGGGCTAGAGGATTCAAAAATATTATACAAAATTAAATGACAAAATTGAAACCTTACATCAAGTAAGAAGACCAAAATGTGTGCTTTTATTTTTTAATTTTATTTTTGTTTCAACTTATTTCACAATCACAAGTCACAACAAAACGGCCATTCCGTAGGAGTTATCAATTGATAGCAGTATTTTGTTATCTCAAGTGGCAAAATTGAAAGTTGAAACCTTACGTAAAGTTAAATAACTAAAAGTGTGATATTGTTTTTATCTTTTAATTTTTTTTTCACAGCCATTCAAGAGGAGATATAATTACAACCATTATTCTTTAAGAGATATATTTGATATTTTGATGAGCCAACTTTAAAAAAAAAAATATTGATGCTTGCTTTTTATTATGTATTTTTGGTATGAGTTTATCCATACAAAAAGAATATTTCTAAATATAGAAACAACAATCAAGTCAACAAAAAAAAAAAAAGAAAGAAAGAAAGAAAGAAAATGGTGGCGCAAAAGTTTGCAATATATCCAGTTGCCCAAGTCTTAACTGCTTCCATTATTAAACAGCCCATTAGTCGCAAACATTGACTAGAGAACAAAAAAAAGTCATAACCTGTGTTGTAAATTAAGTATGGGAAAGAGCCTTGATTGCGCATCCGTCCAGAAAGGTGAAAAACAATTTCAACAAGTGAACAATTTATATCTCAGGCATTATTTTTGCCAGGCATATCTCTCAGTTTTACAATGCTAAGCAATAATCTTCCATGATCTTCATTAAAAAAAAAAAGTTCTACTTTAAATGGAGATAAGTTTGCATCTAGAAATTGTCTTTTAACGGAGATTTTTTAGCACTGGCTATGAAAAATTCCAAAGGATAAAATCTTTAATGATTAAAATGAGTTCTTTTAATCCTATATTGCCTTTTGGAGCATTTTCCATCAAGTTAAACTACGAATCTGCAAAAGCCAACACGTTTCAGGGGCTTTGAACGGTTCATATGCGCTTCTTAGAGACACTGATAAAGACGGCCACTGAGATATCTGCTTTCCAATCTGCTGCTGAGGATCTTGAATTTACAAGTTCCTAGCTTCTAGGGTTGAAAGGAAATCAGAGCTCACCTGGGTGAGGTACCTTATTTGATCAGACTAAGTAATACAAATGCAATCCAACCAAATTGCACGCAAGAGATGCCTCAACATTATTTGGCCTTGGCCAAATCCTGCACATCAAGTTTGATGCTGGTAGTTGAGATTAAACACAATTTTTCATACACTCCTCAAACAGTTAGTTAGCATAACATTGACATGCCAATAGAAAGTCTCTATTTAAAATGTGAAAATGGATCATTTTCCTTGAAAGGTGGATTGAAGAGAAAACTCAATTAGGTTTGGTTGACAACCTATCCAATATCTAAAGACCTGGTCATTGATACAGCACAGAGGTGTCATATGATCTATGTAGCCGACTAAACCGAGAGGATTCAAAGGAGCACCCTTCAAACTCTCCAGCGCCAAGCTTTCTTTGGTGAATTTTGCAGGACAAGTTTGAAATAAATATTTGGATTCAAAAGAACAAAACTCAAGGGTCAGATTATGTGAACAAGAACGATACAACAAGGATACTTCTAAACACAGAAGCCACACAATCAAGTCAAACAAAAATGGCAGTAGCACCCCACTATTTTGCACTATATTCAACTGCCTTCTTGAAGATTTAACAGAAATCCATTAATCATCACTCATCAGTAACCGAACAAGTCTAAGAGACATATAACGACAACCCAAAAAAAAAAGTAGAGATACCCATAAAGTAAGATGGAATCCATAAAAAACCTTCATAAGATTCGTATAAACAATCTAAAACAGACAAATACCTAAGCATTTAAAATTATGAAACTGACAATAAAAATAGTTTTCGTCACATTAGCTGATGTTTTGTGAAGTGGAAAAAAAATCTTCCAATATAAGGAATACTGTATACTTCAGTGACATCCTTGGAAGAAAGAGGAAAAAACAATATATGGAAGAGAAATTTGCTGAACTCAATTGTTTTCCAGTTCCTTGGCCAAATAGGGTAAATATAGGCACGCTGAGAAGGAAGTAACTTGACCCCATTTTGAATACGTGAATCACATTAACGTTGATAAGATACATGAACTATAGTACTCTATATACATAATCAAGAATTCTGAGCACACACAAAAACATCAAATAACTATTTCCCACAGCTTCACATAAAGTATATTGTACCATCAAGGAGGAATTTGGGTCCTTCAAAACCTGCTCAAAAGCATTCCTTTTTCTCAACTTCTTCCCCTGAATAAAATCATCCTGTCAAACCCATAAATCAATCCCTGAAACTATTAAAATCAACAAGAATTGGTTTGGTTAGACCTTGACAAACCAAATCTAACTGAACCGTGAGAGGGTAGATTCAGCACGAGAGAAAGATGCTTTCAAGCTGGACATAGACGGCTTAGTAATAATGATGATTACGAGATTTTATATACGGCATAGAAGTGTTATATATGAAGTATCATTCCTCCGACACAAGTTCACACTTCCATAGTTACTCTAAAAAAAGTTATATTATTAATACATCATATCTAACAAAAAAAAGTATAGATTTGAGCTGACAAAATCCTAATAATGGCATTACCTTCGAGGACAAAAGAAATTCTAAATTAATCACAATATATATACATAGACGCAAACCTCACCCACATGTGCTTCACCTTAACACACAGTTACTCTACTCTATCTAAAATCCTCTATGATCTCACATTGAAAAAGAACTTCAAATCTCTGAAACGTATATACTTGCTATTTTTCAGCACTCCTATTTCACCTAAGCCTAGAGAAAAAATACAGTATCAGTGTACAAAATCATAACCTTCGCTCAATTTGACATGGCTGTATTAAGCTAATATCAACTTCCAGTTCTGTCAGGTTTCTTCATTTGGCCCTCACTGTTTCTTCCCCAGAACAACCCAATCACTGATAACACAATAACAGAGAGTTCCATAGCCAACGAAGATGAACCTCTAACCATCAGAGAACAACGAAGGGTGGTGAAACAGGTCATATGGGACCCACAAGCTATCCAAAGGGCATGGCCTTTTCGCATCAAGTCTCAGCCATGGCTTCCCCTTCCCGCTCCAGTGAAGTAGGCTCACAGGTCCCAGATGAAGATCTCTGCATAAACCTTTGATATTGTCACCGCCCAACCCATGCTGGTTCCACCTATGATCCACACCCTCAACGTTTCCGGCGAACACCAGCAAGAACGGCGGCAGAGAACCGAGCTCGTAGATTCGGTGCCTCTTCTGAACCCTCATCCACGTCTCTAGCTTCTCCGTGTACCTACCCTCCCTCCATTTCCACAGATCTATGACCATCACCCCCGTGTTGAAATAGCAGGGTTTCCGGCCGCGAAACGACGCCGCATAGACTGGGTTTGACCAGAACTTGGGTGTGAAGTAGTTGGTGAAATTGGCATGACAATACTCGGGCGCGCCCAAAACGTGCGCTCCCAAATTGATATTCCAGAGCTTCGCAACGTCGTCCACCAAGATCAGATCGGAATCGAAGTAGATTATGCGGCGGACGCTGGCCGGCAAGAGATCGGCCAAGTACATCCTTGCATAATTGAGAGGCTGGTCAAGCGCTCGGCGAACGGAATTCGAGATCTTTCCCCTGACGACATTTGAGTCAAAGCGGTATAAGTAGACGTCTAGGTACGGAAAAGTGGCGGACATTATCCGATAGAGTTCGGACTGGCTGTGCGAGGAGGTGATAAAGTGGAAGACCACATTCTCCGGGCAAGACGCGTGTCGAAGAACGGATAAGACGGCGGCTACGGAGCCACGGAGGTAAGCGCTATCGAGAGTCATGGCTATATGGATAATAGAAGGGTTGTGAACTCGTTTGTCAGAGGCCGACCATGACGTTTCAGAACATTCCCTGCCGTTACGAAATGCTGGAGCTTCCCTGAACTTGAGAAGGTCACCGGAGTCCGATGATACCAAAAAAATAACGGCAGCGATAAGGAGGAAGGCGAAGATTGCCCTGTAGGCGTGAGATGTCGTTGACATGGTTTGCTTCGCCGTATGGTGAAGAGTGTTTGAATTTGTTAATTTAAACAGTTACACTAGCCAGGGGTAGTTTCGGTATACAATACATACATACATACTATATATTGATTAAATTTGTTTTTTTTTACATATTTTTTTGGACAAATTTTTTATAATTTTTAGTAGTTTTATTTTGGTTTGTATTTGTTTTTGCCAACAATTTTGGTTTGTATTTGAATTTTGAATGGATACTTTATATTCCCTCCGTTTCTATTTATAAGACTATTTTAGATAATTTTAAGAAAATTTTAAGAAAGCTAATTACATTACTTTAAGACATTAAAGTTTGTCGTTTTTATTTAAATTATGTTGTTTGACCTATGAATTACCATATAATGTAATAAAACACAACATGTGATATTATTAAGTAAAGTAATCAACTTTCTTAAAATTTTCTTAAAATTCTTCAAAATGGTTTTATAAATAAAAATAGAGGGAGTATATAATTGTGGTGACCAATGAATTTTATTGTTCATACCTCATAAATTACTCAAATTAAAATAGCCTCTAAATATATAAATAACTAGATATCTCCCTCTTTTTAGGTTGTTGTTATTTTAAAAAAATTAAAAAATCATAAAAAACATATTATAAATTTATAATATATTTATTTTAGAACTATATAATATATATGGTTTTTCATGGGAAATAAAACTTAAACAAACACCCATTCTTTTTAAAATTTAAACAAACACGATGCACCCTGCGGAGAATATTATTAATTCTTAAATAAAAGTTAATATAATTTAAAGATACACTTGACCGATCGATAAATAACCCCCAAATTGTTGAGATGGGGTTAGAGAAAATATAGGGAATTTGGAGAGGGTTTATTTTGTAAATGAGTATTTATATTTTAATTTTTGGTTCTTATAATTTCTTAAAGTCTTTATTAATAAATATTTATTTTCTTTGGTCCTTCTCCCTAATTTCCCAAAAAAAAAAAAGTGCTGATAACTTATATTTTTGCCAATACGCTGCATTGTAAGATAGTGCTAATTTTCAAGTTCAAAAATTTTATCGAAGTACAGTATTACAAATTTGTATTTAAAAGTTGTTAACAATTATTCATAAAAAAATATCAATAATTAGTAATAGGAGGAAGATGTAATTTATTCTAAAAAAGGACGCTGCATTGTAAGATAGTGCTAATTTTCAAGTTCAAAAATTTTAGCGATGGGTAGTATTACAAATTTGCATTTAAAGTTGTTAACAATTTTTCATAAAAAAATATCAATAATTAGTAATAGGAGGAAGATGTAATTTATTCTCAAATAGACAAGAAGATGTAATTTGTACAAATATGTGTTCATCTTGGCGAAAAATGGAAGGATCGGCTAGTTTTAAGTTTAACCCTTCAATTGTGAGGTCTCAAGTTGTCCACCCAAATATATGTATCAAATCCATTAAACTCAACATTTTAATTTTTTTCAAATATAAATATTTTTTATTAAAGATACTGTCAAACATTAAATATAAACAATTCCTTTAAAAAGGATTTAAACGTTTGTTCGTTTTCTATCATTCAACTTTTTGTTTTAATGTTTTTACTTGAGAGGTTTTTTTTTTTTTTGATAACAAAATTTTTGGAAAGGGGTCAGGCTCACCCACGATTCAAGGGCAGGGCGAAATCTCCATTCCTCCTAGGTGATACCAATGTCGGGCAGGGCGAGCCATCAATTACCCTCAGGCGTTAACCTAGGCACCCTTGAGCTAGGATGCCTCCCCAAGCGCCGCGACTGAAACCACAACAAAGTGGTCTTCCCAGAGATCAAACACCACTCCATTTGTGAGCGTGTCCAATCCCCTCGCCAGTTGAACCCACGGACGATGGGTTACTTGAGAAGTTTAATGGAACTAAAGAAAGAGAAAATTAGTGGGCTAGGCTACATCTGCTCAACTTTTGGACTTTTTAGGTTGCTTAAAAAGTCTTGCGTAAATGCCTTAGGTTAATCTTTTTAGGAGCATCTTTGTTTGAGTTTTCAATTTTTTCAAATCACCTTTTAAAATTAATCATCTTTGAAAAATCTTACAATTGTTGTTTAAGCTTCTATGGATAATCAGATCTGAAAAATAAGTATGTTCCAAATTATATTGAGAAACTATTTCATTTTAACACCTTAGCTTTAAAAATTGAAGATCCATATGTGTGAGGTGTGAATATATATATACACTTTTATTATGTACTTTTAATATTTAATTTTTATTAAAATAGGCCATTCTTTAGCTTTTCTCATATAAACACAAATAAAAAGTGAAAATTATTATATGTGTGTGCTGGCGAATTCTTTTCTATATTTTTGCACACAATAATATGAAATATATTAGTACTATCTCACATTCAAAGGCAATGTAGAATGTGAAATTATTTGGACAAACTAAAAATGTGATTGATTATTTGATTGAGACTAAACCATGACCAAAAAAAAAAAAGATTGATTGAGACTGAAGGATAATATAACATCGGCCTATTAAAGGCAGAGTAAAAGAACCTACACGTGAATGTCATTTTGAGTCATAATTGTGGTGGTAGCTGTTATACACAGTTGACGTTCCTCCACAATTTTATCATTTTTATCAAAAAAGTGACCAAATCTAGCAAACCAGGCAAATCAATTGTACATTATATTCCCTCTCAAAATTAACAATCAAATTTTCAACCAAAAAATAATTAACGATTTAAAAACGTCAAGAAGGGTCTCCTAAAAAAATTAAAATTGCAAGACCTGCCTAAGATGAGAGTTTTTTATGGTAAACAAAAAGGAATGAATATGAAAGAAACACGTTTGGTTTTGCCTAAGATGATGCAATATAATAGGAAGGATATATGTCACACAATTTAGATGTTGGCTTTGTTTCCAACACAATCATTTCTTGGAATAAAAAATAAGTGATCTTATAATATCTTAAGGAAAGTTGAGTTCCAAATTGTAAATAGGGATAATAATCTTATAGCAGACTTGATGAGAATTTCAACGGGAAAATCTCCAAAAAATAAAAGACTATTGAAATGTATAAAGGACGATTTAGTGCTACAAAATCAGGAAATTTTAATTCAATCTATTGGTAGGAATATGAAATTTTTGAATTTCGAAATTTTATGAAATTACGTAAATGCCCATAGATTTTCGCAACAAGAGTATCTATATTTACAACAATAGAGACATTTAAGTAATATGTATTCAAGTTATAAGTTGCTGTGAATTGAGATACTCTTATTATAAAAATCTAGGTGCATTTACTTAATTTACGTAAATGACCTTAAATTTTCACAACAAGAGTCTTTCAATTCACAACAACAGAGGTATTTAGATAATATGTATTCAAGCTGTGAGTTGCTGTGAATTGAAATACTTTTATTGTGAATTGTGATATTTTTATTGTGAAAATCCAGTGGCATTTAAGTAAATAAGTAAAGTCGGAAGGCTTTTTTTGGGATTTTCTCAATTTTAATTGTTTCTACTTCATAGGTTTTTTTTTTTGTTGCTTTTTCCGTTGTATGAAAAAAAAAAACATCTTAGGCTTAGTCAAGAGAATGGTGAGGCAGTGGAAGATGGAAAATGGAGCCTAATCCGCTTGAGATGAAATGTTCTTAATGTTGTTGATTTAATTTTATAGGTTAGTGTAAATTTAGTAAGAAACTATTTCTCTATGGGTTCAAGCACAATTAATTATTTTGAAGTGCAAAAATAGGCATTATGATTTTTTTAGAGTAATAATAACATTACCATTAACTTCACATAACTTTTGTTAATTTTTTTTTTCAAATGTGGGTCCCACTCCCTATTGTTTTAATATATTTTTAAAAAGTTAAAATACCAATTTAGCAATCAACTATCTTTCTGAAAGCACCCAACACAATTATTTTTTATAAGAATATTTACAAAGCAAATATGAACATTTAGATAAGAGTATTTGTATTAATGCCCTTATGTTATTCTTTTTATAAGAGAATTTACAAGAAAAATATGAGCGTCACATTATAACAAAAATGATTTAAAAAAATCTAGGAAGTTAAAAAATTTTGGACATTCAAATATTTATCTTGTAAATTCCCATATTTGTCTTTCTATTAACAATACTTAATTTTATTTTGACTAAAAAGGTGTAATAATTTTTTTTTACAAATCAAATATGTGAATGACAAAATTATTTAAATTCCTGAATTTTTTTAAAATCATTTTATTTGTTTTGTAAATATATAGATATATATATATGTGTGTGTGTGTGTGTCTTTTAAATCCCTAAATATCTATTTTTGTTTTGTAAATATTTATGTTTGTCTTTAGATCCTTGAATATTTTTATTTGTTTTGTGAATATCTATATTTGTCTTTTAAATCCTTGAAATCAATATTTGTTTTATAAATTATTTATAATTTATTAATTAAATCTAAATCTATTTTTATGGCATTAAAATCCTTGCTAACATATTAGTAAAATGTATAGATCTTGACTCGATACCTCGTAGTATACAACTCTTTATTATCATACATGAGTCCTTTTGTGGGATGATGAAGGCTTTAAGTCCTATGAGAGTGGCATGCATATGCCCCATGCATAGTGTATGATATCCAAAAAAAAAGAGAGTTTGGATACTTCTAATGTGGGGCTAGAGTCAAATCTGCAAGAATTTTACTAATATCTTATCAAGTTATTTTAGTCAATAAAAATGGGTACTTTTTTAATTATGACAACACTATGGATCCAAAAGGCAAAAATGCTAAGGAAAGGGAGAATTCATCATATTATTCTTCACAGCTTATCATTTGTCACTTTTATTCTAATTTGCTTCAACCTCTGATTATTTATATCTCAGTCATTTATCTTTTAGCCCTTTACATTCTACAACTTTACTTTCGATTCCTTAATTTCTGCATCCATGTCTTCGCTTTTCTGTTCCTTTTCATTCAAATGATGTGGTCATAGTTCTTCTATTACCTCATCAAACTCTTTTGAAAACGATGAGGGATCTAATTCTTCAACTAAACAAATTTTTAAAGAGGAAATCTCTTTTCAAAACATAAACCAAAAAACCGATGATTGGAGTTTACCTCCAATTACTTCAAACACTCTTTATCAAACTCAAAACAAGAGTTGGTTCACTAAGTTTGATTATGTAATCAGAACTGTAGAAGAATCGATTCCTGTTAGACCCAAGAAAGAAGATTTCTTTCTCCTTTCACAAAAATCAATTGATAAACATAAACAAGATTACAATTTCTTGCACATTGGATGTGTCCAAGTTGCTCTTAAACCCCTTATTCGAAAGGGATTAAACGTTTCTGGCTTAATATGTCTTACAGATGCTAGGCACTACAACTTTGCAGACTCTCTACTGGCGACAGCAGAAGTTGGTCTTTATAATGGACCTATTTACTTCAATTGTTATCTAGATCGGATGGTGGATTTAAAAGATGAACATATCCTTGAAGCCCTTACCCTAATATATAGGATACAGTATAAAGTCCAAAACTCAACCATGTCAATGGTCCAAATTCCCCCAGACAGTGGTCAAACTATACTATTTTTAATAGATAATGCAAACGCAAACTTGACTATTCCCAAAACAATTATGTGGGAAGATGTTGATATGCCTAATAGCTGGAAAATGAAAGAGGCTACAAAGCCTGCCACCAAATTAGTACCTCAGGCAAGCAAGATTACTCAAACATCAAAAGCGGATGTTGAGTTATCATTTGAACATCCTCGGAGGTCTTGTTCACAAATATCACAAACCTATAGAACTGCACCTTCAATCTATGAGGATTGCAGATCTATTGGGCTTGAGTCCTCATGTTACTCTTATTCCATCTAAATCAATTACCAAACACAAATATGACTAATTGAACCAAGTTCCTTTATCAACCCATGTTTAAAAGGAGTCTACTTCTTCAAACAAAATAGTAAACACAGCCTCTTCATCTAAGGCACTCACTATCCAACCAACCCAAACCAATTTGGACATGCACATACCTTATTTTCTCGAAATTTGTCAAGTCAGGCATCTTGTCCAAATTGAACCATAATTCTTTCACCCAGATCCAAACCAAGTAGCCTTAAATGTTTTCCCTAACGATTTCCATTTTTGGCCTACATATCTGAGAAAGACCAAGGAATATTATTAATTTCTATTGGTTCACTCTGAGTCCATTGGAGTTACCCACAAACCACCTAATGTACCCATAAACCAAAAAACTCATTATTCTCTGCAAATTTTGAAAATCCTTACCCCTTCCCAATGGGGATATAATTTATACAAACCAATATTTTTTGGCGAAAATTATGAACCAGAAGGATATAACTATTAGGATTATGTTGATACATGATCTAAAGTTTTCTAGTTCCAAAATGGTGTTTTGAAACATACTTGGTTCATTTACTTTAAAACCAGGACCAATTACGAATTTCCTTATTGGTTTGCTAATTGGTGGGGATTTTTCGGTTCAGTACTAGAAATCCTTCCCCCAAAGGTCACACAAGCCTTGGAGCTATTTAAACAAAAATTCAACATTGGTGAAAATCCTTTTCCAATTGAACTTCACTACTTTTCAAACTTTTCTGCCACCTGGGTTTTCTGTTAGAAATACAGGTTCTCCCCAGAAGATAGAACACGCCTCCTGCCAACATTACAAAGAGTCCCCTCAGTTAGATGGTGGGCTAAGTTTGATACATGTAGGATTGATTCCAAGGAAGTAGAACAATGGTTCAAAGAGAATCCTCATCACCTCTACATGACAAAACAAAGCAAGTTTTTGAATCAGAAGTCAAGGATTCAGTCTATCTAGGCATTAGGAACGGATAAGACCAATATGATGGTTGAACCTGCAGATCTGTTGTTCTAATACATAGAATCTTCTAAGGTCAATTTACTAGAGGAAGGAAAAGGATATGATGAACACAAATTATAAAACACAATTTTATTCAAAACATAAAGAACTTAGAAGCAAGAGGCACAGAGATAAGAGGGAAGAAGGAAGGGAAGGACTGCATCTGGAACAAGCATAAGAGGAGGCAGAGGATCTCTCTCTAGAATCTCTCTTTAAGTTCTCTGAACTTAAACTAAACCTAAAACTCAACCTGCCTTGAAGTGAGGCCGAAGTTTGTTTAAATAGACAAACACATCACTGTTTGAATATTGTTCTAACTGTAGACTTGTTAGTGACTTGCATTATTTGAACAGTTCTGGTTTACAATTATTCATGTAGTACTGCCAACACTATAGTGTTTTGTGTGACACGTGAGGCTACAGTACTTAGTATAATGAAAAGAAATACAACTAAGGTTTAAGCAGTATTAGTCTTTGTATAAATTTATGATAACTTAACATCCCCTTTTGACATTTGAGTAATCTTGCTTACATGAGGCACTAGTTTGGGGGAAGGCTTTGTAGCCTCTTTCATTTTCTAGCTATCAGGCAAATCAACATCTTCCCACAAGATTGTCTTAGGAATAGTTAAGTTTGTGTTTGCATGATCTGTTAAAAATAATATAGTTTGACCATTGTCTGGGGGAATTTGGACCATTGACATGGTTGAGTTTTGGACTTTGTACTGTATCCTATATATTAGGGTAACAGGTACAACTCCTGGTAACATGTTTAGTCTGTTGAGTTTAATTTTGAGTTTATAGAGCTTCAAGGATATGTTCATCTTTCAAATCCACCATCTGATTCAGATAGCACTTTAGGGATATGTTCATCTTTCAAATCCACCAACTTCTGATGCCGCTAGCAGAGAGTCAACAAAGTCGTAGTTCCTAGCATCGGTAAGACATACAGAGCCAGAAACGTTTAATCCCTTTCGAATAAGGGGTTTAAGAGCAACTTGGATACATCCAATGTGCAAGAAATTGTAATCTCGTTTATGCTTATCAATCGATTTTCGTGAAAGGAGAAAAAAATCTTCTTTCTCAAGTTTAATAGGAATTGATTCTTCTATAGTTTTGATTACATAATCAGATTTAGCGAATCAGCTCTTGTTTTGAGTTTGATAAAGAGTGTTTGAAGCAATTGGAGGTAAACTTCAATCATCGGCTTTTTGGTTTATGTTTTGAAAAGAGATTTCCTCTTTAAAAATTTGTTTAGTTGAAGAATTAGATCCCTCATCGTTTTTAAAAGAGTTTGATGAGATAGTAGAAGAACTACTACCACAGCGTTTGAAGGAAAAGGAATGAAAAGAGAAGACATAGAGGCTGAAGCAAATTAAAATAAAAGTGACGAATGATAAGCTACGAAGAATAATATGATGAATTCTTCCTTGCCTTAGTATCTTTGCGTTCTAGATCTGTAGTGGTGTTATAATTTAAAAAGTACTAATTTTTATGGACTAAAATAGCTTGATAAGATAGTAGTAAAATTCTTGTAGATTTGACTCTAGCCCGCATTAAAAGTATCCAGAATTTTTTTTTGATATCATACACGACGCGTAGGGCATACGCCTGCCACTACTCACAGGACTTACGGCCTTCATCATCCCATGAAAGGACTCATGTATGATAATAAAGAGCTGTATACTGCGAGGTATTAAGTCAAGATCTATAAATTTTACTAATGTTAGTAAGGATTTTAATGCCATAAAAACATATTCAGATTTAATTAATACATCCCTACTTTACCTTATGACTTTGATACCAAGATGAGGGAGAGGCCCTGAAGACCTTTTAGGCGTCTATTCCACTAAGGGGCACTAGCCTGGGTTCTAATAGACGTGACACCACATTTATGTCCCCCCACCATATTTCTCTCTTCTTTTAGCTAAATCATTCGCCACCTCCCTCCTTCTTCTCTTGTTGGACTCCTTCTCACAGTGTGTCCCTCCTTTTCTGTTGCTCACCTCTCTTCCCATTTGTGACGATTTCCTCTTATTTTTCATGGCCCCCTCAATCTGTGTATGCTCCCAGACTACCTACGGCAAGTACAACCTTTCAGAGCATAAGCTCTACCAAATTACTAGAAGCACTTGGCTCTCAGCAACTGAGTAACTGGTATGTTCT
>JBAGKO010000015.1:6693945-6708962 GCA_037177275.1 Acacia concinna | reverse complement strand
CTTATCATATGTGTGTATTTATTTATTATTCTTATAATATAAGTAACTTTAATATTTCTAAATCTTAAATATAATATTATGATCTTATAAATCTTTGAATTATTTCCTATAATATCTCATAATTTAAATATGTCCTTATCAAATCTACTATACATGAGATGTCTTTTCAAATATTTAAATCATAGATATCTTTATTTTTCCAATCTCAACAATACTATTTTCCTCTTTTTAAAAAATCTTGACTTAGATTTTGTTCTTTTAAAAAATATAACTTATCTAAAAAAATTATTTTATTATTGTTAACACTAAATACATAAAATTGAATCTTCTAAACCCTCTAAACTCTTATTAAATTTCTATATTAATCATCTAATTAGTTTATTAAAAAGTGAGATGTTGCACTCAACATATAATTGATGAAGATTCACTTGATTTTCGTTCTTGCTGTGGCTGGATAAAATACATAACAAATGACCATACTAGGATCCATTTTTCTTGCGTCTATCAAACCCTTACCCATTGATCAATATAACATACACAAATATTGAAAGCTTCAACTAAAACTTCGCAACATCTAACAATCTAAAAGGCCATATACAGCTAAATGGCTAATTACATAATCCAACAACATCATCAGATGCAAGAAAAATGGCCGTCATGCGTAAAATCCCCTATTACCATTTGTTTAGTTGCAGGCAGATGTCACTTAGGGAGCGAGAAGGTAAGGGCACTTATGTCATTTTATTTTGAATTCGGGAAGGATAAATCAGGCACTCACACTTTCCTGGTATTATGAATATTGGTGACACATTTTTGTCTTTTAGTATTTTTAAAATTCTTTATAAGGGATTTTCCCCAATTTTTTTCGTGCAAAATTTATTTTTAAAAGGCTAAAATATATAAAACCAGATAGTTACATATTACCTTTTTGAACATTAAAAGTTTAAATCTAGGACCCTAATATATTATATTTTGACTATCAACACTTTGTCGTTAAAATAACCGTTGAAGTTAACGGTTTATATACCATGTCAGATTCTTAAATTTTATTATTATATGCCATGTCATTTAAAATGCTCCCTTGGCATTTTTTGTTTGATCTAAAAAAGGTATTATACCTACTCCCTTAAAACCCTCTTTTATATAATTACAGCAATAGGATCTCGCCAGCAGGTTGTCGTCCCCAACTCCCCAAGTACAACGCAGGTGCTAACGTTTCTGAGAAAAAAAACAGCTTTGACGATACGTTTCTGAGAAAAAAAACAGCTTTGACGATTCTTTGAGATATTAATTTTCCATTTGTAGGATTAAAAATAAAATTGTAATAAATGATCCTTGGGCCCAATATCTCAATCAACAGCTCGTTGCCATTGGATAAATACGTAGGAGCCTTGTACGTGAGGAAGCTATATGTGAAACACGGGGAAGGGAGGATTTGGAACAAAAAAATCTTCTAGCAAGTGTTGTGGTAATTATTGCATGTAAGTGTGTTAAAAGAAGAAGTTTCACATAACTCAAAATTAAAAATACCTAATATACAGTTAAATATAAGTTTGAATTAGTAGAAAGACTAATAAGAGGAGCATTCAAACTGACCATTGGAGATATCCGTTAGAGTTTTAATAAACAAGAAATCCCACATAACTCAAGATTAGAAATACCTAGTATAAAATTAAATATAAGTTTCAGTTAGTAGAAAGGCTAATAAGAGGAGTATTCAGACTAACTATTGGAGATTACTGTTGGAGTTTTAATGACATTTAAAAAGGTTTTATTACATTAAATCGTTACTAACATTGTTTTGTAACTGTTATTTTAATTGTCATTAAAACGTCTTTATGGCTGCCCAACAGTCACGTGTAATTTGCCTATAAAAGGTAGTGCTTTGTGCATGGTCAGGAACAACAGTTGTCAAGGCATCGAGGTTTGGTGACACCGGGCTCTATCCCCGAGCTTCTCTCATTTTCCTTATTATGAGTTACACTATTATCTTATTGCTGTTTTGTCATCCTGTTTCTTGCAGGAAGAATTCGTTTTATTCTGGGGAGTGTCGCTTCCTAATTTACTAGGGAGTTGCGAAATATCTCCTAAGGACAGTACCTTTATACATGACTTGAATTGTTCTTTTATTGAGTTTATGCAGGTGATTATGCCAACCGTATGTACAGTGTGAGACAATAATGCCAACAATCTTAAGAGATACTTCTTTGTTGACCTTGTCAGTGCAACACTATGGTTTTTCTCCAACGCACTTGATTGATTAGTTGGAAAGGAAACCAGATAAATTTTTATTCCAAACTCTACCTTTCTTATTTAGAATAATTCATGAATTGTGTTTAAATTTTGGTTGTGGAGTAAATAATCAAATATTATAGAGACATTCTAAAATAAGATGTTTGACAAATAAAATGTTCCGTGCATGAGAGCACACAAAGAAACAAGTTCATGGAAAATATTATAAACAAAATAGGTTTTTGAAGAGCAGAAGATTTATATAGATTACCCTCTACTTGTTACAAAATATAACAAAAACTTTTGTGTGAATGGTGATAGGCTATAGTCCTTAGGCCCATTATAAGAGTTGGAGTATATGGTTAGAATTCTTTCAAGCATATGGCTATATCAATTATTAAATGAGATTATTGTGATGAGTAAACTATGAAAATCGATATACAAAGTCGGTGGATTTGGGGTGTTTTAATTTTTTATCAAGTGAGTGTTATTTTTGGAGGAGGTGGTGTTACAAGCATCTAATTTTATAACTATTAAGAATGGAATATAGTGTTAGAGAGTCAAAAATATTACCGTTATTAGGTTTTATATGAAAATCTTAATAAGCATTTATGAGCATTGAATTAGTAATAATGTGTTATTTTTTGCATGTAATTGAGCTTTATGGGCTTTTAATATATTTTATTTGTAAGGTAACTCCTCTTTCTTCCTTTTACATATAATTATAGAGTAACACTATGAGAAACTAATTATAAGCTTCTTTGAAGT
The DNA here is from genome assembly GCA_037177275.1 of Acacia concinna. NCBI lineage: Eukaryota > Viridiplantae > Streptophyta > Magnoliopsida > Fabales > Fabaceae > Acacia > Acacia concinna. The sequence goes on along the minus strand of JBAGKO010000015.1, from coordinate 6,705,962 downwards.
GGCTGTAATAATTGACATGAACAATTAATAATTATCATTATAGCGCGAGATGTGAATATCTCAACTTGTAAAATTTCAATTTTTTTATGACAATTGTGGAGGCTTTGTTGGTCAGGTATCAAAGTTGAGTTTTCAACTTTGGGGATAAAATTTTATGGGTTGGGATTATTAAATTTATTGGTTCATTTTATTGATTTGCTTTTATGATTAGATGCTTACTATAAGTTGATTGGGTGCAGTGGCCAGGGGGAATTAACAAATTGTTAATGAAATTTAAAATAAATTATGAGGCATTTAGTTTTGAGAACTGTTGTTAGTATGTGAATGGACCTTATTATAAACGTAGCCACATTAAAGTGGTGGTCCTTATTATATGAGTTATCATCATGATAAATTCAAGTTTTAATGACAATTTTTGTGTGGATAATATTCTAATTTAATTAGAATGGAAGGGGGTGGATTATATGGTTTAGGATTCTAATTAAATTATAATGGAATAAGATTATGGTAATATTCTAATTTAATTATAATCATTGTTGATGTTGTTACAAAAAAGAGAATTATTATTGATGAGGCATCAAAATACTTTTCCTAAATATAATTGAGGTATTTGAAAGTGTAGGGGTGCCTAAACATATGAAGGTACCTTGTAAAATACGCTTCTTCTAAACTTGCAAAAATGTTTCTAGCCTTAATTGATAAATATTGAGTTGTTTTAAAATTAAGTAGAGACTTTCTTAATTTCTATTGAGAGCAAATTTGATAAGAGAAAAGTTTATAAACTATAAAAATTTTGGTGCAGTTTGAAATAAGCTTAAAACGGTAACATGTAAATTTAATTATTTATCTAATGTAGGGATAAATGTATTTAAAATTTTCATGGTTTATGGATGCATATTTATCTTGGTACAAGTAAGTATGATTATTGTGAGTATTGTGTTGTAATGAAGTGAAAAATTAAAGTTATGTTGCTTCAACATTTAATATTAAAGCATGTGGAAAGCAAATATGATTTTGTATGTTGAAATCATAAAGGAATAATGATTATACTCCCTCGATTCCTATTTATAAGACATTTTAGGAGAATCCTAAAAAAATTCTAAGAAAGATAATTAAATTATTTTAAGATATTAAAGTTTGTTGTTTTTCTTCAAATTATGTTATTTGACTCATTGATCGCCCCCGGAAGTGCATGGGATCGATGTAGTAATAATCCTAGAGTATTCTAGGGTTGGGTTATAATTTACTAATTCAAATAATATTTAAATAAGAAGAAAATGATATTTTAACATGCTAAAAATAAATTTAAGACATTAGGGTTGATTATTTCACCCATAGGTTGCTAATTCCTATTATTTGAGTTGACTTTTTTTAATTAGTTATAGTGATAACTATTCCAAAAAAGTTCTAATATTCTCCTGAATTATTAGTCCATTTTTAATTAATATTGAGATCGTTCCCACGATACCCACACAATTAATTAAACCATCAAGCTATAATTTTTATCACCAAAATATCTAGAATTATCCCTAACCTAAATAATTTGTGTCTATTTCTCTATATCTAGGTTCTCTCTTCACCTCCCAATCCATCGAGATTACCCGTATATAAGATTCTATGGTGGCCTGCCAAACAAATAATGTGAAGAATGAGAAAAATATATATAATAATAAAAAATCAAAATATATTCATGAGAATCTCATAAAAAGATTCAAAACATAATAATAGAATAGTCGCTTCTTCATTGGGCTACATCCGTAGCCCAATTAAGGAATTTAGAAACTCACAGATGAAATAACAAATAAAAACATCATTCTAAAATCCCTTATCAGATTAACAAGAATAATAAGAAACTCAAGAATTAAGAAAATGAGTATAATCAGCCTTTATACTCTAGAACTCTTATGCCTCTTTCAGTTGCAAAATCTGCCTTGCCGTGAAATTCCTATGTATCAGTCTTACAGATATCCTTCTCCAGCCGTCTTTTTTCTTTTTTTCCATCTTGCGGCATCCGTGCCCCCTCTCTTTCTTTTGTTGTCGTTGTCTTGTGTTCCTTCTTTGCGTAGCCAATGTACGTCTTTTTTTTTTGTGTGTTTGTGAGTATATATCTATGGGTTAAGGTGCAAATTCGTCTTGGAAGTATTCGCCAAGTCTCAATTCTGCCTTGGAAGTTTTTTTGTCTCAATTTCGCCCAGGAAGTATTAAAATGTAGCAATTTCGCCCTTGAGTTAACAATCAAATGTTAGTTGACTCTGTGATGTTGACGTGGCATGTCTACATGTCATCTCCCTCTCTTGTTTTCCAAAATTAGATTTCCAAGTCATATTTTTTAAAATAAGAAAAATATTAAAAAAATCATATCCTCATCTTCTTCTTCCCAAAATCATCCACATGCTTCCTATGTAGCTTACATTCCATTCACATTTCTGTTCAATAGAGGATTTGAGGGGAATCAACGCAACGAGAATTAAAGAAACAAATTAAATATTCATGCTATGACAGGGATTCAAATTCTCAGCAATCAAAAGGAGCTTTTAACAGACACCACGTTGAAGAATAAATATGCAAGACCTAAATGTTCATAAACAGAGATTCGAAATTGCACCTCCAAATCCAACGCCATCGCTGTGCTATTTTCCACAGCAGTGATGGTTTCAACATTACTGCCAGATGCCGAGGAACAAGACAGTGGTAACCGACTATAAATGTTCTTTAGAAACCACCATTGCTGCGGAATTCATAGAGGTGCCTGAAGAAATTGGCGTGCCCGGCAAATGTAAGCTTTCGAGCTGCTTACTAGAAGAAGGCAGCTGCAGTTAACAAGAACCAAAGTTAGTTTTCATTTTCTTGGACGTGGGAGCTTCCATGGCGGCGAAACTTGAGAGGCAAAAAGGGAGGCGAAAGGGAGCTAGGGGTAATAATGGATTAATGGGAAAAAAGGTTAATGGATTAGTTATTGTCGGCAATATTTCGTCTTAAGCCCATTGCTAACGGCAACGGGGTAGAAGACTTGAACAAAGAAAGAGGCTTTTGGTTGAGGAACAGAGTTGTCGCCGTATTCAGGTGAGAGGAAGAGAGAGGAAAGGATGATGGGATGAGAGAGTGTATTTTGATGATTGGGCATTGGCTTACACATGGGTTGACTTAGGGAGTGCCACATGTATAATAATAGTCAAATAACACAAAGTTAACAGTCAAACCTAACCTTAAATAAATGGAGGGGTAAAATTGCTACATTTTAATACTTCCAGGGCGGAATTGAGACTTAGTGAATACTTCCAGGGAGGATTTGCACCTTAACCCTATATCTATCCTCCAATGCGTGGATGCATGACAATATTGGATTCCATTCAAATTGCTCATGGGCCCACATCTTTAACTTTTGAAATCAAGATAATATCACTGTTGATATTTTTTGCAATTGAAAGAAATATCTATATTATTAAATTTTATGTTGGCTTTGCCTCCCGTCTTCACTCATGGCGCAAGATCATGGAGATGCATACGCACGTTTCTTCATTCCATTGCCCATATATATATATATTGTTTTCTGATTCTTGGCTTTATTGTTTTCTTTTTTTCTTTTTCCTGCAAAATAGAATATATGAGTAAATTTTGCATAAAAGATTATTTTTATCTTATGATTAGATTTAGGGGAAAATATATCTCAACAAACCAAATAGATATAAAATATTTATGAATTTAATATATTTCATTGCAAAATTTATATCTATTAATTATAAAATATGCACTTATCACTCATGAACTACTATATAATGTAATAAAACACAACATATGATGTTATTAAGTAATGTAATTAACTTTCTTAGGATTCTTCAAAAAGGTCTTATAAATAGGAAGAGAGGGAGTATATTATATGGAGATTTTTTTTGATATTTTGGTTTTTAAAAACCATTGTGAATATTTCGTATGATTCTAACACAGTTTTGAAGCCAATTATAGCTCAATTTGAGTATGCACAAATTGTTGAGAATTTGTTGGTATCATGTAAAATGGATTATCATTGTATTAAAATACACATATGCCTGAATTTCAGTCTTATATGATAAAATAAACTGATAGCCAAAATTAAAATATCGTGTGAGATAGAGTTTATTACTCTGAAGATATTGTGTGAGTCAGAGTTTATTACTCTCCTCATAAGAGTTTATATACGCTTAATCTCTATAGAGCATATACACGCTATATGTCATAAGGATATGTAATTGCCAAATGGCAATAACCATTGTAAAATAACAATAATGCAAGTGTAAATCATTTGAGATATTATATGAATAAACTAACTTAAGAATTGTGGAATTATTTCAATCGATTTTTGTGAGGTAAAAAAGTTGACATGTGGATTCGTCAACAAAACCCCAGGAAAAAAAATTAGTGGAAGGGAATGAGACTAAAGGCGGTTTGAAATTAACAAAGTTGACAACCCAACCTCTGTATTAGTGATCCTATGAAGGAGGTTCAATAGGTAAGAATTAGTCGTTTGTTAGTTCTGCTAGCACAAAAAAAATATCAGTTCCTTCCTATGGTATAGAAAGTGCTAAGATGCATTTTAGTGAGGCTGAGCAAAAGCTCTTAATGATTTCATAATCCTACGGGATAGTGTACTCATTACAAGTATATTTCATGAAATCACCTATACGAATGTGGAATGAGGTTGCTCCTATGAGATCGTTTTTGTTAAATACCAGGATACGCACATGCCCGTTTTAACATGCAAAAACACATTAACAATAGGAAATGTGAGTGTATAACTTGACTTTTAATACCTCTAGTATACGCCTAAGAAATGTTGGTTTTAAGTTCATAGGACCACCAACATTTTTGTATACTAAGTGTTATCGGTCTAAGTTTGGTTTTAAGTTCAAAGAACCACCAAATACAATTGTTATATCCATATGTGTAACTCAGCTAGTGGGGTACGAGCCTCCTTTGACACATATGGGGATTGTTGTAATTATTGTGTATGAGTGTGTCAAAGAAAGAAGTCCCACATAACTCAAGATTGTAAATGCCTAGTATACAATTAAATATAAGTTTGAGTTAGTAGAAAGGATGATAAGAGAAGTATTCAAATTGACCATTAGAGATAACCGTTGGAGTTTTAATGACATTTAAAAAGGTTTTATTACATTAAATCGTTATTAACACTATTTTGTAATTGTCATTTTAATTATCTTTAAAACGTCTTTATGGTTGCTCAACGGTCACTTGTAATTCGCCTATAAAAGGCCGTGCTTGTTGCTTGGTCAGGAACAACAGTGGTCAAGGCAATAAGGTTTGGTGACATTGGGCTCTATCCTTAGGCTTCTCTCCTTTTCCTTATTATGAGTTACATTATTATCTTCTTATTGTTCTGTCACCCTATTTCTTCCAGGAAAGGTTTGTTTTATCTTATGGAGTGCCACTTCCAAATTTATTAGGGGGTTATGGAATATCTCCTAAGGAGAGTGCTTTTAAACATTACTCAAACTATTCTTTTATTGAGTTTATGCGGGTAATTATGCTAACCATCTATATAGTGTAAGACAATAACGCCAACAAGTGTGAATGTGAAGCATTTGCCAGCTTCTTAGGTACGAAAAATCTATTTGAGAAAAAGAAGTTATTTATTTGCCAACAACAAATGCACGATGGTTCTGTCTTGAAGATGACGAATTGAATGAGCACTTATTTATGTAATTATGGAGCAATGCCTGCTTCAATTGTGGTGCAACATCCCGAAAAGGGAATTCTTTTTTTTTTTTTGGATGATAAAGTTCTCATGCCCTTTCTAAATTAAAAAAAAAAAATACAAGTCAAATGCGAACTGCCAGGTGTACATTTTAACTGTGAATTTGAGGGGAGGGTGTTGATAATAAAAATATGAAACATCAAGGTCCTAGATTTAAACATTCAAAACTAGCCAAAAATTTAAGGTGATTTTGTATATTTTATCCTTTTTAAAATAAGGATAAAATAGAAAACAACTCCGCACTCTACATCGCAACTTTTCATACCGAGGAGTCCCGCGTGCATTTCTGGTATACTGGTTCAGCTCTGGATGCTTGCTGCTTGCAACGACGGTGGGAAAGAAAGGCTGAAATTCGCGGCCTTTTCTTTCAGCTAAAACAATGCATTGCTCACTCTGCCTCTTATCGTCCCCACCACTATCTCTTCAGAAAACTAGTTCACTCTCTCTAAAATCTTATCCACTTCATCGTCTCTCTGTCAAATCATCCATTGACAAAAACCCCACCACCAATTCTAACCGCAGCAATAAATCCAGTTCCTGGGTTAGTCCAGATTGGCTGACTTCATTGACTAGGTCCCTTACCTTAGGAAAAGACGATTCTGGCATTCCTGCAGCTAGTGCCAAACTCGACGATGTTTCTGATCTTCTAGGTGGTGCTCTTTTTCTCCCACTTTTTAAATGGATGACTGATTACGGCCCCATTTACCGACTCGCCGCAGGGCCTAGAAATTTTGTGGTGGTTAGTGATCCTGCTATCGCCAAGCATGTTCTAAGGAATTATGGTAAATATGCAAAGGGTCTCGTCTCCGAGGTTTCGGAGTTCCTATTTGGGTCCGGTTTTGCTATTGCCGAAGGCGCACTCTGGACGGTAATTCTGAATTGCTTAAGGTTCTCCGAATTCTGATATACTTTATTATACTCGAAATGGGAAGTACCTAAGATCTGCAACTATATCTCGGATTATTGGCATCCTATTACTCTCCGGTTCTTTGATTGATGCATAAAAGATGCTGCCTTAAGAATGGGAAGTTCATTGCCTCTGTTCTCTAACAAATTAACAACGTGGCTTGGTTTGCTAGCGACTTATTTGTTTTTGGTATAGTATTATAACTGTCTCATCCCAAACCTATTTCCACAGGGACAGCGATAACCCGTAATTTATCTGTTGCTAAATTTGTCGAACTTGTTCTTCTAGACTTCCTGTCATGAAATATGCAACCAGCTTTATATTACAGCTATTTCAAATGTGTACCAGGTAAGGCGCAGGGCCGTGGTTCCATCTCTTCATAAACGTTATCTGTCTGTTATAGTTGATCGGGTATTTTGTAGATGTGCTGAGAGACTAGTGGAGAAGATGCAATATGATGCACTGAATGGAACTCCTGTTAACATGGAGGAGAAGTTTTCACAGTTGACTCTAGATGTTATCGGCTTGTCTGTTTTCAACTACAACTTTGATTCGCTTAATTCAGATAGTCCTGTTATTGAGGCTGTTTACACTGCATTGAAGGAGGCAGAAGCTCGTTCAACTGATATTTTGCCATATTGGAAGGCAATTACTATCATCTTTAAATATTGATTTTCATTCTCTTTCCACATTGATCATGCCATACTTTTTGGTTTTTTATGTTTTGGTTTTCTTACAGGTTAAAGCTCTTTGCAAAATAATTCCTAGACAAATAAAAGCTGAAAAGGCCGTAAACGTCATTAGGGAAACTGTTGAAGAACTTATTGTAAAATGTAAAGAGATTGTGGAAGCTGAGGGTGAAAGAATTGATGGTAGTGATGAATATGTGAATGACACTGATCCTAGTATCCTTCGCTTCTTGCTTGCCAGCAGAGAAGAGGTTTGTTGCATTTTATTGGTGACATAAACTACGATTTGCTTGCCATCATTGTGCTTTTGTGCAGATGATGGAATTTTCATACTGCACAATACTAGAGATTTGATGTGCAAAGAATGAAATCTAATATTTATTCTGACGGGACATTTTAATGCCAAGACTTGCTCGGTACACCAGATATGGGGTAGTGTTGTCACCATGATGCTGTGTATAAAATTGGTTCTTTTTAATAGCATCATTACTTTACATCATATCAAGTTAACATATTGTTTTTATTTTACTTTATGGTTTTTCCATGTCTTAGGTTTCCAGTATGCAGCTACGGGATGATCTTTTGTCACTATTAGTTGCTGGCCATGAAACCACTGGTTCTGTTTTAACCTGGACACTTTATCTTCTTAGCAAGGTATTATTTTAATTACATTCACTATTATAATTTTCAAAAAATATGATCTCTATTCTGATTAATTTTATGAATTGTCCGCAAACATTTCACCATGTCAATGAGTCACTGCTTCTTATTCTAATAGGGCACCACAGAAGTTAATTTTGTAAATAGATCACCTGATCCCAGTTCTCTTTTGAATTTTGCATTTGAACTACTTCTACAGCTTTTTGCCCCCAGATTCTTCATTCTGGGTTAATAAAATCTAGTTTCCAGCATGTTTCAAGGATTTTTGAACATTTATCCATTCTTATTTCAAATGTAGTATGTGTCTCTGCTTGTGTATTGTACAACCATTGCTGAACAAAGTGAGAGCTTCAGTTTCCATAAAAAAAAGTAGAGTCCACCAATTATAAATAAAAAAGAGTCCCAGTCAGCATTTTTTTCTGAAAATATACGCTTTATTTATGCAGGACTCCTCCTCATTGGCAAAAGCACAAGAAGAAGTAGACAGAGTTTTGCAAGGAAGACGTCCTGCCTATGAAGATATTAAAGATCTAAAGTTCTTGACGCGCTGCATTATTGAGTCACTTCGGCTTTATCCACATCCTCCTGTAATTAACGTCCTCTTGCGGATTGCTAAACTTATCTTTGCTGTAATTATCGTCCTCTTGTGGGTTGCTAAACTTATACAAGTCAGGGAAGTTATCAGAGGAAAATTAGCCATCTTAAAAATTCTGGTAGTGATTTGTTTTGGGTATTTGTTTGCACTGACACCTTTTATGGATAGAATTTTGGTAAGAAGGGCAATCATAGCAATTAGGACCCGCCCCCTCCAGTGTTTGAACTTTGACCTGTGATTCATGCCCAGAATTTTGCCTTCTTGATTTTAGTTCTCCCCGTACTGTTTTAGACTGCCAAGATAAAAGATATACTTCAGACATTCAAATCAAGTACTAGTATAATCCTAAACTCTAGATGTTAAATGTTACTATAATACTTTGCTGATCAAATTAAATGCTATTTATTTGTATGTTCTTTATGGAGCTTGCTTTATCAATTATCTTTTGCTAATATTTAAGTTTCTGATGGTTATGTTTCTTTTTCCCATTCTTCAGGTCTTATTAAGAAGAGCTCAAGTTCCTGATGTACTTCCTGGAGATTACAAGGTTGATTCTGGTCAAGATATAATGATTTCTGTCTATAACATCCATCATTCTTCAGAGGTATTACCTGATAGTTTCCATCGGTAAAATATTCTGTTTTTTTTTGTCTGTTGTTTCTTTGAGGAATCAGTTGAGATTTTATGCTTCATACTCTGCCTAAGAACTAAGTTAATTTACCTATTTTGATCGATTATACAACCTTCAATGTGGTTTTACAAGATTTGGGAGAGGGCTGAAGAGTTTTTACCAGAAAGATTTGATTTGGATGGGCCAGTTCCAAACGAAACAAATACAGATTTCAGGTGCTCATTATCCTCATACACTTATGCTAACACCGCAAGATTTGCATGACATTAACCCTTTGTTTGTATTGTCATGTGCTGGGAGGGATGGGTCGGGGCTCCATCTGGCCTTATTCCTGAGTTTTCTCTGATTCTAATGAGTCAAATATGTGGCAGATTTATTCCGTTCAGTGGAGGACCTCGCAAGTGTGTTGGTGATCAGTTTGCTTTATTGGAAGCAACAGTTTCTCTCGCAATCTTTCTACAACGCATGAATTTTGAATTGGTTCCTGATCAGAATATTAGTATGACCACTGGAGCAACTATACATACAGCAAATGTAATGTTTCTTCTAATGTCTGAGAGCCTCTGACTAGTTTAGCCTCTGCTTACACAATTTTCCTCAGAGTTTTTCATAATTTTTCTGACAAAACTTGTGTAAAAGCATCTTATTATTCGGGAATTGTGGTTGGTCTATTAAAAATAACTCGTAGTCCTTGGACGGAGTGTGTTCTGTTGGCTTAACACAATTCTATTCTATTGTTTCAGGGCTTGTACATGAAACTCAGCCCACGGCAAAGATAATTGATCTTCCTTAGACAACTTCAGCTGTAAAATTGTCTATATCTTTCAGCACTTCATTTACTTATTGTAATTTTTTTCTTAAAAAAAATACTTGCTCAAGATGTCTTTAATCTCCCCCTTCTGATGTTATGATAGAAATGTATTTGACAATCAAATGTTATCTGATACAAAATTTCCTTCAAGTTAATACAAGGCATGTTAGGGTGTTTTTGGATTAATGATTAGTAAAGTGACTTGTTTATAATTAAATTTATTGAAAAGTAAGATTAAGAAAAAGTCAGATTGTGCAATGAGATTTATGTTTGGATTGGCGATAAAATAGATTTCTTATGTAAAAGTAAAACTTGGTTGATAAATATGCTGAAAAGTAACTTATGATGAGCAATGACTGAAAATGATATAAATCATATCATATGTTGTCATTTATTATATTATATAATAGTTCATAATTCAAACAAAATAGTTTGAAGAAAAACAATAAATTTTAATATTTTAAAATAATGTAATTAGTTTTTTTTATGATTCTTTAAAAAAAGTCAATTAGATTTTATAATTAGAACCAGATGGAGTATATATTACATGTAAATATATTGTGATATTTATACTATCTTTGGTCCTATTTATATTACCTGGTTGATTTTTTTTAGAAGTTAAGGAAGCAAAATAGAATACTTAATTATGTCATAGATTGTGTTTTATTATATTATATATCAATTTATAAGTTAAACAAAATAATTTGAAGAAAAATGATAAATTTTAAGACTTTAAAATAATATAATTAGCTTTCTTATGATTATCTAAAAAGGTCAATTGGTTTTTATAATTATGACCGAATATAGTAAATTGTAACAGAAATTTTTTTTAAAAAAAATTCCCTTCGATCCTATCTATATTACAGAGTTGATTTTTTTTAAAGAAGTTAAAGAAGCAAAATAGGATACTTAATTATGTCATAAGTTGTGTTTTATTATATTATATATTAATTTATAAGTCAAACAAAATAGTTTGAAGAAAAATGATAAATTTTAATACTTTAAAATAATATAATTAACTTTCTTATGATTCTTTAAAAAAGTCAATTAATTTTTATAATTATGACCAAATTGTAACCAACTTTTTTTAAAAAAAAAAAATTCCCTGCTTTCTATAGAATGCAAACATCCCATAAGCACCAAATTTGTGGTTATGAGATATCGGGCTTTTTTAACAGAAATTGGATGTTGGTGGGCTGAACTGGACGATTTGGTGTGTGTATAGTTAATCCAAACATGCTCTTATATGGCCCAACTGATGGTGGAATTTTTTTCTGAATTTTGGAATTTCCTAAGTTGATATTTCAAGGTGAGGAAGAAATGCATTGGCAGATGAGGAGTCAGTCAGCATTCTGTTTTGCATCATATAGCTATCATGGCTCTGCACCTTTTTCTGATTAAAGTCTGCACATAATACAGGTAAATCTGTCTTTTTCAGTTAATCGTTGTGTGTATTATGGAGTTAGAGCAAGTGAATAATGAATTATTGTGTTGCGTGTAACCTACCCTACGGTGCGTTGAATGGATGCGTTTTCTTTCACTCTCATTAGTCATCCCTCGTGTAAATATTAATTGAAAACAGACCAGCTTACAATTGTCCCCTGATCAGCAATTCAAACCATGCACTTATTGGGCAGCTTGCAATTGTCAATTCCGTCAATCTAGCTTAGCAATCCTGTTTGGGTTTAAGGTTTTAAACCTTGATTTGTTCATAAACTAAAGTTTCAGTTAAAATTGTCAAGCACCTCAGTATATTTTTAAACTATGGTTTGACAAAAATCATGGTTTCCAAATAGCAACTTTCTTTTACTTTTCAATTATGAAACTATAGTTTGCGCAGACTAAGATAAAACTCTTCTCAAATACTTACCTTAAAATCCGTAAAAGCTATTTTTACCTAAATACTTCCATTTTATCCAAACCTGGATTTTCACAAAAGCTATTCTAAAAAATCTATTCTAGAAACCATGAT
>JBAGKO010000015.1:6675187-6693845 GCA_037177275.1 Acacia concinna | reverse complement strand
TAATTTTCTTATTAATTATATATTTTTAACTTTTATTCTTAAGTTTTGTTAAAATTTCTTTTTTGTGATATGATTTTAAAATTTTACGATATATTTTCTAAAATTCATGTCCCTTTTAGTCATTTGCCAAAATAAGTTACTTTTTAACATATCAACCAAACACATTTTACTTTTAAATAAGTGACTTATAAGTCACTTATTTTACTTTCAATCCAAACATATACAATCTGACTTATATTTAATTTGATTTATCTATAAGTCCGATTACAAATAAGTCAGTTATCCCATCATTATTCTAAACACACCCTTAACTGAGCTAGCTCTCAGATACATAAGGCATCTCTTACATCTTATTCTCATAGTATTGTTAGCATATATTTATGGCTTGTTTGTTATAACTTATTTGAGGTAAATAAGATCTTATGCATGCATAAAGCATGAGAAAGACACTTTTCACATACTTACTTCGTACTCTGCAAATAAAATTTTATTACTTTCAAATAAATTATTGTAAATAAGCCCTTAAGATGAGAAGGATACATTTTGACATGATTTGATAAGTTTGTTCGGCAAATTAATGGCGCCAAGCTAACCAACGCCGGAAGAAAATGAGGCCCATCATCCTCCCCACCCCAATTCCTTCTCGAATCGCAAGTCGAGGAATAGAATAGAATCAAGCCGACAAGTTTTTTTGGGCAATCCCGCCACGTCAGCGAAGGAGAATACTGCCCTGACCCTTCTGATTCGATAGCTACGCGAGTATGAACTGAGTGCGGCTGGGTTCAACTTCAGCATCCATTTGGTGGGACCGGTGGCTTCTTTCAGGTTCGCGCCTTCACTAACAATGGGGAGTGCTAGAGCTAGAGCTAGTGCGTATGCATCAGTGTATTAGATATAAGAATATCCTTTTATTGTCTCTTTCTCAGCACAGTGTAACGCCAATATTTGAAGGAACAATAAAATAACACCCTTACCTACAATGACCACTTAGCTAACGCTCTGCATATTCTCTCTCTCCAGTTGGTAATGTTGGTTGTGGAGACGATGGAGCTAGTGCTGGTGTTGGTTATTATGCTCATTTTGAATTGTAGCCACTTTGATTGATGAATAAGCATTACACAAGCCAATACTGAAAGGGGGAGATACAGGAACAGAGGACATGTTTAGGCTGCACAAGAACAGGCCATCTAAAGCAGAAGACAAGCTCGAATTCAAATTCTCGCATTTCAAGGCCCTCGAGGTTATTCATCTCCCTTTCAATTTTCTCGTCATTAAATCTGCTTTCTCATTTTGCTCTATGTTGTTATACGAAAATAATTAACTGCTCCGCGTAATTTCGTTGTTTAGAAGAGATAGATTTTCTGCAACGAATCGACGTTGCCGTGCGACGCCTACTATGTTTTGTTTCCAAAATGATCACCAAAGGTGATATTATTCCGACAGAGAAGTACTAACAGAATGCCTTATAATCGATATATGCGAAATTATGGCTATGGACCTATCTGTTTTTCCTTGTTTGGTAGAACATTTCCTATGATGAAAAGAATCACGGAGTGTGGCACTGAGATTTACGATCCTTGGATTTGCTGCGTAGAGGCAATCTTCATTACCGCCAAGAACTTGTTTAAAAGTTTTTCAAATCCTAGCCACAAATGATATATTCTCACAATAACTGCAAACGTTTGCTATTCTTAAGCAATTCTTTTTGTTTGATTTGCATTACTATATCACTATGTTTTAAATACTCTCTCTCTCTCTTCCTTATTATAAGGTTGGATAAGGATCAACCGCTCTAATTAATTCATTTATTACTATTTTTTATTATGAACTTATTTTTAACTAATTTAATCCACGCATTAAAGTAGGGTTAAGATTGAAAACATTTATTAATTTTGTACTAATTTAATTATTTAAATTTCATTCCTTAATCTGTGAGAAATGATCGAATGAGAGAAGTTACATGGTAAATGCTGATTCTAATGTGAGCAGGTACCCAAGGGTTGGGATAAGCTGTTCGTTTCTATCATCTCCAGAGAAAATGGTAAAGCAGTTGCAAAGTCAAGCAAAGCAATCGTGCGTAATGGAAGTTGCCAATGGACGGATATCATTTCACATTCTATATTGGTTTCCCGAGATACTTCTTCGAAGGAGATTGAAGATTGCCTCCTCAAACTTCTTGTTGCCACGGTACTAAGCTGCCTCCCTCATTCCCTTCGCCTCCTCATTCTGGTTATACAGATATGAAGATATACAATGTTTTCCCTCCCAATTCATTGTTCCTGCCGTGCAGGGAACTTAGTTTCTTTTTCTTTTCTTTTCTTTTCTTTTTTTTGATTTACAAAAGGCAAGTTAATAAACTTGAAATTGAACAATCACATCAATGCCAATTCAAACTAAAGGAAACCGGGTCTGATCTTCTTACAAGAGGAGAGACATCCAGGATGAGGACTGTGCAAAATTCGCATGTCTTCTCTTAGATTACAGGCGTCTTTAGCAAGATAATAGACACACCTATTTACCTCACGCGGTGCATAGTGAACTTAGTTTTTATACTCTTCTTTTTCAAACACAATCAACTCTATCAGTTAACTTAGTGTTTTTTGGATCATCTCTAGAAACAAATTGACTTATGCGCTTCATAGCAGGGATCATCAAGATCTAGCATCCTTGGAGAGGCTACAGTTAATATGGCCAGCTATATGAGTTCAACTGAGGCTATTCCACTTTCAATTCCACTGAACAAGTGCAACCATGGGACATTTTTACATGTGAGTCATGTAACCTAGACTAAATGAAATTTGGCTTTCATATTACTGATTTCCATTTTTCTTTTGTCCTTCTTTGGGACAAATACTGATTTCATGGTGAGTTACGTTTGCTTGATTCAATGCGGATAATTCTGCAATTTAGTTATGTCCAATCGAATAGAGAAAACAACGTTGCTGACTGGATATCAAATAACAGATATAAGATCTAATGATTTCAAGTTCAGAAAATGGTCATCCGCACATTCTGCCTTTTCTTGTGTATAATAGCCTGACCAAAAAATTGTAAATGAAACGGCAGTGGTCAGATTGAAAGTGGCAAAAGAAAAAAAAAAAGGATATGAAACAATTTTTCATTGGAAGTGCTATAAATTCTGAATATATTTTTTTCAAATTCTAAGATGTGTTTAGCTCAAGAGTTGAAACTGTCAATGCTGAACTGTAGTTATTTCCCCACTTTGCTGAGAGCCTGTTCTTTTTCGTTCTTCTCTTCTTGTCCAGTCGATAATTCATTTTGCCTTTCGCAGGTTACTGTTCAATGCCTCACGCCTAGAACAAAATTCAGGTTTGTATTGTGGGGTGGGTTTTTGTTATCTTATATGTGTTCCATTAACTCAGCATGTACTGACATCTTGAACAATTTTCCAGGGATCAGGAATCGAGACAGACAAATTCCCATATTAACGATGTGAATGCAAAAAATCATGATGTGGCTGTCAAGTCACATGTCTCTGATTGTTCACATGTTGAGAGTGCTGAATCTTACTCTATCAAAGATTTGGACTCTACCTCGTCCCTTGGAGAATTTGAGAGTAGGGTAAGATTATAAACTTCTACAACCATGTTTTTTCTTTGGTATCTGTGCAAAATTGTTTCCCATCAGTTGTTAGTACTGACTTTACAACACTTACAGATTTTAAGATCGAAGCCTGATTTCATTCTAATGGATTCTTATAAAGCCTTTCATTGGATGGTGTTCTATTCAATCCGCAAATATAGGGGTTTCCCTCTTTAGAGCTACCAGCTTTTTTGTCTTAGTCGTGATGCAATTTACTTTTGATCAGGCTGTATGATAATAGTAGAGACATGTTGTCTTTTGGTTTCAGGAAACAAATTTCTCTGGATCTGCTTCGCATTGCAGCTATAATTCAGCTGAGGGATCTATAGGAAAGGGAAACTTGTCCCCTAGTGTTGATTCAAGGGATGATGAACAGAGCCCAGGTGGAAGACAAGATTCAACCAGTTCCCTTAAAAGTGTATCTGATTGCAATTATGATGTTCATAATTTTTCTCAACCAAATCAATCATCATCAAATTCTCAGATGTCAGATTTAGGGAATTTGTCTTCTACGCAAGTGGTTGGAGCATCATCTATGAGTATGACTACTTCTAAAAGTTATCAAGAAGTTGCGGGAAAGTCAACTGAAGAGCTTCGAGCAGAAGCTAAGATGTGGGAGATGAATGCCCGGAAGCTGATGGTTGATTTGGAAACGCTGAGGACTGAATTTTCTGATCAGTCCAAAAATCTGGCAAGTATGGGAAGGGAGCTTTCAGCAGCACATGCAGAACGCGATAATTTGAAAGCAGAAATTCAGCAACTGAAGTTGTCCTTGGAACATGCATTAGAGAATCAGAAAGCATTTGAAGTGTCAAATTCTCAAGGTGAATATGTTCCAGAAATTGAAAGGGCACTACAAGACGAATTGGAGTTTCAGAAAGAGTCCAACGCCAACTTGTCTTTACAACTTGAAAAGAGCCAAGAAGCAAACATTCAGCTGGTTTCTGTTCTTCAGGAACTGGAAGGGACCATAGAACAGCAGAAAATGGAGATAAAAAACCTTTCAGAGTTACCTTCAAAATTTAATGATGTAGAGAACTCTTTCCAACTAAGCATAGAAGCAAACAGGAGCCTAAGGTTTCAGTTAGAACAAATGAAGGAGTCAGAGAATGACCTCCTGGTCAAGGTACAGCAGCTGGAACTGGCCTTAGAGAAAAAACGCCATGACATAGAAACTGCAAAGTGTCTAGATGAAAAAATCCTTTCAGTTATGAAAGAGAACTATGAAAGAAAATTATCTGCTAAAGAGGAAGAAATTTTATGTTTGAAAACAAAGTTGCTTGGGTCTCTCCCAGAAAAATGTAATGCAGATGATGCAGATCTTAGAAGAGAAATTGAAGTGTTGAAAGAGAAACTTCAGGAGCTTGAGACAGACTGCAATGAGCTTACAAATGAAAACCTTGAGCTCATATTCAAGCTTAAAGAAGCAGAGAAGGAATTGCGAAAAGGAGGTGCATCCAAAGACTTTTCTTCTAACAAGCTTATCGATCAATGTTTTGTTAGCTGTGTGACGGATGTCGAAAACAAAGTATTTCCTATGCTCCATTTAGAAGTCTTACAGGGGAGAGTCACTGACCAGGTTAATAGCAACAATCGCACTTCAATTGAAGAATTGGAGAGTTTGAAAATAGTTCTGGAAGGGAAAATCGCAGAGCTGAATAAGAAAGCAATAAACAAAGCTTCTGAAATAGAAAATCTTGAGGCTACCTTGTCATGTATGGAAAAGGAAATCGGGGTTCTGCAGAAGTGCCAGAGTGAATTGGAAGCTGATGTTTGTCATCTTGAACATGACAAAAGTCAACTAGAGGAACATGTGGAGGTCATGCTAAAAGAAAGAGATCTTATCTTTAAATGCTTGTATCATTTACAAAGTGATCTGGCAGGTCTTAGCGGGAGCATAGACTCCCATATTTCTTCCAAAGAGATTTTTGAAAGAAAGATGTCAGAACTAGAAAATGGAAAACATGAACTGGAGCTCAACACATCAGAGATGGAACGAGTAAAGGAACAACTGTCGCAGTGCGTGTCTGTTTTAGAAGCTCAATTAAGAGGTTTGAAAAATGATCGAGAGTCCATTCTGTCAGAACTAAGGAGCTCGAGATCTCATGCAGCAACTCTTCAAGGGAAGATTATGAAGATGAAGTCAGAGATGGATTCTTCAAAAGAAGACTTGAAACAAAGGTTAAAGGAGATACAATTTCAGTGGTCAGAAGCTCAACAGGAATGTGAATATCTTAAGAGAGAAAATCAGCAGTTACAAGGCGGAATCGATAATCTTTCCAAAGAATGCAGTTCTCTTCAGAAATCTAATGAAGATTTGCAAAGGCAAGAGCTAGAGTTGAAGGAGCATTTTTCCATCATGGGAGTCAGATTGCGGCAATCAGACCAAAGATTTACAGAATGTTTGGAAAGAGTTGAGTTCTTAGAAAAGAAATTTGCTTTGATGTTGGAAGATCACACATCAACTGAGAAGAATATTGCCTCAGAATTAGATGTGCTTCTTGGTGAAAATGGAATTCATAGGGAGATGGAGCAAAGCTTGTTGAATCAGTTGCATACAGAGAAGACAGTAGAAATTCAGAACCTTCAACAAGAAATTGAGCATCTGAGCATGAAACTTTCAGCAACACATGATGAAAAAGAAAGAATAGCTTCCAACACTTTGCTTGAAATATCTGCATTACATGCTGAGAAAGCCAAACTGGAATCTGATTTTGCGGACGTTCAATCTAAAGTGCTTTCATCTAAGAATGAGGTTAACGTTATGCAGAAAGAATATGAAAGAAGGATGCAAGACCTAATTACTGAGCTTGGTGCTTCCAAAATTAACCAGGAAATGCTGATGTCTGACCATGAAGATTTTTTAAAGCTTGTGGAGGATTACAAGTCAAGAGAACTAAAAGTCAAAAGCACCATGCATACCCTTGAACTGAAACTTAAAGTCACTGAACATGAGAAACAACAACTTACGGAGGAGACTAAAATTTTAAGGATTGAATTGCAACAGATGGATCAATTTAAAAATGAGATAGCAATGCTCAAGAAGGACCTTGATTCAACCAGTTCTGAGAAAGAGAGACTAGAAGCATCATTGCTTGTGACATCTGAACTTTGTGAAAATCTGAAGGCGGAGATGAATTTGTCTGCAACAAAGATCTTATCCATGGAAAAGGAAGTATCTGAATTGGAAGACTGTAAGAGAAGTAGAGCAACCCTAGAAGAAAGGCTTGTGCAGATGGAGACTGATTTAAAGACGAAAGAAACATTATTTGCCGGGGTTACTGAGCAAAAAAACGAGCTCAATCAAATCAAAAGGGTAAACAGGCAGTATCAACAAACCATGCAGACACTTGAGCAGGAAAAAGTCGAGTTTCAAGCAAAATTCCGAGCCTTTGAAGAAGAGCTGAAACTGATCAAAGAACAGAAGCGAAATCAAATGCCCAAGATGAATAGGAAAGCTGTATCTGTTCCTGAAGATCTGAAGACTTTAAAAGTCAGTACATTTTTTCCTCAACGGCATATTTACATGTTTTATGTCATGGCTCTTGATTTTTATGTATATATTGTTTAAATTAGCAGAATCCAATGGTGAAGAACTCAAGTCAACATCGCAGTAATAAGAAAAAGCCATTGTCTAAGAATGACAGAGAATCTGTAAAAAATCAACCGGACATTTACAGTAGCAAGCATCAGAGTGAGGTGATACAATTGGGATTCTTATGATTTTATTTTGCCTCCATGTTGAATTTTATGAAGTTTATTTAACGAAATAATTTTTCAATGCTTATGTTCACTGTCTTTGTTTTTTGATAGGCGGAAACTGAACATGGACTTCATGATGAAGGTGTTCATGTCGTTGAAGTAGATCCAGAATCAAAGATTCAGTTGCTTGAAGCTGAACTGGCAAAGGCTAAAGAAGAAAATAACATGTATGAAGTTCAACTAAACAGGTTAGAGAGGAATGTAGTGTCTTCCAAAAGAAAAAGATATGAAGTGTGTGCGTAATCTGCTAACTAGAACTTTGTTAACCTCCTCTTTCATTTCATAGAATCGGGATATTGTTTCTTAGAAGGCAGAGTGTTTGAAAGTAAATATATTCCTATAATTGATTGTCGCACAGTTAAAACGTACAACGATCTGCCTGTTCAAATCATTAAGAAGGAAAAAAGAACAAGTAAAAACATTTCAGCTGCACAAGATGATGCCAAAATTTTATTCATACAAAGAGTTGTGATACCGTGTAATCTGTAAGAGATTAGCAAGTTGGAGTCTAAGAAAGCATCGATTATATTGTATGCGTTGCTGTTGATATAAAATCGTTTATATTATGTAAGTGATGGATTTGTCCCTTGCAGATTACTTTCAAAAGGCCAAAACAATCAGGCGAATGCCCCCACAAGATCGTTGGCAGGAGGAGAAGTAGTGACAAAAGAAAAATTTGAACGAACAAAGTCAATGCTTGAGGCAGAGTTGAGAGACATTCAGGAGCGATACTTGAACATGAGCCTTAAATATGCTGAGGTAGAAGCTCAGCGTGAGGAACTTGTGATGAAGCTCAGGGTCGCCAAGAAGAATAAGAAAGGATCCATGTCATAAAGTCATCTCATGACTGGTCCAAATTACTACTATTTACCTTGCTTTCACGGGTTTGAGGTGGCATAGTTTTCGATATGCAAATTGCAATAGGATTTCTCTTTTGGGAATTTGTCATAGATTGATTGAGAATAGTATGGATATAGTTAATAATAATATTGTAAATATGGGAAATTTTGAAGGGTGAATGACACATAGCTAGCGAGTGACATTTTGATTGTCTTGGATTCTTGGGCTGTCTGCTGTCAATAATATATACCCTTTTTATGGTGCTTCCGTAATACCCTTTCTACCAAGAAATGTAAAGAACAACAAAAGCCAAATCCACAGCAAACCAGATGCAAGTATCGTGTTTCAATTTGGCAACAAATGATGTTCTCTCTGCATCTTCAAGCATCACACTTATACTTGCGTCTCTAACTAGAGCTAATTAACAAGCCCTCCAATTATTTCATAATAAAAATAAGCAACTTTTTCATGTAACTTTATTATTTTTGAGCTCCTCCTCAAAAGTATCTTTGCATTTCATTTTTATTCATCCATTTCTGCTGTGCCCTGACGTGTCAGCTGGAACAGTTTGTCGTGATATACTGTTATGATTAAACGCATTAATTAAGTTCTTAACGTATCATATAGAATATCCCCTTTCCTAACGTAACCCTCCCCTTAATTAACTACTTGTTATAATTAAACGCGCCAAAGTTCTTCACGTATCAGAAGCAAATTAGTCATGTAGAGGCACCTATATATGTCATGTATCAAAAAATAAAAAATAAATGCATTAAAGAAGTACTAGTATGTTGTTTTATCATTACCTATGAATATGACACGTCATTCTTTCAAGAAATTATAGTGCCTCCAACGCTGATAGCGAAAGCCGAAAGGTCAAGTTGACTAATTTAGTATTAAAATTATTCAGGATTATTGGCCGATATATATATTATATTATTAAGATTTACATAATTAAATGGAATGCTTTTCTAAAGGTATTTCCCCGTAAAGGAGACCAGAACAGCCCAATCATTTTAAAATTACAAGGGGACCCATGCATGCCCCATAGGGACGATCTTTTTGTAAGTCGACTGATGCTGTGTGGACATCTCGTCTTTCTCGAACATGGTATGGTAGTATGTAGTAACATACATATGCTTCTACAGTTCATCAAAGTATCAAACCAACCAACCAAGTACCAATTATCGAGTGATCCAGCGAATAATAGGTTCTGCGTAAGTATGAATAATGCATAGAATTTGAATTCGCCAGTTGAAAATAATGCTCCATGATCTTAAACTAACATCATACTAGTGTAGTGCACAGTCAATCTTGGCCCTGTTTGAACGAGATATGGCAAATATTTCGCCAACTGGCTATATAAGATTCGGTTTTAAAGGTGTTGCCAAAAAAAGGTATAATCATATAATAAGTGGGGGTCGTGCAAGAGATATAATGAGATGTGTGCAATGTGCAGTAACTTGGAATGGCATATCCTTTGGAAGATGCTTCAACAGGAACCTCCTTTTCGCTCTCTACTTTACTTTGTGTCTCTTGTTTCACGAAAAGTCACCACCACACTACTACACTACAGGTATTTAAGTCATCTCACGCTTTTATTGCCACGATGACCAAAGCACAAACCCTATCATGAGGCTATAACAACCCATCCAAGCTTCATTCTCAGATCCTCTTCGTCCTCCATATCATCAGAACCATGTCGTAATGCTTTCTCTCGATCAGTCTCGTCCACCACGGCCTCCTCCGCCCATGGCGGAGACGTGGTGGCTCATCTAAAATTCAAGAATAAAGTCTGCTGGGAATGAATGAACCTGCTATTCGATTCTTGAGGATGATTTCTCTTGAAGAGGGCAACTTCGATCCTTTGGCATCCATTTTCACCTTCCTCGGTCTCACTCACACCGATCACTCACTGTGATTGGGCTCTCCGAGGTGTATTATTATCTCCTTTTTTTTCCTTTATGTACTGTAGTCTGAGCATGGTTATGAATTATCACCAGGCTGCTAGCCATTATGAGGACAATAAACTAATGTTCTTATAGGACTCTGGTCAAAGTCTGTTCTTGTTCTTGTTCTTGTTTCAGATGCATTTGTTACTGTAATATATATGTGGAGGAACAGGTTTTCAATTTCTAGCTAGGATCGTAAAAATGCTTTAGTTAGCTAGTTAGTGAAGAACCGTGCCTTTAAAATCATTGGAAAATCAAGGATAGGTAGTCAAAACGAAGTTCGAATCACCAGATCTATATCTGTACATACAGGTCAATGATGGAGTATCCTAGCTAGCTAGCTAAGGCTGGGTCAAAACGAACTTAACTCATTAAAGGTGTAGGGAGACTCCACTGTGTTCTTAAAAGAGTTAGTTTAATGGTTCGTATACAAGTCAAATTTAGGAGATGTAGTTACTCAACCCGTCAAGATCTTGAATAGTTCATTTTAAGAATAATGGAAAAATTAATCATCTTGATCAGATAAAACTAATACTCCCTCCAATTCTAAATACTTTATAGGGTACAATTAAGAGAGATTAAGAAAGTTAAATAAATTATTTAATTATAGTATATGTTGTGTATTATTAAACTATATATATCTATTTATATGCAAGTCATATGAAGAAATTAAAACAATAATTATATTAGTTTAATGTAACTCATTTTGCTTCCTTAAAGTCTAAAAAAAAAGGTCAATTGAGTATATTAGAGGTAGTATCTTGCTTATTATTTTTTCTGATCCTAATTATAAAATCTAATTAACTTTTTTGAAGAATCTTAATAAAGATAATTATATTATTTAATCATACAATATGTTATATTTTATTATATTATATACTAGTTTATAAGTTAAACAACATCGCTTAAAGAAAAACGATAAATTTTAATGTCTTGTGATAAAATTAGTTTTTTTAAAAAAATTTAAAAATAATTAATTAGATTTTATAATTAAAACAGGAGAGAGTATATCACAATGTACGCCCTATGAGTGTATGCTGGCGATAAAGACAAGTACAACTGATATATGAGGTCCACTAATCAAGGTAGCGCGTGATAAACTACTTGTTCTGCAACTTCAATGTTAGTTAATGTAGTTATTATTGATATTGAGCACTTGTCAAATAGATTGCCCTTATCAGCAATTAACTGCAGCCGGCATATTTTTGAAGGTCAGAGGTATCCCATCACATGTATAAATGAAGGGTGTGATTGGCTTAGTTCTGAATCTGATATGGACATGAACTGTACAAATTAATAATACAATATCCAGTATCTGGCAAAAAAATAATACAATATCCAGTATTTTGATGAACTGAACATGAGGTTAGTTTAAGTCCTTTATAATTATAATGAGATTATCAGTATTACACATCTAAGGTATAGTTTCACAAATCTTGTTATATAGGTGTGTCAAAGAAAGAGTCTCTCTAATATTATTGTAATACTCCCTCCAATACTAATTATAAAACCCATTTGACTGTTTTAAATAATCTTAAAAAAGTTAATTACATTATTTTAAAATATTAATATTTATTGTTTTTTATCAAACTATTTTGTTTGTCTTATAAACTAACATACAATATCATAAAACACAATATATAATATGATTAAATAATTTATTTTACTTTCTTAATTTCTCCAAAAAAGTCAACTGAGTCTCATAGTTAAGAAATGAGGGAGTATTTTTAAATGAAGAGATGTATTTTAAGAAGCCATGTCCTTATAAATTAAAAAGATTTGTGTTGGTTCATGAATTTAACATATAGATATGACATTTTAATTGAAGAAGTATAATGTTGTAAGTCCTTTATGGGTTTTGATGAATTGAGCCTGAGGTAAGTTTAAATCCTTTATGCTTATAATGAGATTATCATTGTTACAAATCTAAGGTATAGTTTCACAAATCTTGTTATAAATATTGTATATGTGTGTGTGAAAAAGAAATAATCTCTCCATTATTATTATTTTAAATGAGAGATATATTTTAAGAAGTTATGTCTTTATAAATCAAAAAATTTGTGTTGGTTTATGAATGTAACATATAGTTATAACTTAGCTTTTTGATTGAGTGATTGAAGAGGCACCACTTCATTGTATCAATTTAGTGTCTATAAATATCCTAATTATAATACCATTTGTAACAGAGAATAAGAAGCCTCCGAAATCTTTTGTTGAGTTCTTATCTTTCACCAATTCTATGACCTTAAAACTTTACCAGAGGAAGTTTCATTTAATCTTAGAGAAACGCCGCTTTTTATTTACGGATGGAAGCACGGAATATCTCTTAATTAATAGCAGTATTCTCATATATGAGTCAAACCATGTATTTTTTTTTTATATGACCGATTTCAACAACAATCTTAACAGATATACTTCCTTCTAATATTGTGAACTGAGTCGTGTTCTACTCCAATGTATGTGATTGATTACACATAAATCAGATAAGTCTGAGTTCCAATGCCTACCTCTTTTTATTTTATTTTTCAGTTGACGAAACTATTGATTCGGCGTGCTTGAAATCTAAATATATATGTGCATGACTTCGATCAAATGCAAGAATGAATTGTTATTTTATAATCTCTACCTCTCTATAGTTGATTTTCTCTTGTGAAATTATTGAATTACGATCATTTTTTTATGATGGGGTGGAAATTAAATTTTAGTAAGGCGTTTGCTTCATCCAAATTCATTCTCAGGATTGTATTCTTGAATTGGATGTTTGTGATTTTAAGCGAGAAATGTCCATCTTCAAACATCAAAATAATTTTGGGCAACTTTAATTTGGTGGAACCAATGTTAAGAATAATCAGATATATGAGAATAATCAGACAAGCAAAACGAACTGTGGCTTTGCATCTTGAAAAAGACAGGCAGAAAAGAAGTCTGATCAGCAAGAGAAATTGTCTTTGCAACGATAGATGCGGGAAGACGATGAAGAAGAAGAACAGCTACACGGATCGATTTTTTTTTTAAGGGAAAATTACATATAAACACAGTTTGATTATCTAAATTATAATTTAAATCACTGAACTTAATAAATTATATATCAAGTTATGTATTCTAATTAGGGATTTAAAATTTCGGTCAACTTACATCCATATCCTTTAATTTTATTAAAAAGCAGGATCTATAATTTTTTTTTTACTTTAAAAAAGTAGGATCAATTAATTCCTTAAAAGTATAGGTATATATAATTTTTTTATATTAGGAGTATATATAATTGAAAATGGTGAATTCTTGTGTATTTTAATGTTTCATAAGTATTTTTATATGAGATTTTTCCTCTTAGTAAAATAATAATCATTGATTATATTCAAAATATATACAATATACTAGATTCAAAATTTAAATTGGAGTCACAAAATTGTGAATAAAAATATCAATATAAAAATATGATGATAAATATTCACGTAGATGGACTGATAGAATAAATTCTAATTTTTTCTAATAATTTTTTTTATATAACTGAATATTATATATATAAAAAATGTTGCGTATGGTTAATGTTTGAAAAGAAATATGAGAATAAGAATAAGGGAAGTCCTAAAGTACTTCTTAAAGAATTAATTGATAGAGCGAATAATAGAGTTATGTTTTTAAGTTTTTTATTTTAATAATTATGGGATATAGATATAATTTGATTGAAATTTTAAATCCTTAATTAGGACGTACAACCTGATATATAATTTGTCAAATTCATTGACTCAAAATAGAATTTGAGCAATTTAACCTTTCTTTATATAGGATTTTTCCTTTCTTTCTTTTTTTTTAATAATGATATTGATGGCCATGGCCATATATAAAAAAAAATTAGTTATATTTGATTGGATGTGTCGATTAAAATCAAAATATTATTTATGTTAATTTTTTATTCTTCACTGGAGGAGAATTTAGCTCAATGCTTTATTTATGATCAGTGAAGATATATATCAATTTGTTTGATAATGGCTAAACCCCTATTATCACTCCTAAAATCTTGAGATTTTTTCTTTAAATTGACGTGGCTGAATAAATTTGGGGATTTGTTGTGTTTAACGTGATAATAGTTGTTTTGGGAGAAAAAAACGTGATAATAGTGGGAAGTTGAAACAAATGTTGTTTTAATAAATCCGGTACTGTTTGAGAATATCTTAGCCGCTGTTTAATTGTGCCGTATGTGATTTATTTTGATATACTCCGTATATCGTATCAATTAGTTTGAATATTGAAAATTATAGATTTATTAATGCTGCAGATTGTTTTGCTGATTTTTTTTTGGTGACCTGATCGTTGGAATTTATGATTTTTGAGCAACTATAGATATATATTTTGAATATCGGTATAGGTGGTAGATTTTCACATAATGAAGTGTGTAGAAACTTCTAATTTAATTAGAATGAAAGGGATTATACCATGAGATTATAATTTAGTTATAGTTATAATTGTAATTTTAGTTTAAATATTAGAAGTCTGGGTTGCCTACAAGGCTACACAATGCTGGGTATACTGTGGGTTACCTTAATATGATTGATTAAATTGAGGTAAAATTATTTTGTTGGTTGGAGTAAATGTTATATTTATCTTGATACATCATGCACTTGAGCATGGGAAAATTAAATGTGATGCTGGATGTTAAATATCATAAAGGAATAGTAATGATATATGAGATTATATGAATATTTCTAATGATGCTACTTAAGATGATTTTAAAGTTTAATCAATGTATGCACAAATTGTTGAGAATTTATAAGAGTAATAAATAAATGTAATCCATGACATAATATTAAATGATATGTGGAGGAACATATATATATATATATATACACATATATATAAAGGATCATGCTTACATCAAGTTCTTTACATCTATTTTATCAGGTTCTCTAATCATATGTTGGCATGTGTCCTGTTTATTGTATTTGAGTTTATAATTAAATGATAATAATTCAAATATAAGACACATGGCTTCATGAGATTGGCAAACATATGAAACAGATATAAGGAACTTAATTTAAGTATTTTTCTTATATAAACTCTCATGAAGAGAAATAAATAGTTGAAGGGACATCATAAATATTAGTATAATGTACAATGGATTCCTGTTATATTGATGTAAACTGATGTTAACTAAAATTCAGTCTATGTTGAAAATGCATTGGTTATCATTGACCTTCAGTGATGGCAAATGTAAAATATCACCTGAATCAAAGTTGATTACCCTAGAAATGGATGAAATGCTAAAAATGTTGAAAACATCCTAGCAAGCATTTTGGTAAGAAATTGACACTCAACAGTCGGTAATATGTAGCTGCTAATGGCAATAGCTAGTGCATAAGAGGCAATGATTCAAGTAAAAATCGTTTGAGATATGATGTGACAAACTAGCTCAAGAATTGTGGTGGAATTATCTCAATTGATTTGATCAGGTCAACAATAGACCTATTGGATTAGTTAACAAAACTCTTAAGGACTTATTATTATGCCTTTTGGTAGGTTGAGCAAATTTCTTAATGATTTCATAACTTTACGGGATGGTGTGCTTATTGTGGGTACACTTACATAAAATCACTTATACGAATGTGGAATGTGGCCGCTCCTATAATATTGTGGTAAGATCTCTAGAGCATTCGTTATACACTAGGCATGGGCATGGCCACCTCAAGGAGTACAACCGCCTGTTAATAGTGGAATTGTAGGATATAATCTGACCCTTAATACCTCTAACGTGCACCTTAGAGATGAGTGGTTTTAAGTTTATAAGACCACCTGCATCTTTGTATACTAAATGTTATGGTTCATGTGTAATTTTAAGTTTAAAGAATCACCAAATACATCGATTATATCCATAAATGTAACTCAACTTGTGGTGTTTTCTTTGACGCATGTGGAGGATTGTTGTAAATATTGTATATGTGTAAAAAAAAGGAGCCTCTCCAATATTATTGTAATATGTTAGTTGAAGAGATGTGTTTTAAAAAGTCATGTCCTTATACATTAAAGGATTTATGTTGGTTTATGAATCAACTTGGTTTATGAATTTAACATATAATTATGACTTTTTAATTGAAGAGGTATAGTGCTTGAAGAAGCACCACTTCAATACATCAATTTAGTATCTATAAATACCCTAATCGCAACAACATTTGTAATAGAGAATAAGAAGCCTCTATAATCTCTTACTGTACCTATTAAGGATAATA
Source organism: Acacia concinna (assembly GCA_037177275.1). Taxonomy (NCBI): domain Eukaryota; kingdom Viridiplantae; phylum Streptophyta; class Magnoliopsida; order Fabales; family Fabaceae; genus Acacia; species Acacia concinna. The sequence continues at coordinate 6,677,467 of JBAGKO010000015.1, read as the reverse complement.
TTGTTGGATACGACTCAATCACATATTTTCTTGTTATTTTACAAATTGCAACAACAAATCTAAGGTATAGTTTCATTAAGTATGATTATAATAGTGGTCGACAATGAAATTAAACTCAATCTAGGGTATTATGGGCTTTCAAAGCTTCAATGTAGAAGGACATTTTTGTCATTACTGGATGCAGCACTAAAGCGAAAGTGCAAATAGGAGCTTCATCTTTATCTTGGCGAACACCAGAAACAAAATTATATTATCTGATCAACTTAACATTAATCTTTCTGATCTAGCTTAATATTCTTTGGAAATTACTTGCCAACTTTCAAATATGTGGCCACTTCACTTACCATTCAAGTTCTATTTATTATCTTGAGGCATGAAATTAAGTAAATATCGCAAGTAATGAGAATTCAGCGTATCTATAAATTATGTTTGATTATAATTAAATGTTGGCATGAGGGGAAAAAATGTATTTGAACTAATAAACAAATAGGAAGCAATTAAGTATATGAAAATAACAACCAAGCAATACATTAGATCATCATTTTTGGTTCACACTGTAATATTAAAATTATCAAGTTTGCATTATTAGTAGTGGCCAAAAAATACTTTTTTTCTCTCTTTCCGTTGAATGTGATATTCAAACTAAACAGCTATTTCATTTATTTTATGGTGTGTTTGGATGGGAGAAAATAAACATTAGGTTTAAAATTTTCTATAAATGGTAAAAACACTTACTATTTTTGAAAGTTTTCTCCCATAATTTTCTTTTTCCCTAATTTTCTCTTCATCTAAACATGGGGTAAAAGTTTGTTTGGTTCAATAGAAGCAAGGTTATGTGACATTCATTAAAATTATGAGTTTTTTTAGTTTAAGAAGTGGAATGGTAAACTTAGAGGAGTAGCTATGAAATATAAAAAAAAATAGCCATAGACAATTGAGTTCAATTGAGATACAAATTTTCTTTTTCTTAAAAGACTCTAAATTTGGAGATTTAAAAAATGAGTGGAACCAAATACTATATGACAAATTTTTTTCTCACCCTTCACCCTCCCTTCTTCCAACGAAATAATGCTTTTTATTTTTAACCCTCACTTGACTTAAAAAACCCCAATCAAACACATCCCAAGTATTCTTTGAAATAGAAATATATGATGTTTTTACATTAAATAATCCAAAATTGTATTTTTACCCCAAAACAAGTATTCAAAAATCACTACAATCAATTTACTATGTGCGACATGAAATGAATGACTGTTAAAAAAAATATATTTTTTAAATACTTGTTTTTATTAAAAATAAAATTAATATGAATTTTAAGATAGAATGTGAAAAAACTGTTAAAGACATTCAATTTTAAAATTTAACAGCTGGCATCTCAGGATAATTTCCATATATGAAGAGGCTAACTGAGAGCCCATTTATGGCAGAGGGACTCAGTTATATATGTTTCTCTTGAGCCCAAACGAGAGAGCTCATTAGTCGTTACCCAATCCGATTTTTTTTTTGGCAACAGTCATTGCCCATTTTATAGTGTTGCGTTGTGCAGGCAAGTGCCAAATTTCGCTTGGATTGCATCGCAACAATATAAGTGTGTTTGAAATGAAGATTGTAATTGGTATTTTTGAAAAAGTAAGATTGAATAAAAGTAAGATTGAGTAAAAGTAAAATTGGGTAATTTGATTTATGTTTGGAATAAACATTACAGAAGTTACTTATGCAAAAGTAAAACTTGTTTGGTGGAAATTGTCTAAAGTTACTTTTGATGGGAAATGGCTGTAAAGGACATGATTATATATATATGTGGATTATATATATTTAAATATATTGTGATATTTATACTATTTTTTGTTCTAGTTATAAGGCCTAGTTAACTCTTTTGGCTTCCTTAATCTTTTTTTTAAAAAAACCAACTGGGTCTTATAATTAGGACTGAAGGAAGTTTTATTACATGTAAATATAGTGTGCTATTTATACTCTGTTTTAATTATAACACTTAGTTGACTCTTTTAACTTCTTTGATCTCTAAAAAAAAATCAACTGAGTTTTATAAATTAGGACAAGAGGGCATTTTATTACATGTAAATATAGTGTACTATTTATACGACCTTCTGTTTTAATTATAAGACCTAGTTGACTCTTTTAACTTTCTTGATCTTATAAGACTTAGTTGACTCTTTTAACTTTCTTGATCTCTAAAAATAATCAACTGAGTCTTATAATTAGGACAGGAGGGAGTCTTATTACATGTAAATATAATGTATTCTTTATCCTCCCTTACTT
>JBAGKO010000015.1:6654685-6675087 GCA_037177275.1 Acacia concinna | reverse complement strand
TATATATATATATGGATTATATATATTTAAATATATTGTGATATTTATACTATTTTTTGTTCTAGTTATAAGGCCTAATTAACTCTTTTGGCTTCCTTAATCTTTTTTTAAAAAAACCAATTGGGTCTTATAATTAGGACTGAAGGAAGTTTTATTACATGTAAATATAGTGTGTTATTTATACTACCTTCTGTTTTAATTATAAGACCTAGTTTACTCTTTTAACTTCTTTGATCTCTAAAAAAAAAATCAACTAAGTCTTATAATTAGGACAAGAGGACGTTTTATTACATGTAAATATAGTGTACTATTTATACTACCTTCTGTCTTAATTATAAGACCTAGTTGACTCTTTTAACTTTCTTGATCTCTAAAAAAAATCAATTGAGTCTTATAATTAGGACAGGAGGGAGTCTTATTACATGTAAATATAATGTATTATTTATACTACCTTCTGTCTTAATTATAAGACCTAGTTGACTCTTTTGCCTTCCTTAATCTCTCAAAAAAATTAAATGGGTCTTATAATTAAGAGCAAATGGGATAAAAAAATAACAGATTTTTTTTAAAAAAAAATTTCCACACTTTTGGAAATCACAATCGGATGAGAAGCAGAATATTTCATACTTATGGGTTAATATACGATTTATCCAATTGATTCAATGGATCCCAACGTCATCCCAAACATAGCAAACTTTTTTTCCAATCCAATCGTACATTGGGCAGCGTGAATCGGGGCAATTGGACATACAATCGTATTACCAAACACACCCATAATCTATAACCATTTGATACTACGAATGAAGACCATGAAACTTATTTTTATAGCATAATACAAAATAGTTTATATTTATAATAACACTAATATCATGATTATTTTCAATTTTAGTTGTAAAATTATTTTTGGGAAAATTCCAAATAAATATTTCCTCAAATTCATAAACCCTAAAAGGGATGTTAACATTTAAGAAGGACAATAAGATACTATTGACTGAATTGGATTTTGTAAATATTGACACGTTTATTAAAATGCCTATAGGTTATTTAAAATTAAAAGAAAAAAATGTGCCATTCGCCGGAGTGCTGCCGTCAGCCCCCTCAGACAGTTGGCCGGAGTTCCAGCGCCAATAGGGGTGGAGGTGGGGGTTTTTTTAATTGGCAAAAAGGGGTGCCAAAGTGGATGAGATGGAAATTGAACCCACCCCAAATTGTTTTGAGGGCCCACCAAAGCCTCCTCAACATGTATATATACACAAATAAAAATATATAAAGGAGAAATAAAGTTGTGGCGCTATTGACTATATGAGTAATGGAAACGACAAAATTTGTAATGGAAATAACTATATGAGTCATGAGATTAACTATAAAGCGTATTTGATGGTGATGTTATCATGGGAGGTTAAAATTTATGGTAATTACGATACTCATATAGTCATAACCATTACTAGTTTTGTTAATTGCAAAACATTATGATATGTGTGTGTGTGTGTGATAATTATGTCAATGGAATTACTAGTGTTGATTGTTAGATCATATATTTTGATGATAACTAAACTTATGATGATTTGAAAAATATATTAAATTGTGTTAAACTAAAGAGAAATTACTTGAACAAGTAGACTTGAGTAATATCCATTTAGTAAGTATGATAGATGAATTTTGGAATCAATTCAAAAGATTTGTTGGTTTGCCAGCCTCAAGGTTTCATGAGAACTTCAAGGTTTGTCAGTCTTGCCACAAACGGTAAGGTTTTGCAACAAATCTTACTGAGGGCAAGGAGTGACCACAAACCTCGAGGTTAGTCACTAATCTTGAGGTTACAATCTTCCTCACTTTGAGACAACGTTTTCAACTAACATTGCCATTGGTGCAATGTTTGTTCAAAACCTTACAATTAATAAGGTTGAGTAATCTCGAGGGTATATGGTAACATCAAGATTATTGGACTCTTGCCACAACTGCAAGGTTTATAGAAAACCTTGCTGAGGAAGCAAGGTTAGGCCAAAACCTAACTGTTGGCAAGATGAAACCCAAACCTCGAGAGGGAGATGTAACCTCGAGGTTACGGGCTATTCCAGCAACAGCAAGGTTAGTCCAAAAGCTTGTTGTTGGAGCAAGATTTGGGAGAAACCTTGCAATCTTGAGAAATTGGAATGAGCCTCGAAGGTGGATACTAATCTTGAGACTGGGACAAACCTTAGCAACCTAGCAAGGTTTCTCAGTTACCTTTCTTTGTATTTCAAAACATTACAAGTGGGCGTCATCAAATAAGCCTCGAAGTTATTCATTGACCTCGAAGATGGTAAACTCTTTTAACTTAGTATTTTCACATGCTATGAATTTATCATTATAAAAAACCCGAGACCTCAAGGGCACAAGCATATTATGTACTATGATTTCCAAAGGGTAACTTTGAGTTAAGATTTATTCCTCAAGGGTATGATTTAATATGCTTGAAATCTTAAGGTTATTTTCAAATCTCAAGGTAATTCCAATTTATAAATTCCTCGAGGATACACTATTCTAAAACTTCATGTGCTAATTATTAGCTAAATCCTTGAGAATATTGATTTTTAAAGATTCCTCGAGGAAACTTAGAAATCTCAAGGGAATTTCAAATTTTAAGTTTTCCAGAAAACGGAGCATTACAGCGTAAACTTCTTAATCATTCAAGCTATTGTTTTATTGATACAAACTTGTTTATAACCTTTACAGATAACCTATATTATGCATAAGAGCATGTTACACATTTCTCAAAGGACACACAAGCTTGATTCATCCGAAATGGAAATTGTGTCAAAAACATTTAATGCTTCACCAAATTTGGCAAAACTCCACCTGCCAATCTTATCCTACTTCAACTACTATATTTATTACTCAAAAGAGAAATCCATTGTGTCTCTTAATGGAAACAATCTAGAGGAATGATGAGAACTCAACGGCTACAAACTAAACTCCAATGAACATCAATTCTTCAAACAATATAAATGCTTAAACAACAATGACGGCAACAATCAACGACCAAAGTGAAACATTATTAAGAGTGTTGCATTTATTATTGTCATAAATTTTATCGTTGATCTTCAGTGTTAATCTTTCAACTCTACTGAGAGAATATTTATTACATTCCGTGGGTACTTAGATTACATCTTGTAAGGAGGAGTGAACTCTTAAAGTGTTAATCAATTCTGTATTGAGGCGCCAAAAACTCGTTGAAATCTTGGGAGAATAGTAGAACTCAATGGATATTGAGAACTGAATGTAAGTCATGAGTTTTGATTGAGCCAGTATACGTGTGTGTGCCTTAAACTTTCAAAAAAATTTATAACACCCAATTCACCTCCTTCTTGGGTTTAAAGCTTGCCTCAACATTGATAATTCCATTATGATTATAGCAAATATCATTACGGTTTTGGTTAATACCAATAATTATTAGTCACTTTAACCATTGACTTTATGATATATTATATATGATTATTTTTTAATGATAATTATTAATTGTAATTGTGTTTGGATTTTTTCTTAAAAAACAATAATTAGATAATTATCATTAATTATCATAAAGTCACATGTTAAAGAAAATCCAAACATAATTACAATTGATAATTATCTTTAAAGAAATAACCATATATATATATATATATATCATAAAGTCAACTATTAAGTGAGTAATAACTATTGGCATTAACCAAAATCGTAATGGTATTCTCTAATGGAATAATCAATACTAATAATTCTATTGACATAATTACCATATATATATCATAATGTTTAGCAATTAACAAAACTAGTAATGATTTTGACTATATGAGTATTGTAATTACCCATAAATTTTGATATCCCCTGATAGTATTACCACCAGTACGCCTTATAGTTAATCTCATTACTTGTATAGTCATTTCCATTACAAATTTATTCATTTTCATCACTCGTACAGTTAATAACACCACATCTTTATTTCTACTCTACATATTTTTATCTGTATCTATATATGTTGAAGATGCTTTGGTGGCTACTTTAAAACCATTTGGTGAACCCACCACTTTGACACCCATTTTTACCATTTTTTTTTTAAAACTCTACCCACCCCTCACTGGCGTTGGAGCTTCATTTAGCTGCTGGAGGTGCTTGTTGGCGGCTAGCGGTGGTGCTCCTGCGAGGGCAATAATTTCTTTTTCTTTTTAATTTTAAATAATTTAGGGGTATTTTGGTAAATGTGTCAACATTTACAAAACCCAATTTAGTTTATGGTATCTTATTTTCTTTTTGAAATGTCTTATTGTCTTTTTAAAATGTTAACATTCCTTTTGAGATTTTTGAATTTGGAGAGGTATTTAAATAGAATTTTCCTATTATTTTTTTTACCAAGTTGTAAATGTTTTTCCTTTATTGTGTTGCATCATCCAGATCATAAGATTAAGGGTGTGTTTAGATGGAGAGAAAAATGGAAAGAAGATAGGGAAGAATGAATAGTATGTTTAAAAATTTTTATAAACAATAAAAAATTTACTATTTTTTAAAATAATTTCTCTTAATTTTTTTTTTCTTCTTTTTTTTTTTTTTCATCCAAACACAAGATATAACTCAAAAATGCCGGGAATTGTGTGAAAATATTGAAGCGGAACACTGTTAATCGAAGGTACAGTGCCCTTTGGTAAATTCAAGCTCTTCCATTTTTGGAGTTGTACTGGGCTAGTGGCTCCGTAAAAGTTTTAAAATTAGCTTAATTTTACAGTTCTGCCATTTAACCCTTTCTCGAAATCCCAAATCTCATCCTTCTCGCTCCCTTTCTCTCTCCCCCTTCCTGCGAGTATGGTTAGCTCACCCTCCTGTATCAGAGAGTGAATGAAACTCGTGGACCCAACCGTCTCACCCTCGTTTGCTTCGTCACTTCCATTCTCTTCGAAACCAATCCACTTTTCTGAAAGGAGAGTAGTCTGCTTCGAAACCCTTCTCTCTATCTGCTCACTCCCACTCCTGTTATGCTATTCCTCTTCAATTTCAGCTCTTATGGACTCCATCTCTTATTCGTAGGTTTCCCTGTAGCTTAATTCTCATTTTAATCACTTGGGGCATTAGACTTTGATCAATTCGTCTGTTTTCCTGCAGATTTAGGCGCTGATTCGCTCCCTGTGTTCGAAGCGGCCATGATGCAAGACTTCGATTCACTGTCTGTCTCGGAAGGCCTATCTCATGATGCATTCCTTTCAAGCTCGGCTTCGAAAACTCAATCCGGTTCTCAGGCGATGCTCAATGCTCAGGTACCTGAGTATGACAGTTTTAGGATGGTTAGAGGTGCTGTGGTGAATGGTTATATTGTTTATACTCGACAAAAGAAGGATCGGCGTTTGTGTGATGGGTCCTCTGAGAATGAAAAGCTTAAGAGGCTAAAGACCTCTGTAGAACTGCAAGCAAGTGTACAAATTCTTGGGGCGGGAGCTGTAGGTGGTGTAGGGATAGACAATGTAGAACATAGAATAGAAAATGGAGTTAGTTGCAACATGGAGAAGCCTAAAAACTACAATGAGCTAGAGAAAGAGCCCGCACAAAATCGTGCCGGGGAAGGGGGCTTCCATGATGTTCCTGTAGCGACTTTTAAATGTGATGGTGTACAGAAAGATGTTGTAGTTAAGACTTTGAAGTGGTATTCTCGATCAGCTTTGAAAACAAAGGTTCGCTCTTCTGATAAGACGTCAAGTGTTTCAGAATCACCCCAGACTGAAAGTACCAAATCAGATGGGAAGGCGAACGCTGCACCCAGCGCATTAACAGCCCCAAGAAACAAGTTGGAATTGAAGATGTCGAAAAAGATTGTGCTCAACAAGAACCCTATGACCGTCAAGGAGCTCTTCGATACCGGTCTACTGGATGGGGTTCCTGTAGTTTACATGGGCGGAAAGAAGGTTATGGATATTGGTTTATTATTTTATTTATTTTTATGCAGATTACAATTGTACGTGTCCAAGTTATGTCCTATGTTATAAAGTAATTGTTTGACTAAAGTTGGACTTCCAATTTTAGTAATAGACATTTCACACATGAGTATATTAGAGAAGCGTTGAGTCACATAGTTAATGACCTTATATTAACGGGCTTGGCCTTGGTAGAGTTATTTCCTAATCATCCTTTTAGTTTAATGGATATTTCAAATCATCCTGTGTTTTTGGCCGGCATTCAAATCAGCTTGTTTGCGGATAGTTTAACTGGAAACGCGTATATTCAATATCGGTGTGTTTATTTTACAGGCTTCAGGACTGCGAGGCATTATTAAAGATGGGGGAATATTGTGTTCTTGCTGTCTGTGCAATGGACGCAGGGTCAGTTGTGATTTTCTTTTGCATGTGCAGTGGATTCTTTAGTTTTTACATTTCATTGAGTTCCTCCCTTCCATTTTCTGCCCACGTAGGTTATTCCACCTTCCCAATTTGAGATTCATGCATGCAAAGTATATAAGCGAGCAGCACAATACATTTGCCTGGAAAATGGAAAGAGCCTGCTTGAGCTATTGAGAGCGTGCAGAGGAGTTCCCTTGCATACTCTGGAGGCGACAATTCAAAACGTTGTTTGTTCTCCACCCGATGAAAAGTATTTCACATGCAAAATGTGCAAGGGTGAGCTTATCTTTTGCTACTCTTCGTCTTTAAAATTTTTTGTTGGGCGAGGTTATCGTTCTGATTATGGGCTTTTGTGACAATCGTCAAAGTAAACGTGGACAGAGTTTTTATTTTATTTTATAAGATTTTCTTTGTGTACTCGTACTTTTCTTACATCTACTATTTCCATAGTATGCTTCCCTCCTTCCTGTGTGGAAAAAGTAGGGTCTATATGCGGTTCTTGCAAGGAGTCCAAGGAATCTCAAGAATGTTCTATCGATAAAGTGGGCAAAAGAGTCAGGTACTCGTTTCTTCTTCCCTATTTGTTAAATAGGTTTTTTGAAGTGTTCAGAAATATAGTGCAATAAAGATTTAAAGCTGTCATGCTCTGTCATCATCATCTGATTACATTGTACTGTTGGTTACCTAAAATTTTCAATTAAAGGCTTGGGCGGTGTTTTGTTAATCATAGTTTTTGTATACCTGCTTCTAAATAAACTAAAGGAAAAAATTTCAAGACTGAATATGAAAAATGTGTTTGATCCCACAAAGTACTATTCTCGTCATACTAGGAGTTCTGGAATTACCAAAATATCTTTCCGACTTGATTTCAATATATGCTTAGGCACGCCTTGTGGAAACATGTATGCTTTCCAAAGATCTTAGCTCATGTTTATGGACCAGCCTATTTTTTAAAGTTCAATTAGTCTTGTTTAAGAAGGATAACACAGAAAAATTGAAACATTTCCCCCTTCCTCTTACTAATATTGAATTGCTGTAGTTAGATTTCATATTGGCTTGTGTTTGCCTCCAATATGAACTATATTCTATGTATGTGTGTGTTTATGTTAATTCTATAAATCCTAACCAGTACGTATATGATTCTGGAAATATTGTATCCCTGTTCTGTCATGCTGATGTATGCCAGTTGCGATATTTACATAGAATATTGCTTCTGGGCAAGACGAAGTGTCCAATCAGAAAAATTAATATGTGGCATAATGCCACCGTACAAAATGAAAGAAAAATATGCATATAAAATGATGAACCTTGTGGAAGGTGCAACAATAAGTTTCCCCATCCTATTTTGGGTTATTGTTTTCTTCATCACTGTTTTGCTCTATTTCAGGTCTCCTAGACCGCTCTCTGTCCCTAAGAAATCTGATACTTCTGAGAAGTGTATCTCTTCGAAGATTAAGAGACACAGGAAGAAAAGAACAAAGTTGGTATTTATAACTATTTTATCCAATATAGATCACGTAGTTTGTTGCTGAAAAATTCTGTGCTGGTCAATAATCTACAATTTTGTGCTCTCTTTGCAGTCTTTCATTTTTTTTCCTGAACTTACATGCTTTAAACTATGTTGTTAAGGTCACCAAAATGGGTTAGCCGTGCAAAGTCTTCCAAGAATTCTTCAGTGTCCATCCTTTCACGAAAGAAGAGTCTTTGGAGGATGAAAAAGAAGTTTGTAACTTTCAGGAAACCATGATGTACTTAGTATATTTAGCTTCCTTGTAGATCTTTAACAACCAAATCCTTTTATCAGGTCCTCAAAATTGTCAGTAAAATTGAAGACTGCAAGAACTACTTCAAATTCAATGCATTTATCTTCACCAAACAAGAGTCACTGGAGGATCACTAAAAAGTGAGTTGTTTAGGTCCTCGTCACTTTTTTGTATTAGTCTGTCTGTATTATTATATTATTATTTAAAATATCTCTCTTTTAGTGACGATAATCTGCATTTGTTCATTTGATATGTTATTCTTAAGGCACCAGCAGTTGCATAAGTTAGTCTTTGAGGAAGGTGGATTGCCTGATGGAGCTGAAGTAGCTTATTATGCACGTGGACAGGTTATTTACATTAATTTCATGTGCAAGCTCATGTGTTTATGTCTTTTATTGTGTTAACTGGTGTGTGCTGGTTAACAGAAACTGCTCGAGGGTTACAAAAAGGGCTTTGGAATAATGTGTCGATGCTGCAACTCTGAGGTATATCCCATTGACACTTTTCTTCTAGGTTTGTAAGCATTCCTCAAGATTTAGTAAATTATAAAGATAATGCGTTTTATTGTAAATGTTCTGCAGGTCAGCCCCTCACAGTTCGAGGTCCATGCAGGCTGGGCTTCCCGCAAGAAACCGTGAGTGCTCCTACTTATTTGTTGTGAGGCAGTTCTTTTAAACTGCCTGCTGCTTTTGAATTTCTTAAAACCGCAATACTTTTGGGCAGTTATGCATACATCTACACATCAAATGGGGTGTCTCTCCATGAGTTGGCTATATCACTCTCAAAAGATCGCAAATACTCTGCAAAGGACAATGATGACTTATGCATTATTTGTTGGGATGGTGGAGATCTGTTGCTTTGTGATGGATGCCCAAGGGCTTTTCATAAAGGTCAGATATGCATTGCATAAAATTTGATAGACAACTTAACTATTTAATGATCTGCCTTTGGCATAATATTTTTTCCTCATTTAGACAGCCTTGAGTATTAAACGAAGAATTCCTGCATCACATTGAATATACTTTCAGGCAGTTTGAAGATGTAGAATAAAATGATAGAGTAAAGGGGGAGAAAGTAGGAGGAATAGGGAGATATAGAAGAATAGGGCGAGAGATGCAGAGAGAAATAGAGGGAGAAAGTGGAGGGATACTTAGCAAGTCAAGAGAAATTTAATCAGCGATCAATCTTCAAAGCTACCTTAACCCTGATCCATGAACGCTTCATATAAAGACCAAGACATAACTCCTAATAAGATCAAATAAAATAAAAAGTAATTAATAAAAGAATAATTAGAGAATGAAAATAAAATAAAAGCTATGTTAATAAAACCAAGTTCTAATTCCCATGCATATCCTTTGTAAGATGGCTTAGTCTCTAATTCTTAATTATTTACTAATTTATCATTACTAATTTTCTTTTCTCATTCTTCATTGTCTTCTATCATATTGTTACATTTGTTTTTGTCAACAAATAACCTTCAATTAATTTTTTTAGACAAACAATATAATTTTGAGAAAATTGCGTTGAGGTCCCAAACAAGGTAATTTACATCAAAGAGATCCTGTGAAATTGTGTAATTACAGTAAAGTTCCAATTAACAACTCCATAGGTTACCATAGGGTTGTCATTAACAACCCCATGATCGCATTAACAACTCTACGGGACTTTGCTGCAAATACGCAATTTTACGGGACCTCTTTAACGTAAATTCCCTTGTTTGGGACCTCAACGCAATTTTCCTATAATTTTCTCAATATGTTTTCATGATTTATTGAATCGGAAATAACATATCTGAGAAACGTGTGTTGTTTTACAAATAAAAAGATATTTATCTTCCAAGTGGCTTCTGTTTTACATTGTCATTTACAGAATGTGCATCTCTGTTGAGCATTCCGCGTGGTAATTGGTACTGTAAGTTTTGCCAAAACATGTTCCAAAGAGACAGGTTTGTGGCGCACAATGCCAATGCTGTAGCAGCTGGAAGGGTTGAAGGAGTTGATCTTATTGAGCAGATAACCAAGAGATGTGTGCGCATTGTTGAAGATGTTGATGCTGAGCTCAATGGATGTGCTTTATGCAGGTAGTTCATGGAGCTTAGAAGCTTCTATATGAGCTTGGTGTATATTTAAATTCTGCCTTTTGGAATCAGCAACTTTTACCTTGCTACCTACTGCGATATTAAATTAATCATTTCCCAATCTTTATAATTGTTATTTTTCTATTTACGTGCATATTATAAAAAGAAATTTGTTCATGTAGAGCTTGTGACTTCAGCAAATCAGGATTTGGTCCTCGAACAATAATAATATGTGATCAGGTATGCATGCTAGTACATTGTTATGAATGATCAAAATATCAACATTAAATAGCTGAAGTTCCCAAGTTCATAAAAGGGCGTGATTGCTGATGCAAGTATTAACTTTCATTGGGATCCTTCTGTCTCTGGTGAACTCATGAGATGTTCTCATTCTTGTTCTTCCCCATGTTTTCCAGTGTGATAAAGAATTTCATGTTGGCTGCTTGAGGGATCATAAAATGTCATTTTTGAAGGTATGTAGTGTGTTCCCATGTTTTAATGTGCAGATACCATATTTTGGATTCCAATCTTTTGCTTCTACTCGCTATGTTATAATATTTCTAGGTCTAATGACAGGAATTGCCAGAAGGGGATTGGTTTTGTTGCCATGATTGCTCAACCATACATTCTACTTTTCAGAACCTCCTGGTTAGAGGGGCTGAGAAACTTCCAGAACCTCTCTTGGATGTTATAAAGAAGAAGCAAGAGGAAAAAGGTTTAGAATCCCTTAGTGATGTTGATGTGAAATGGAGACTTCTTAAGGGCAAAATTGCTTCTCCTGAAACTAGGCCATTTCTTTTGCAGGCTATCTCAATATTTCATGTATGTTATGTCATACTTCAATATAAATTGTTTCATCTTTTTATTTTTCTCTTGAAGGGATCAACATCATAATTCCCGTATGTGTCCTATTATTGATCTGCTTTAATTCTTACCTGCAATATACTTTATGTCCACACTTTTATTGGTTATAAATGATGTTACATTTTCTTTTTAAATTGATTCTCCGTTTCGTCTCTCTGGTCGCAGATGGGATAAGTTGTAAATTATTGATTGAAGTGTTAAACATATATTTCCCCTTCAATACAAATGGCCCCATGGCAAAGTAATTTATCTGCTGCACACTATTATATTGATATTATATCACCAGTCAGCTTTTGGGCTTATGCCTATGCATGTATGTACATGTTCTGTAAAACTCAGGATAGTGGATAGTGTATGGCCTGTGTTTTGGCGCAGGGTTGATAGTGGGCTGTGGGCTACAATTGTCACTCTCTTTGGGAGATCATTTGTGTTTTACCTTGTGGAACCAATTTTGAGTTTGCGATCATGGCATATTTCAGGAATGCTTTGATCCTATAGTTGATTCAATTACTGGACGCAATCTTATTACGGCCATGATATATGGGTAAGGAATTCCTTAGAGATCATGTGTTCGCTTTTTCTTTGTTTTGATTAACATGCATCTCTCATGTGCAGAAGGACAGTGCGAAGACAAGAGTTTGGGGCAATGCATTGTGCAATATTAATGGTCAAGTAAGAAGCGGTCTTCTGCGTTTGACTTTTGCTTTTGTTTCATATTTATCTTACTGTTCACAAATTGTTTTCTTGATGTTGTAGTTCAACCGTGGTATCCGCTGCCTTGCTTCGAATTTTTGGCAGTGATCTTGCAGAACTCCCTCTGGTTGCAACTCGTAGTGTTAATCACGGAAAGGTGCAGGACTGTAGCTTGGCAACGATTCTTGCATTAACCTTATCTGTCTTGCCTTTTGGCCATTACCATAGCCGTCTTTTAATCTTCCTTGTCCTAATTTTATTGTGACCCACACTAGTGAGAGCATGCTTAGTATGTCGTGGACTTGGTTGCATCATATTCTTCCCTCCCATTGAGACTCTCTGTCGATGGTTAATTATTGATTGTTGATATGGATATGCATGAGGATCGCTTATACTCATGTAGTGGTGGATTAAGTAGATGTATTTTGGTTTGACGTGACAGGGGTACTTTCAAATACTATACTCCTGCATTGAGAATTTGCTGGCTTCTTTAAACGTGAAGAACCTTGTGTTGCCGGCTACCGCCACTGCAGAGTCCATTTGGATCGAGAAATTTGGGTTCATAAAGATGACACCAGATGAGGTATATATATCGTTTGCTTCATTACTTAGAAACGTTGTGGTTAACATTTCGGCACTGCTCGTACTTGAGCCTTCCAACAGGGTTTGACTAGTCTAACATTGTGCTGCAGCTTAGCAACTACAGAAAGAGCTACCAGCAAATGGTGATATTTCAAGGGACATCCATGCTTCATAAAATTCTCACTCCTGGTCCAGATGTCAAAAGTTCATCATGAAATGAAATTTTTAAATTATAAAAGCTGAGAGTTTGTTACTTTTATTTAGTATTTAGCCAATTTTGAATCTGTATCCACCAGTTGTTTAAGTATTTATAGTTTCATTTAATTAATAAGTTATGGTTGTGTTGCATAGTTTCACTTATCCAAAATTTCCTTCACATGTCCTCATGGACGCCGTGGTCAAAATGATAATAATTCAAGGTTAAAGATGAAAGTGGATCATTTTTTCCCCAGTAGAACTTTTATTTTGTCTGCTGTCAATGTTATACCCCTTTATCAATTAATTTTAAAACTGAACATTTTTAATTAAAAGATACAAGTCGATTTATAAAAATATATTGAAATGTAGCATATGAAATCCTGGGGTGCAAACGTCAGGTATCACCGATCTTCCATTGTTCTCGGACAGAAATTCAGTAATAAATTCTTCTACTATACAAATATAGGTGAGGAATGGCGGCTTGAGTAAGTTCTGACTCTTCACTCCGTGAGGGACTGGCTATCTTTCCCTCCTCTTTATCTAAACAATTGGATTGAATGGTTTGAATTTAACGATTTATAAAATTATTTTGTAAAGCAAATATTCTACTGCAGTTTTAAATTATCATGCTAGAAGTTGACCCTTTTTGAGTTTATTTATTCATTCTATAATGATTTTATATTTTTCAATATTTTAATAAAACATTATCATACTATGTTTGAAAGCATTGAAAGGATTGTTTGGTATGAGAGGTTTGGAGGAGAGAGGAGGGAGTTGAAAATTTTTATGACTTAGATTTAAAAAAGTTAGAAAAATGAGATTTAAAGCTTTTAATAAAATTTTATAATTTTGCCTCTTCAAATTTTTAAAATTCAATTCATAAAAATTTTTACTCCCTTCCTAACAAAGAGGGTGGTGTTATGGAACATAGGCCGAAACTACTATATTTATGTCCTCATACAAAACGTTGTGGCCCATACTCTTCCTTTGTTTAGGATTATTTAATTATTTTTTTCCTTTCTTTTTCTCTTTTCATAAAAGAGGAAACACTAAACTCAAATAGGAAACAAATATAATTAACCAATTAAAACTTAGGCTTCCAAATGGAAGTGACATCACATGGCGAAACAAAGCAACATGCCATGGATCAAAGATTCAATTAGAAGAAAAATACGCGGGTACCAAATTAAAATTTGATTGAAAATATAGGTACCTGTGTTTTCCTGAAATGACCAAGAATATGTAAAGTTGAAGTGCTTTCAGATCATCTATTACCATCGATCAAATGAAGAGTGCAACACTAGTACTACTACTCAAGCGTCTTAGTTTTAAGTTTTGTGTGGCTTCACAGAAGTAGCATTATGGACGATGCTGGTGAACCCGTGGTTGACCTACAAGGCCACGCCGTCGTGGCAGGTGTCGATTACTACCTGATGCTACCATTTGAGGGGCCCCGACGGTGGTGAATTTGGACCCGGCAAGACTTCCAACATGAGCTGTCCACTTAATGTCGTCTTTGATCTAGCCAGTCACGGCGAACTAGTGAGAATATCACCAACAACCGGAAAGAAGGGGATCATATTCAGCAATGCATCTGTGGAGATTTCATTTGCAAACAAGATAGAGAAGTGTGTGATTGTTAAAGAGAGGCGTGAAGATTTTTGGTGCGTGGGGCTTGGGAGTGCTCGGGACCATCCACGAGGCAGTGAGATTTTGAGTGGCCTGGTTCTTTCAAGATGCAGAAATCTGAGGAATATTAATGCCACTATTTGTGGTAACATTCAAGGCTCAGGCCGCTTACTTCGCCCCAAGGCTTCCATCCTAACTTGATATTAATTAGATTAGATCCTTGGTCTTCAATCAATCTAATCTATAATGGATGGCAAAAAATAATAATAAAAATCAATATAATCTAATGACATACATATTACATGATTAATTATTTTATAGAAAAATCTCAAAAAAAGACATTAGAAATATAAAAATTCAAACTCAGAGCAATAAGATTCAGAAATCCCAAATCAGTCTTTTTGATTTTTTTGCGTAATTACGAAAATGCCACTGAATTTTTAACAACACGAGTATCATAATTTACAACACCAGAAACATTTAGGTACTACGTATTTATGTTGTGAGTTGTTTGTGCTATTATTGTTAATTGAAATACTCTTGTTGTGAATTACGATATTCATATTGTTAAAAATTCAGTTGCATTTTTGTAATTACGCAAAAAATATAAAAAGACTGATTTAGAATTTTTGAATTTTGTTATTCTAAATTGAGAATTTTATATTTTCCTTTTCTTTTTTTTAGAATTTTCCCTTATTTTATTTAACTTTCTTAATATGTGCATAATTATATTCTCACCAAACTTCTACTCCATTTTGTGCTGATAATTAAGTTGCCAGACATGCTCGAGTAGACATTCTGATTTGAACCACAAATAGTAATTGTCACTCATCAATCTAACAATACCCCTTCTCTCTTTACATATAAGATACTTTAACAAATAAAAGATATATTATATTAACCAAGTTTATTGATCTAATTAAATTAAATAAATATATCTTATATTAAATATTAGAAGGAGCATTCATTTGAATGCTCATCAAAGTAGTGAGTAAGGAGTGCCCAAACTAGTTTCTAAAACATGATATTTTAAGAGAGTCAAAACAATATTTTAACATTTTTTTTGTCACATTGGGTGACTCCGAAACATTAGAGATTAAGCAAGTGAATTAAAAGTTTAAGGATTGAATTATATGAGTCACAATTTGTAAAGACCAAAAGATTAATTTTTCCTATAATAATATATGAAAGTTAGTTGGGTTTAGAGGTTTATTTTAAAAGTTTATAGGTATTTTTACTTTAAAAAAATAATTTATGCTTATTGTTGCAGTTTTGATAAAAGTTAAAAGTTGTTTTAACACTTTAACCCTTTTAAAAAATATTATTAAAAGTTTATTTAAATAGAATATATTTAAGCCCAAGTAAGTTAAATAAAATGTGTCATACTATGAATATCGTTTATTTACATGAAGATTATTGGAATAAAGTATGAATGTTATACAACTTACAAAGATTAACAATTAATTCAATATAAACATTGCACTGATTAAATAAAATTTATAAACATGTGTTTCCTCTTCACAGAAGAGACAACTTACCACCTCAACCAATTGGTAGTTGGTGAATCACATTTTTTTTATAAAAAAAAAACACTTTTTTTTTTAATTAAGAGATACATAAGTGAGTGTATAAAAATATATTAAAAATTAGCATATGAAATTATGGAGCAGACGTCAACATATTCACTATACACTGTGACGTGTTCTATTTCTGCTCGTACTGGTTGGCAACGGCGGCCTGAATCAGGTTCTGACTTCCGATTCCAGTTCTTCAAAAATGAATGCCGACACCGAAAGCATTTACAATAAATAATAGTAGTAATTCACCCATTTATAATAAGTTTGAATATGGGTTCTAATCAAAGTTCGTATCGGCAATTGTTTAACACACTGCATTACAAGCCAAGCAGACGTACGGCTTCTTCCATTCTTTTACACAATCATCAACCTTACTGTCGTTCCAGATTGCCGCCGACCATTATCTTTGCTTTCAAAGTAACCAATCAATAAATATTGACCGTCACAAAACCTTCATATATATATATATATAACATGTTACACACACACACACCTCTCTCTTCCCCCTACCACAGTCCATTAAATTCATGTTTTGGTGTTCTCACCTAATGCTTATAAAAGCAGATGTTAGGTCCATTCATTTCTTGCCTCCCACTTCAATCTTGCATCAGTCAGAGCCTCTGAACATCACATGCACGTAATATATATAACTACACAACCATACCTCACTCTCTCCCCCCACGCCAAACCCATTTTCCATTTTTCAAAACCTCATCAAGCTAGTTTTTAACTATGGGATTTAGCAGCAGAATCCTCTTATGGCTACTTGCCCTTTTCACTTTTTCCCTTTCCATCATGATTTTCTGTTATTACACGCCACCTTCCCTCACCACTATCCCTTCATCCATTCATCCTCTGAGTCATTTCAAGCAACATGCGATCTTAAGCAGGATTATAAAGCTGAGTGGCGCTGAAGACTTTGTGTCTCTAATGACAAGACTTGCGAGGAGGCTTCATCGCCACCGAATGAAGCACAAGGAGAAATGTGACGAGGCCGCTTGGGATTCTGATCTTATGTTGGACTACAACGTGAGTCTTGTTTTGACGGTTAGTTTAAAGGGTTGTGGAAATTTTAGCAGCATACAAAAAGCTGTGAACGCTGTTCCTGAATCAAGGCCGGATAAAACACTCGTCATCGTTGATTCTGGCATATATAGGTTCATCATCTATATATCTTTTAGTTTTGATAATTAATATTTTCATGGTTAATTTTGTTACTTTTTCAAATAACTATACAATAATGATAGAGAGAAGGTAGTGGTCGAGGAAAACAAAACAAATTTGATATTGCAAGGTCAAGGATATCTGAACACAATCATAGAATGGAATGATACTGCCAATTCTACAGGAGGGACCTTTAATAGTTATTCAGTTGGAGTGTTTGCTTCTAAGTTTCTCGCTTACAACATCAGCTTTAAAGTAAGGGATTTAATAATTTGTTTGGATTAATTTTATTTTGAACCTTCAGTAGTTTTATGTGTTATGCAAATTATTGTGGTGATATGTTCAAATTTTGATGATATTATAAAAATTGAGAATACGGCTCCGGCACCATCACCTGGTACGACTGGAGCACAAGCGGTGGCACTAAGAGTGAGTGGCGATGAAGCAGCATTCTACGGCTGTGGAATGTATGGTGCTCAAGACACACTCAATGATGATAGAGGAAGACATTACTTTAAAGAATGCTTCATTCAAGGATCCATTGATTTCATATTTGGGAATGCCAAATCTCTTTATGAGGTTAAGTTTAATTTATACATTTGCCTTAGCTTTACCTCAAAGAAACTCTGTATCATGATGATCATACCATACTTGTACAAATAATTCTTCATATATGTATATAATGGAAACCATGTGCGCATTATCCGTTCATCATTTATGCATTAACTGAACGTTAACTATATATAATGTCATGCTGTGTTATGAATAAATTAAGGAAAAACTTTTAAAAATAGTCAATTTTTTACCATTAGAGAAAGTTTTTTCTTCCGATCCCCTATTTTCCCTCATATTTTTGTTCTATCTAAACGTATATATAGTAGGGTAAGAGTATTGATACAAAAATAAATACTATAACTTGTGGCTCTAGGATTGTTCTATAAACACTATATCAACAGACGAAGGAACTATAATTACTGGGGCCATCACAGCTCAAGCGAGACAGTCAGAGAAGGAAGAAACAGGGTTTTCATTTGTGAATTGTAAGATCTACGGAAGAGGAAAAGTCTGGCTTGGAAGAGCATGGGGAGCTTATGCCACTGTGGTATTTTCGAAAACATACATGTCTGATGTTGTAGCTCCTGAAGGATGGAACGATTGGTCTAATTCTACAAGAGACATGTTTGTGATTATTATCCTTTCCTTTTTGTCTCGTTTACGTTGAACTCCAACATCAATGATGATTGTGTGTGCACTCTCTTTTACAGGACCGTGTTTTTTGGGGAATATCATTGTCTTGGAGGCGGAGCCAACTACTCATCTAGAATTTCATATGGAAAGCAGCTTACAGACTATGAAGCAGCCCATTTCATGAATGTTTCTTACATTGATGGGAACGACTGGCTTCTCAATCATCCCAATTAATTTTCTTGTAACGCCAAAAATAATAATATAAAAAAAAGAGTTGAGGGATATTTTTACCCCTAATTCCAAAAAAGTGTGTGTGTGTGTGTTGAAGCTGACATATGGAGAAGCCAAAGCAAGCTAAGAGGGCTATAGTAGGATGTTTTGGTTTATTTTTTACAAGGGAAGCAGGAAGGAAATATATATTGGGGCTTTTATTTATTTAGAGTAACTTGTTGGAGATTGAGAATGGAACGCATAACTGTACTGCACAATAAAAATTTTGAAAATAGTATACCATATTTCCTTTTATATCTCTATATATGCATGGTTTTTATGTGGAGGGGATTTTGTGATTGAAGGCTGGGGCAACAGTATTGGGGGATGGTGACTCGTTACTAGTGGGTGAGCTGCAGTAATTTAAGGTTCTGCAACCTGCCTTCCTCTCTTGTTTTTTCTCCTCCTTCATTCATCACTTTCTCAATCATATTACCAAACAAGTTGTTCTTAAGAAGAATATTGTCTAGCACTAAGTACGTGCGTGCGAGAACGAGGTGCCAAAATTCAAATGTTAGAGAGATTAACATTTAAAATTTGATTCAAAGGTCTATTAATTTTTATTCTCTGAAAAATAGCCTCCTAATTAACGTGATTAATTACCTAGTTTACCTATCATGCATGTTATATATATTCTCTCTCCAGTATTTAGTATTTCTATGTGTTAGCTTGTCCACCTTCCACATCCATTAATGCACATCTCTCTCTTCCCCTATATATATATATCCCTGTTCATCATTGATTCACGTTTCGGTTCGGTTATCTCACTTAATAATGCTTATGAAAGCAGACATTATTAGGTCAATACATTTCTTACCTCCCACTTCAATCTTGCACCCTCCTCCTCATATCACATGCATATAATATATATAACTACGTACACAATATCATACCTCACTCTCTCCCTCCACACCAAACCTAGCTATTTTCTAATATAATACAACAACTACGTACATAATTTGCTTGGTTTAATTTTATTTTACACCTTCAGTTTAATGCCTTGTGTAAATAAATGTGGCGATGTGTTCAAAATTTGATGATGTAATAAAAATTGACAATATGGCAGCAGCACTTGCACCTGGTACGACAGGACCACTTTATTTTTGGATTAGCTTTTTAGAGAATAACATTTAGGATATACTCTCTCTGGTCTTAATTATAAGGGCATTTTGGAGAATTTTAAGAAATTCGTAATAAGAAAGCTAATTGCATTACTTAATCATATCATATATTCTATTTTATTACATTATATATTAGTTCATAAGTCAAATAACATAATTTGAAGAAAAACGACAAGTTTTAATATTTTGAAATAATATAATTAGCTTTCTTAAGACTTTACTAGTATTTTTTAAAAGGCCCTTATAATAAAGACCGGAGGGAGTATAATATAAACATGTGAAAAGAGTTTTGTCTCAATATGTAAAAAAAACTTCTGAAACCACGACTTAAAGTTTGCCAAATGCTTACTAAGAGTGAGTGGCAACGAAGCTGCATTCTATCGCTCTGGAATGTATGGTGCTCAAGACAAACTCGGTGATAGAGGAAGACATTACTTTAAAGAGTGTTTCATTCAATGATGAGAGAGGAAAAGATGGAAAAAGATAGCTGCTGGAAACTTATTTGGAAATGGAGGTAGAGAGGAAAAGATGGAAAAAGATAGCTGCTGGAAACTTATTTGGAAATGGAGAGGACCTCGTAGAATTTAGGTTTTCCTATGGATCATTATGCACAACAGATTGCTCACGGGTGTGAGAAGGAGGCATATGTTAGGATGTTCTGCAATGTGTTACAGAAATGATGAGCAAGTGGAA
Source organism: Acacia concinna (assembly GCA_037177275.1). Lineage (NCBI taxonomy): Eukaryota > Viridiplantae > Streptophyta > Magnoliopsida > Fabales > Fabaceae > Acacia > Acacia concinna. The sequence goes on along the minus strand of JBAGKO010000015.1, from coordinate 6,654,933 downwards.
TCTCTTATGCATGTACAAAGGGATTGTAATATTGCAAAGAAGGTGTGGATGGAGTTGAGAAGAAGGGATGGAAGATCAAGGTTTTTTCAACTTGCGAATAAAGAGTGGATAATAGAGAATCTGCAGTGTAAGAACGAGAAGTGGACTGTAACATTTGGAGTAACATGCTGGAAACTATGGCAATGGAGGAATGCTGCAATATTTGAAGCAGGATTCTCAATGCCAGAACAGTTAACAATTCCTATTCT
>JBAGKO010000015.1:6641120-6654585 GCA_037177275.1 Acacia concinna | reverse complement strand
CCTTTGCTTGGGCACCTCTTGAGACAACTAAGGACCCGAAGAGGAGCTTGGTAATGGATTGTTGTTGGATGATGTGTAAATTGACATAGTTGTTGCACACCATAAGAGATATCTATATGAGTAGTTGTAAGATAAAGAAGATGACCAACTAAACATCTATATGGGGACACATCAAATAAAGAAGTGCTAACCTCTTGAGATAACTGAATGTGCTTAGCCATAGGTGTGGCAATTCTACAACCTAAATAACCAGCATCATCAAGAATGTAAAGAGCAAACTTATGTTGCTTTAAAGATATACCAACATATGAATGAGCTATCTCTAAACCAAGAAACAAATTTCAAGAATGAATCATCAAGAAAAGTTTTAATTCTTGTGATTTTAGTCAAATCATTACTAGCAAGATAATGTCATCAACATAAACAAGTAATGCAATAAAAGAAGCACCATTCTTGTATGTAGACAAAGAATAATTAGACTTGGATTGAGTATAACTACATGAAAGTAAAGATGAAAACAATTTAGCAAACCATTATCTAGAAGCTTGTTTTAAACTATACAGTGATTTTTACAATTTACAAACAAGATGAGAGTTAGAAGTAGAAAAACTAGGTGGCAAGCTCATATAAACATCTTCAGAAAGGTCATAATTTAAGAAAGCATTATTGACATCAAGTTGCTCGAGGCACCAATTAGAAATAGCAGCCACAACAAGTAAAAGTGAATTGTAGTCATTTTAGCTACAAGTGAAAACGTAACAAAGTAATCAACTCCCTCAGTTTGGGTATAACCCTTCACCACCAACTGGGCTTTATACCTTTCTAAAGTACCGTCTGCATGAAATTTTGTCTAAAACACCCACTTACAGTCAATTAAAAATTTACCCTTAAGTAATTCGGTCAAAATCCATGTATTATTTTGCTCTAAAGTAGAAATTTCAGCGTGTATGGCTTGCTGCCATTCAGGGAATTTGACAGCCTCTTTGTAAGTTCTAGGTTCAGAAGGAATGGAAATGGAACAGAAAAATTGTTTGTATGAAGGTGACAGATGGTTATAAGATAAAACAGAGGATATAGGGTACTTACATGAAGATGAAGACATGGAAATAGAGGAATTTGAATGCAACAAGGAACAATAATAATCACTGAGATAAAAGGGTTGCTTGTGTGGCCTGGTAGAACGATGTGGAGAAACAAGAGAAGGAACAATATTTATGGAAGAAATAGATGAATTAGGAAGTGAATTAGGAAGTGAATTAGGGGAAGAATCATAAGGATAGTCGGTAGCAGAAGGAGATAATGAAGAATTAAGGGAAGTGGAGATAGGTGGAGATGATGAATGAGAAGAAGGAGAGATAAATGCATCATCATCAAGGGAAGGAAAAGGCTGAGAAGTAGGTATGTTTGAGATAGAAAAGAAGAAGCAGAATAAGGGAATATGGATTCATAGAAAATTACATATCTTGAAACAACAATTTGATGAGTGTTAATATCAAATAAAATATAACCTTTGGTGCCAGATTTGTAAACAAGAAATGCACATTTGCGAGCCCTGACATCAAATTTAGTTCTGTTGAAGGAGATATGCATGCAAAACATAGAAAACCAAAGACCTTGAGACTAGTATAATCAGAGGAAGCTTGATAAAGAGAGTAGTAAGGAGAAATGTTGTTCAAAATTGGAGTAGGAAGCATGTTAATGAGAAAAACAGCTTGTGATATAGCATAGGGCCAGTAAACCAAAGGAAATGAGGTTGAAACATTAAGGCCCTAGCAACATGTAAAATATGTTGATGCTTGCATTCTACAATGCTATTTTGCTCAGGGGTTTCAATGCAAGATGTTTGATGAAAAATCCCATGAGAAGAAAAGAAATCAGTCATTTGAAACTCCTTCCCATTATCAGTACAAAGAACTTTAACCTTTTGGTTAAATTGATTTTCAATAAGGATGATTAATGGATGTAAAGAAGCTCGAGCTTTAGATTTTAGCTTTAAAGGACAAACCCATGTAAAATGAGAAAAATCATCAACTACAGTTAAAAAATAACAATGACCTTGAGTTGAAGAAATCTTATATAGACCTCAAATATCAGCATGCAATAACTGAAGGCAAGCAGTAGTTTTCGAAATACTAGTAAGGAAGGGAATTTTTCTTTGTTTTGCATAGTGACACACTTCACAAACTGCACCAGAAGTTTTACAAGATATGTAAGGAAATTGTTGTTTCAAAATGTTTAAGACATTACAAGAAGTATGACCAAGCCGATAATGCCATAAGGAAAAATGATTGGTGGAATTACAAGAAGAATCAGAAATATTGCCAATACAAGCATTTCTAAAACAGTGATTATTCAATCTATAGAGTCCTTGGTAAAATTCAATTGTACCAATCGTTTTCCATGTCTTCAATTCCTGTATGAGACATTGAGAAGACAAGAAAACAAGGCAACATGGAACATTAAAGGTTAGCTGAGAGACAGAGATTATATTGAAATGAAACTCTGGAATGAATAAGACATTAGAGAGAGTAATATCTTAATTAAGTTGAATAATACCAGATATATTTGCAATGACAACAGAATTCATGGGCAAAGTGACTTTAATGGGTGAAATATCAGAATAAGATGTGAATGCATGTAACGAAGAACATACATGAATTGTGGCACCACTGTCAATAATCCAGGAATTAAATGAATAGAAGGCTAAGGTAGTATATATACCTAAATTTTCAACATTTGGCATCAAGGTGAGAGAGGAGACCTGATTAACACAGGGAGGAGCAGGGGTATGTGAAACAGGAACAGAAGTAGATATGTCATTGGAAGTGGACAAATTGGGACTATTCTTGGAATACAAAAGAGCAATGAGTTGATTAAATTGATCTTGAATAATAGTGTTATTAGCCATAATAGGTGGTGAGGACAAAATACCATCAGAAAGTCCAAAAGAAGTTACCATGTTGATTGAACCTTTATTGCAATTCTTATATCCAGGATGATAACCATGCTTCTTATAGCATGTCTCGACAGTGTGTCTCGGCTTTCCACAGTAGGTACACATGTTGCCATTGTTGTTAGGTTTCCACTTTGTGTTTTGTTGAGAGGGAATATTGTCACGAGCAAGGTATACAGAATTTGACACATATGCTCTCTCAAGACTACTATTGAGTTCCCTTTCTTGCTGAATAACCAAGGAAAAAGTTTTGTTGATAGATGGCAGTGGCTCCATTAGCATAATCTGAGATCAAACATTTGAGAATTTGTCATTCAATCCCTTGAGAAACTGAATCACATAGTCCTATTGAAAATACTCTGTGGCAGAGCATGAGCAATCAGTAATAGGACGATAGTTAAGTAATTCATCCCACATGATCTTTACACGGGTGAAATACTTAGTGGCCGACAAATTGCCCTGACGAAATTGATATAACTCGTCTTGTAGCTCGGCAACCCTAAATGCATTAATGTGGCTAAATTGCTCACGGAGGTCATTCCAAACATCAATAGCTCGATTTAACCAAATCACACTTTTCGCAATTGAAGGAGAAAGAGATGGAGTTAACCATGTGAGTATCATCGTGTTACATCGTTTCCAGACAGCAAACAAAGGATCATCTTTCTCTGGAATCGGAAGAGAACCATCAAAAAATTGGTATTTATTCTTGCTCATAAGAGCAACCATCATCGCACGAGCCCAATGGTGGTAATTTCCTCCGGTAAGCGGCAGCGAGACAAGAACGAGCCCAGGGTTTTTGTTGGGATGTAGATAGAAACAGCTTCCGGGATCTTGAACAATTGAAGAAATCTCTGAGGACGTCATTGTCGTAGATCACAGATGGAGAATGATCGCTGAAGCAAAGGACGAATGAAATCAGAGGGAAAAACTTTGGATGCCAGAAAGAAAAGGGAAAAGATAAAGTGAGAGATCAAAGTAAAAAAGCTATCAGACAAGAGACCGATTGGAAATGGAGAAAGAAAGGTAAAGTGAGAGAGAGAAGGTATTTTGCTCTGATACTATATTACGAATATGGAAGAGAGAAATTGCAAAGTGAAAATCTCTATTTTCATTAATTGATCTGAGTCTGTACAACACTTGTATATATTACAATGAATCAGAGTTAACCCTACTACACACATAACAGAATGTTTGCTAGCTGGTAATATTTACAAATTAGTTACAACAACTTAACAAACAACGTACAGGTGGCAGTTTTAATTAACACTGTTAGCATAAGAAAGTTTAAGAACAAGAGGCCTATAACAACAAGAAAGAGAAACCAAAAACAAACAAGCAACAAATAAAAACAACACACACTAAGACCAAAGAGAATAAAAGCAACACACAACCTGTGCAAAATTGAAAAAACACAACAGAGCCATTGGAATTCACCAAGAACATAGATAGAGCCATGAATGAGAGAGTGGGACAAGGAACATAAGCGTTGCAGTGCATCTCCCAAAAGTTTTGGGCCACCCAAATGAACCATATAGGTTCAAAGCTTACTATAGGAAGAGAGAGAACACAAGTAGACAAAGCTAAACGCCAAGAACAGAGAGTTGCAATCAAATCAAAGCTCCATTGAACAAAAAAGGAGAACTTGATAGCAAATGCTACAAACCTACAAGAGAACACAAGCACAAAATGCATAGAAAATAAACACAAACAAAAGAGTAGCCTAGATGCCAAAATAAGAACCATGGCACTACCCATTTTATGGTGAAAAGGAAACAGGGAGAAAAAAGGATCAAATAAAAGTCATAGGGGATTAAGAAAAGCTAGAAAACCTAAGTTCGGATGCTTATTCAGAATCCAGTAGATCAACTCAAAAATCCATGATCAAAAGATGAACAAGGAGACCTGAAATAGAATGAAAAAGGGTGAGAGGGGTCTATGAGAAGAAAGCTCGGAAGATGAGACAATGAGGAGGGAAAGCCGGTAGTGAAGGGAGAAGGCAATGAAGATAAGGTGGTGAAGAAGAAAAGTGCGATGAGAGGGGAGAAGAGGAAAGTGAGACGAGGCGGTGGGGACAAAGGAATCAGATTAAGGCATAGGAGGGGAAAAGGAAAGTGAAGGAGGAGATAAAGCTAGAAGGACAAAAACAAGGTTGGAGAAATGGGATAGGCGATGAAGAGAAAGGAGCAAGGCGGTGGAACACAAACTAGAAAAGGAAGCTAAGGCGATGGGAAGAAAAACCTGAATAAGAGACCAAACAGAGCAAGTGAGGGGTGAAGGTGGGAGAAAGTGTGGAGAAAACCACCCAGACGAAAAAGCTTCAAAATGATGCCAAAACAACGCCAAAAGAAAGGTGCCTCCTAGAGAGAGAAACGAATTCACTCTATGGGTGTATTTGGATTAAAGATTGCAATCGGTACTTTTGGAAAAGTAAAATTGAGTAAAAGTAAGATTGGGTAATTTGATTTGTGTTTGGAATAAAAATTACAGAAGTTGCTTAAAAGTTACTTATGCAAAAGTAAAATTTGTTTGGTTGAAATTTTGTAAAAGTAACTTTTGATGGGAAATAATTAAAAATGGTATGAATCATATTATATAGATTACACACACAAATCTAAATATATTGTGATATTTATACTAATGCAATCTTAATTATAAGACCTAGTTGATTCTTTTGACTCTCTTAATCTCTCAAAAAAAAAAAATTAACTACGTCTTATAATTAGGACTAGAGGGAGCCTTATTATATGATCTTATAGTGTGATATTTATAATACCTCCGTTCATAATTAAAAGATCTAGTTGACTTTTTTGACTTCCTTAATATCTTTAAAAAAATCAACTGGGTCTTATAATTAGGGTCCGAGAGAGTCTTATTACATGTAAAGGATGTATGATATTTATATTACCTCCGATGTTAATTATAAGATCTAATTGATTTTTTTGGCTTTCGTAATCTCTCCAAAAAATCAATTGGGTCTTATAATTAAGATCCAAGAGAGTCTTATTACATATAAAGGATATGTGATATTTATACTACCTCCGGTGTTAACTATAAGATCTAGTTAATTCTTTTAATTTTTTTAATCTCTTTAAAAAAATTAACTGTATCTTATAATTAAAATTAGAGAGATTAAATAATAACAGAATTTTTTTTTTTAAAAAAAGCCCCTAGTCCCACTTGAATCGGATAAAAAGCATCAAAATGATGCTTATGTAAATCGTCACGATTTGGCCGGTGGAGAGACTTGTCCTATCATCTGCCCAAACACCTGTTTTTTTCCTCCATCGGCAATCGTGCTTTAATCATCCCTGTCTAACCCGAAACACCAAAACAAACTCATACTAAATTTGTCCTTCCTCCATCAGATTCTTAATCATGTATATTACCAAATAAAAAAGTTGTTCTTAAAAATGTCAATCACTATCCAAATTCCAAAGTTCGTTCCTTCCACGTGCGTACGTGCGTGAACGATGAGCCAAGAGAATAATATTTCGAAATTGATTCAAAGGTTCACTAAATTTTAACTGCGAGGCTTCGACAAGCAAGAACAAACTAATTCAGACACACCAAAAAGAAACAAAAAAGCCTAATTTGCATGGTTCTTTTTTCAGTTTCTTTTTGTCTCTCCAATCTTTTTCCAGAGTACACATGAAGGCCGTTGTAGACTTGTAGTAAATAGTAAATCAGGCTTCAAAAACTCAACAACACAGCAATAACGCTTCATGCATTAATTTGGAACGTGTTGTGGCTTTGCTTCTTCATTATTCGTTTGACATGCTCTGTTATTTCTTCAATTAGCAGAGACATGTCAAGAAAAGACGACCCACCTCTCTCCACAGCCTTCTTTGCCTTCTCCGCGTACTGTCTCGCCCTTTCTATTATTCTCTTGCTTTCTTCATCTTCACCCATTACTTTCTCTACTGCCTCCGTCACTTTTTCCCTCTTCACTTGAACTGCATCGAACTTCTCTTCCTCTCCAAGATGCACAGTACGCTCACATCCCACCCTCACACCTGTCTGCACCACCTGCACGATAATCTTCTCATTATAGAACTGCTCAGCAAACAAAGGAAACGTTATTAATGGCACCCCACTGCACATTCCTTCCAGCGTCGAATTCCAACCACAATGCGTTATGAAGGCTCCTATCGCTGTGTGAGACAATATTAACACTTGAGGTGCCCAACCCCTTATTAAGAATCCTCTTCCTTTCACTCTCTCTTCAAACCCGTCTTCTAAAAGCAACTTCTCTGCTTCTTCTCTTTTGTATGCACCTCTTAGCACCCAAATGAATGGTCTTTTTGTAGCTTCCAGTCCCAAACCGAGCTCCATCAATTGTTCTGGTGTTACTTGGTTCAAGCTTCCAAGGCAGACATAAATGACAGATCTTGCAGGACATGAATCTAGCCACTTCATACAATAATGGCCTTCTTCTTCTTCTTCTTCTTCTTTGTTTGAGCTTCCCTTGCATCTTTGAGCCTTGTCCAAGTTGTTCTCGTTGGCCAATGAGACGGGGCCAACACACCAAACCTTTTTCCCGGAGACCTTTTTATACCCTTTCACGTAATCTGCTTCTACCTCTTGGAAGGTGTTCACCACCACTCCAAATGCGCCTTCTTCAGATCGTCTTACCATCTCACGAGCAACGTTCAGGCATTGGTTTATGACATTTGGATTGAAGACCCCGGGAAGCTGGTATTTTTTAAACTCAATCCTACCTGGCAGTCCAGGTACAATGAATGGTTCTGAATCCGACACATTCTCGTGTACCTTGGAATTATACAGACAATGATTGCATAGTAAGAAGAAACAATTACACCCATCAAATATTATTCTTGGAACTTGGTACTTTCTGGCAACATCAGCAGCAGCTACAATGTGTCTGTCAGATATTATGCAGTCCGGAGTGGGATTAAGCTTTTCAAAGAGTTCTTCAAGAGGGTGCTGCATCAAACACAGAGCATTGAAAAAGTTCACCTTAAGATCCATGGAAGGCAGAGTATCTGCGCTCTCATATCCTTCAGGTATTCCAGACGCAGCATTTGGGAATCGGATAAGTTGAAGTTGGATTGGTGAGCCAAGCTGAGTCTCTCTGTCGATGTTGGCTCTGACTCGATTAGCATTGAGGGGTGTGGTCACTATGGTCACCTTCACTTGTCTCCGAGCCAAAAGTCTAGCCATGTCCACCATGGGAAGAAGATGACCTGGGGCCATTAAAGGTATCAAAACAAAGTGGAGCTCAGGCTCATTGTGAGCCATGGCAGGCAAAGTTATAATGCAAAATAGATGTAGGGGTGATAATTATGGAGGCTGAGCTACTATGAGCTATGTGCCCTGTGCGATGGCTTAGTGGCCTTAGTTATAGGTACTATACTGTCCTAAAATAAAGAATAACGAAGGAGCTTACGGTACGTTCTTTTAACCATATAAAGCAAGGGTGGATGAACACATGATCAAATGGTTCGGTGTACATAAGCAAGGACGTAATGAAATGCGTGGGGATGCGTAATTCAAGCGAGATTTTGGGTTCAGAGTGTTGGTGGGAGTCGTTCTTTGAAGAGTACAAGAGAAGAAAAGAGTAAAAATAGAGCACAATGTCTTAGAAGTGTCGGCAGCACAACTTAACTGTAATGAGTTTGATCTTATTGTTTTGTAGTGTATGCATGGTGTCTACAAATGAAGTGATTGTATAAAGTATATTATCTCTTGAACCAATGCTTTTTCAATTAAAAAGTTATACTCATTATTATCAAACTCGTAAGTTAACAATCAGAATTTACTGTTTTTTATATTTTTATCTTGCAAATTGTGTTGGCAGTCGAATGCCCATTCTTCAACCTGTGGTAGTTATAAACTCATTATTTAAACTTACGAGTTATCCACTGAATATTAATTTTTAAAATCGTGTTAAGTCATTTTTAAATTTATGCTAACTTTTTTATTTGACCATGTTTAGTGGTTTATACATGAGTTTTATAGATTTTTTTTAATTGAGTACGATAAATTATGAATGTTGACGTATTTAATTTTAATTGTTTGGATTCAAAAAATATATTTAAATCAAATTATTATTATTTTTATATTTAAATTATTTAATTATACATTATAATACTTATTTATTGATAAAAATATAAACCCTAATGAGTTTAATATTTAAGTTTCTGATACGGTTTTACATCATTATCACAAGTTTGCTTAAACTCATAAATTTGACGATATTAGGTTCACCTTTATATTATATGCAGGATTTTCTTAAAAATAAAGTAAATTTTTGTGTGTGACAAAAATAAAGTAACCTTTCACCAAGTAGTGGTTACCCTACTTTTTAGTTATATCGTTTTGCATATCTTTAAAAATTAAATAGGCATGCATGATGAGTTTAATGACTTTAATCAAGGTTCTAAAATTTAGATTGGTTTCTAAATCGGATGAGGTACTGGGTCAAAGGTTAGTAGATCATACCAGAGTCAAACCGAAGCTAACTTGGGGCTAAATCAATGAGGAAGTAAATTTAAATGACGTCAAAATGGAGTATTAAGAGATGAAATTTGAATGTTTGAGTCTTAAAACTACTATGAATAATTATTGAAAATTATATTTATAGACTTTTTAAAATACTTTTGGTATTTGAGAATTTTCAATGACCAAATGATAATTTTTTGAGTGATTCTTTTTATAATAGAAAGTAGACATTTTAAGCTTTTTATAGAGTCTAAATTTATAATTTTTAGAGATGTGTAGAATTAAATATGAAATTAGCTTTCATGATGTATTGAAAAAAATAATTAATTATGAAATTTTGAAGTTCAGTAGTTTTGAATAACCAATAATGTGGGAATCGGTCAGACTGGACTAATTTTCTGGTCAATTCACAATTTCATGGTTGAACTGACCCAATTTTCAAAACCATACTTTTAAGGGTAAATGCACAAAAATATATATGAGATTTTTTAAAAAGTACTCCCAACATTAAGTGTTTTTTTGTGTGCGCAATAGTGACTATGTGGTTATAAAAGTAGGACAAAAATACACATTGGCTATTAAGTTTAGTATTTTTTTTACTTTTAAAGCTTACATGGACGATAACTCAGTTAAGGTTTTAGCCTAAATGACAATGGATAAAAAGAAATAAAAAATCTACATCTACCCACAGATAACAATTTATTATTTTAAAGAAATTGAAAAAAATACTTAACTTACTTGAGGTTGGATATAGAGAACTGTCATATTAGAATGATTTATAGATAATGAATGAATATCAGTAAGTAGAAGTGAATTGTTTTTATTTTGTTTCTTTTTATCCACGGTCATCAATTGAGTCATCGTCCATATAAACTTTAAGAGTGAAAAAAAGAGTTAAATTTAACTGTTAATATGTATTTTTGTTTCACTTTTATAATTATATAGTCATTGTTGCGCAAAAAAAAAAAAAGAACACTTACTTTTAGGCACACTTCTAGAAAAATCAGATGTACATTTACCTTACTTTTAATATTACAAGTATATAATTCTGTACAAACCTTCACATAAGTTAACCATGTGACTTTTCCAGAAACACTCTTTTTTTTCTTAAAAAAATATTTTAAAAACATTCAACACATCTTGACATGTTGATCAATATAATATGTCTTGATTATGATGCGAAGGTGCTCGTGACTTCCAATATGAATGGATCGTGAGAAAGTGGTTGTGATTTTCAACGGATGGACCCATTAGGTTATAGATTGTTCTTGAACGAGTGTCTTATTATTTCGTCTAAGGGTATAAGATAGGGACTATACATGAGATCTTGAGATTTGAGGAACATATAAAATTGGTGAAAGGTTTCACTTAAAAGAAGAGAAGCCAACCAAAACGTGACAGAACTCAGAAGTCGAACATGGATGGGGACAAGCATTAAGCAGATCCAGTGAAGCCATACCAGAAGTGTGGCCTCGTCTCTGACGGTATAGATTGCTACTACTGTCAACTGTCAAACAACTTGCACAAGAAGAGAAATGCAAATTGCTGTCTTTGGTTGGTCCTGAACAGGATATGTGTCAGTTAAATTAACTTCAAACTGCAAACTTTGCCTACCTTTAATTTAAATTCAAGTGATAAGGTTGGATGATAAAGACGAGAGGAGAGATGTGATGTGAGTAGAATTTACTTTAACTATAGTTAAAACTTAAAGCACTGGTAAATAGAGTGAATCAATTAGTATGGAGCCCCATAAAAAAAGTCGGGGTAGGCCGAAGCAAACACTTAACAAGATTATTGAGAAGGACCTTTTGGTTGACAACCTCTCTAAAAATATAGTTTTTGATAGAGCACAATGGCGTCGTGCGATCCATATAGCCGACCCCACCTAATAAGATCAAGACTTTTGTTGTTGTTTGTATAGTTAAAACTTAAACTTAATAACCTCATGTTGCTGTCTTAAAAAAATATTAACTTTAAAGTTTCACGAAGTCAGGTTTTCATCTATATATTATTATCTCAACCACGTAATGAGTTACCATACTCATATTCCGTGTCTTTTTAAATTAAGTGTAAGCACCCTTATAATTATATATATTTGAATATTTTATACTTATGTCTACTTTTTCACTAAATATTTAGACGGCTCTTAAACTTTTTACACTAGTTAATACAGTTTTAACATTTTAATGGAATGTTCTTATAAAATTTCATACATATATATATATATTAAAAAATTATGAAAAACCTAAGGTTTATACTCCTCAGTCTTAATCAAGAATTTTATTTTATTTGAAAATAATCAAAGCCTGGCGTCTCAAACCGAGAAAGATATGGCAAAAACATTGATGCAGAGTTTATTTGCCTTTTCCTCCTTGAAAGGGGGTGATTGATGAGGGTTTATAATTCTTTCTTTTTTTGCATTTGGTAATAGGTTTTAGTTTATCAGATACGCTTTGTAATAGTTTGATTATCAGTATATAATAGTATTCAGTTTCTATAAAAAAAAAAGTTTATGTGCCTTTTGATATACGTAGGAACTTGTTCTTTTATCGATGAGTTTTCCTTTTCTTCTAGGGACGACAAGAAGGTAAAGTGACACATCGCCAATTTTAAGCCAAATAAAATGTCTTCGACTACTATAAATATAGAATTAAGTAGCGTCTTTATCGTGGTACTTCCTTAAACAAGTGCCACAATATATATTTGTTTGTACGGACAAACATAATTTGTGACATTCATTTAAAAGAGTGCCACAGGAGTAACTAAAAAAAAAGGAAGAAAGAAATTTTACTTTTAAAATAAATTGGGCCTATCGATGAGCGCCACAATAAATATCTCATCCCACCCACTTTTTTTTGGCGAAACCCATCCCACCTACTTGCGCACATGTATTTATTCATTTGTTTGATACATTGTTGTCAATATTAATGTTGAAAAAAAGAATACAATGAAGAAAATAAACGAATTAAAAAGAAAAAATGTAAATATTAAATTGAATAAATACCAATTGAATTTAATTCAAATTACAAATGAATAATAAAAAAATAATAAGAAAATAAAATAGAAATATATATAAATAAAATGAATTTAATATTAATTATTGATATTAATAAAGAATAATAAATAATAATTAATAAAGTTATTATTATTAATCTTTAGAAATAAAAAATGAATTAAATTACATTTTTAATTAAAATTAATAAAAAAAACACCACAAGCCCCTCCCATCCACTTGCCCACAGCTGAAGGCTATTGTGGAGCTCACCTTGGTGAGCACCACAATAGATGCGTGGGTCCCACCACGTGCCCACAGCTCCCAATTGTGGGCACGATCTATCGTGGAGCTCTAAGTGCTCAGCATGGGCCCGACGTGGCTCAATTGCCAAAATAAAAAAAATTGATTTTCTTCTAAATTTTTACCTCCTCATGCCTCTACCCTCATTTCTTTCTTCACTCTTCTACTTTTACTCAAAGATCTCGTCCTCAAACCCTCTCCACCTCCATTGCTGAAAACTTGGAGCTCTTGATTTTGTGGTTCTTCATCTTGGTGCCATTTGTTTCCACTTCAGCAGCATCTTTTATTCACATTTAGCTTGGTCCCTACTTACAAGGTATGCGCACGAGCTCTTCTTTTTGTTTTATCCTCATATGTTTGTTCAAGTTGGTCCCTACTAATCATGTCTGTAAATATATATAATCTCTGGATTTGTACTCTTTTGTTTAAAATTGTAGTTGACTTTCATAGCTTTGAAGGTGGATTTTTGGTATAAATATATGTCCTTAGCTTGTTCAACCAATGAGATTTGTTTTTTTTTCTTTTTGGATTTTTGATGAGTTACAAATCAATATTAATAATGTAATAAATATTAGGGAAAATTATAAAGAAGGACCTATGATAGATAATATTTATTGTGGAGGACCCTAAAAGTTGTAATTATTTAGAAGGACCAATTATCCTAAACGCAATTTCTCTCTTTATGAACAACTAACATAGATATCTATTAAAATAATAACACATCTTCCAATTTTATGAAAATTATAAGTTTC
>JBAGKO010000015.1:6617541-6635510 GCA_037177275.1 Acacia concinna | reverse complement strand
AGAAGTCAATTCCTTGGCTTAGAGAAGAAGCTATTTGTGAGATAATGGACATCCACATAATTAATATTCATAACAAGGGGATCCTCCTATTTACACTAAAACCATGGGGTGCAAGTTGGACACAAGGGAGGAGAAGGGCAGGAGAGGATCTGTGTTTGAAAAAGATACGATAGAATACTTTAATTGATCGAATATGCTCTGTCTGTTTCCCTGGTACGTGGTAGGAAATGATATTTGGGTAGTCATAAATCAAATGGGAAAAATTAATTTTTTAATTTTTAATTTATAACTCAATCTTTCAAATATGATTCGATATGACTTAATTCTTAAGATGTTAAGAAAATTCACATGGACAATCATAACTCAAAAAAGAAAACTTAATTTTTCAGTTCTTAATTTTTAATTCACTTATAACTTAATCTTTTAAATACGATTTAGTGTGACTTAATTCTTGAACTTTCAAGTCTTAATCTTTTCCTTGCTATGACTTTTGGTTTAGTATGATTGTAAACTAGAGAGGCCCGGATTAGCTAGCTAAGTTGAGTTAACACTCATTCCACATTATTATAAGATTGTACTTAGCTAATGATTCGGGTCTGTTTGTGAAACCCTCAAATTTAGGTTTTAAACTTAAGTTTGTGCAAGTCGAGACAAAACTCCTCTCACACATACTTAACTCAGAATCCATAAAAATTATTTCAAAAGCTAATTCAAATGTACCCATAATTTATGTCACTTTTGGACCAAAGCATCATGGTGCTTCTTCCTTGGTAAGTGACAAGGAGGAAAGTGACAGTCATGGCACCTGAATTTAGTGGTCCAAGCAATTGAAAAGTATAAATTAAAAATTTCACTACACCTTGTTATTTAATATTAAACAGTGCCAAAGTTTTTTGAAATTTCACCATGTCTAGGTTAAACTAAAATTATGTTTTTTTGGCAAAAAGACATTCTTGCCTTTTAAATAGCCGAGATAAGCTGTTATTCTTTCTTTCTTTCAATAGGGTTGTTTTTGTCTATTCCCTTCACAAATTAATTTCATTTGCCCCCAAAAGTGTGGAGTAATATTTCAGATTTTTATGGGACAATTGGAGATTATTTTGCTATAGTGGGGCTATTTGAAATTTTCTCAAGATTAAATCTAATTAGAACACCATACATATTACTTTTTAGGTCCATAAATCTAGGACTTATTTTTAAAGTAGATTTTGATCTTAAATGGCACAATTCGCAGAATTAGAAGCTTTTACACAATTCGCTTCTGATCTCGATAAAGCTACTCAAAATCAATTGGCAAAAGGTCAACGGTTGCGCGAGTTGCTCAAACAATCCCAATCAGCCCCTCTCACTATAGAAGAACAGAAAATAACTATTTATACTAGAACGAATGGTTATCTTGATTCATTATAAATTGGACAAGTAAGGAAATTTCTTTATACTACATTTTTTTTTCATTTTACCTGTCATGTTTATAATTTTTTAAAATTAATTTGTCTAATTATAAATTAATGAATAATAGATTGTTATAAATAAGTATTTTAGAGAAATAGTAATTTATTTAACTTATTTAATCTACTTAAATTAGATAAAATATGTCTTAATAAGATGAGTAATTATTATTGAGGAATTGCAGCTCCCTCGCCTACCAATACCACTCCACTATTCCCCTGCACTCACAACTTAAAACTAAAGACAAATACGTACAGGACAATGGTATAATGGCAAATTGAAAGATTAATGATCTGTTCTTCAAGTGTCGAGCTTATTTTTGTTAGATGATGTGTGTTGCTTGATGTCTTCAATCAGCAGACTTATGTTACGATGAGAAGATCCTCCATCTTCAACAGCTTTCTTTGCCATCTCACTCAATTCTCTTGCTTTTCTCCTTCTCTCTTCACTTTCTTCATCTCCTTCCTCCATTACCATGCCTATTGCCTTCTCAATATCTTCCTTCTTCACCACCACACCAATCTTCTCTTCCTCTCCCCATTTCATTGTAACCTTTGCCCCAACGCTCACCCCAATCTTCAACACTTGACCAACCAGCTTCTCATTTAGAAATTGATCTCCAAATAATGGCCAAGTGATGAATGGCACGCCTGCACTTATCCCTTCAAGAGTTGAATTCCAACCACAATGTGTTATGAATCCTCCTATTGCAGGGTGTGACAGAATCAGAACTTGTGGAGCCCAGCCTCTGATTAAAAGGCCTCTTCCCTTGATCCTTTCCTCAAATCCCTCTTCCTTGATCCAATTTTCCAGCTTTTCTAACTTATTCTCTCCTCTAATGACCCAAATAAATGGCCTTTCTGAAGCCTCTAAGGCCAGGGCAAGCTCTGCTAGTTGTGAAGAAATGAGGTTGCATAAGCTTCCAAGACAGGCATACACCACTGACTGAAGTTGTTGGGAATCAAGCCACTCCAAGCATTGCTTTTCATGGATGGAGGCCTTGTTGCCTCTCTGAGCCTTGTCCAAATAATCTCTGTTACTTAGTGAAACGGGGCCGATACACCATACCTTATCATTTCTGTCCTTTTTGTAAGCCTTGGCATATTCTCCCTCCAACTCTTCAAAAGTGTTTAATATCACACCATATGACTTTCTCTCAGCATCAACCATTTGTTCATGATACTGCCTCATCCTCTCATTGTTCATTATACATGGCATCTGATTTTTATTTACCTCAATATGGTGAGTTATGTCAGGCACAGTGAAGATTTCTGATTCTGCTGTTACGCTCTCAAGAATCTTGAACGTACGAATCTTGTGCATGCAATGGAGACAAAAACAGCAGAAACCATGGAAAACAACCCTTGGAATGTGATGTTCTTGAGCAATGTGAATCGTCCAAGGAATATACATGTCAGATATAATGCAGCTTGGCTCAGGCTTCAATCTTTGAATTATATCTTCTGCTTGGTTCTTAAGCATGCTGATTGCATCAAAGAGATCAAAGAACTTATGGGGTGATATCGCGTCAAAATTCTCACACCCTTCAGGGAGTCCAGTTTCTTTGGATGGCAATTGGAGTTGTATTAAACGAATTGCAAGGTTAGATTGAACAGCACGAGAAAGAACTGAATCAAAACGAGAAGCATTTTTTGGTGTGGTGAATATAGTGACTATGACACCACGCTGTGCTAATATCCTTGCAATGTCAATCATAGGGATAAGGTGGCCTTGAGCCAGCAGGGGGAACAAGATGAAGTGAGGATGAGAAGCTTGGGAAGCCATGGCAACTAGCTGTAGAGGCAAATGAGCTTTTGTTTTTGGGGTTTCAACTTGGCGCAAGAAAGTTTGCTAGCTTATCCTCTTAATTATATGCAGAAAAATAAGTTTATGAGATTGCTATTATTGAGTTGGTGATGCAAGAGCGTACGTAAGGACACTGGGGTTTTTGTCACGTAGGTCCATGGACAGCTTTACAAATTGTTCACGTGCTCCAATTTTGTCGGATGTCCCCAAAGGGGAGACTTGTTCACGTGCTTCACCAAATGAATTGTTCATGTCGTCAGTTCTTTTCCCTGTTCATAATTAATCATTTAACTCGAATAGTTGATCTTGCTTGATATCAAGGCCCTCTTATCTTACAGAAAGAACAATATTCTCAAGGCAACGAACTTAGACAGCAGACACACACAGGAACTCGTAGCCATTCCCAACCATTTGTTTGTGTTCTATTCTATCCAAGTCCAATGAAATTTTGTTTCCAATGAATTATTTCACAGCTCCATAGACCTTTTGGTTTTCTTCTTTAACGCAAGATGTTTAGAACTTTCATGCTTACAAGTCTACAATCTTATCTATATTGTCATTTGCTGGGCTTGAGCTTGGAACCCTGACAAAGTGAAATCATTTTAAATAACTATTCAGATAGCGAGTGCTTTGCTACTATATTATACACGCTATACAACGAGAGAACAGGAAAGAATGGTAAACCAGCAAGGATATAACTTATGAAACCAATCAAGTGAACATCAAAAGAAGCAGACCAATGAGCTCAATCCTGTCCTCCCAATGGCATTTCACCTTGAAAATTCTTGGGAGACTCTGGAACTGGATGATGGTTCCCCGGTATCGAGTCCACACGTTCAAGACGAGCTGCTTTCCATAAATTTGAATTGGAGGATTTTAGTAACAAGCCCAAGGCAGAAGAACATGTTGCTCTAACAATTGCATCTGGCGATCGACTCATTTTGTTCACCATTGTTCCAAACACCTAAATGAAGACACAGATCCTATTAAATTTCAGTCTTGGGGTAAGAAGCCTGAAAAGTGTACGCACATTTGAAGAAAAAACTACCTTTGTATGGTAGAGGAAAAGGATATGCTGATTGTCGGATAAAGAAAGAATGCTGCTGCACAAGTATATAGCATTTGCCTGAATTATTGGCCATGATGCATCAAAAGCCTGCATCATCAAGAAAGTAAACAGCTCCGTAATTTACATTTTGATACTTAAGAGTCTTAGACCACTCCGTGCTTAGAAATGATGAAAGATAAATCCAGCTACGGCGGTAGCCACAGCTGACAACTTTATAGATCATTCTCATTAAATGAAACCTAATGGATTCTCTAGCGTTTCAATTTTAAAGTGGTGATACAGATAAATAATGAATTAGGAAGACAGAGAAATGTACATGAGCTACAAATATGCACATTCATAACATGTGTGTCGTTCAAACTAAAAACACAAGGGAAAACAATTATTACCAAACCAAGGATTCAAAAGAAATGTAAAGATTGTTTGTGAGCGGAAAAATAAAAATCTAGTGTGCCTAACCGTGAGTAAACAAATCCTGACAAGTCTCATGTCAGACCAAAATCATGAATGCACTCGTAATTATTTAGTTATGGTACAAGGTAAAGTAAGTTCTGCATGAGTGACTCGTTCAATTATAAAGAGTAAAGAACCTGTATTGTTGATGCCATATATGTATCAAGTCGGGAAGGAAGATGCTGAGTAAATTGTTTTGCAATGTCTCTAAGAAAGTCCTCGTACTCGCTCCTAAGATCACACAATTCAGTTGGATGAAACTTCAATGAATTTTCACATAACAAAGCTCAAATCAGTCAAATCATACCGGTGATCAGAAAGGAAACTATGCGTATTTAGAAGGGCAAGCAACCCTTCAATCTCCATCAATGGGCACACCCGTCTCAGGGTATTCTATCAATCAGTGCATTAAAAGACGAATAAGTGAAACGTTAAAACTTGATAATTTATTCAGAAAGTTTCAATTCAAGAAAATCCAAAATAGCAGCTGATTACCCGACAGGCCTGTCTCACACCAACATCTTCATCATGAAGATGCAGAATCAAGCGAGGAACAACAGCGTGTACCTTTTTTTAAAAAAGAAAAAAAGAAAAATCATCAGCATGAAGTGAGCCTGCTGATATAATGGGAAAAAAAATATAGGACAATGATCAACTCAATTTGGCAATGCCAAAGACCATAAGATGCACAAAAAGAGTAAGGCATTTTACCTGGGAAAGCTCTACAATAAACTTAGTTAAAAATTTCATGTATAATATTTGCAATTTTTCCAAACAACTCAAATGAGAAAACAAGCGTCAAATTGAAGGCCATTGCTGGCTGGTCCACTTTGCCCATAAAGATCTAGCTGTTCAAAACATCATTTTTTATTTTTTTCAACTACTGGAAATCTAGCCTAGTATCAGAGAAGTCTAATAAGTTTACAATAGTAGCTGAACTAATCATAGTTGAAGGCTGTCTCCAAATCACTCATAGTGATCATTACCAAAAAAATAATGATAAAGAAGGCAACAGCAACACCAATCAAGTTCGAAATATAGTAAGCTGATGGAACTCAAATGGCAGCCCATTAAAACTTACCAAAGAAAGAAAAAGACAAAAGGAGGTAAAAGGCTGGAGTAAGAGATGATGAAGAAAGTTATAATAAACTCTAGCAAATATAGTTGGAATTCAGGAAGATGAAAGGAGAAGGCAGGGAATTGGCAGTGGAAAGTGCTCGCCTCTCAAATGCTAGTGTGTGAAGTGGAGAGTGTTCTCTTCCTATTTTCTTTTAGATTTTCATTATCTGTGAATCTGATTTGCTACTTGCTATGTTTCCTGAGCTAAGGCCTACATTCTCACACTGATCAGAGGCTTCTCGGCAACTTTGTTCATATACTACCTCCGGTCCTAAATATAAGTCCTAGTTGACTTTTTTTTGGAGAGGTTAAAGAAAGTAAATAAGTTACTTAATTATATCAGATATAGTATATCATTATATTATTTGCCAACTAAGTAGTTTGAAAAAAAAATGATAAATTTAAATACTTGAAAGTAATGTAATTAGCTTTCTTAAGATTCTCTAAAAAAGTTAACTGGGTCTTATATTGAGGACCGGAGGTAGTATAATATAATTCATATCCATTTTCGTCATTTTTGGCTCTGGGCTCCATTATAACCATATAAAAACAAAGTATAACAAAAGGTACAAGTCTGATGATGGATGTGTGAATTATAACAACAGATAGACAATAGTAATTCATTGATGCTTAAGAGACGTGATTCTATTATCCATGGGTTTCCCAGGTTAACAAAGGTGCCATGGAAAGGGCTTCTTGGAAAGAGTAGGCCTGATTATGGAGCAAACAGAGAGCATAGTAGAATGCGATCATTAAGGATGTTGGCCCTCAAGGAGTCCCACATCAAGGAGTCATTAGCAATTATTTTGTACTAGAGGCAATGTTTTTTCCTACATACAAGCCAATGTCAAGAGTAGGTCCCCATGTTTGCATAGGTCTAGAGTATTGGATTCGCATGCTACATTAGAGGCATGGTTCTTTTGCCTGATCCACTAGATTTAAGGATGTCTTTTCTAGCTTAGTCTCCATCACTTCCATGAAAAGGGCTACCATGAACATATCCCTTGATCAACCTGCGGAGAAATTGCAACCTGATATCTAGAACCTGCTGATCAGAACTCAACCATCAAGGATGTTGTCTCTTCATGGGTGGTGCTAGTGCTATGATAAAATCCCATATGGGCTAGCCACAAGTAATTCTCTACTTGAGAGGCAGAGTTATTTTATTTTACTAGACTGTTTTAAGGATAACTTCTCCATGCTCAATATTATCATCGTTGTGATACACCATGAAATAAGCTTGTAATTTCTAAAAAGATAAATTCATTTTGCCATTTCATTCTACAAATGTCCATTTTTGACAATTATAAAGGGACCTTTGCTGGTAAGTTAATAGAATCAATTCATTTGGATAAATATCCAATAGTCTCACATGATAATTAAGAAACATACCTGCTCAACAAATGCCTCATTTAGTGCTTCTGTTCCGCGCTTGCTTAGCACACCAAATGCTGCAAAGGAACTGGCTCGCATCTTTGCGTTCATGCTTGTCTGTTTTAAGGATTATATTTAAATTAGTTGAAATTATATAAAAGTGGCACGTCTATTCCAAACAAGAATGAGAAATAGAAATGAAAGCATTAATTTCAAAAGCAATAGATATAGAATTTAATACTCCCACGTCCCAAATTATAAGAGACAATCGTTACCCTTACTCTATCCCAAAATATAAAAAGTATTTTAAGAATGTCTCGTGTTTTAGTCAAGGAACAAAAAACCGGATCAGGTAATGAACGGCAACATTGGTTCAAGGTTCAACCAAGGTCTAACCGGGACCAATTGTATTAAAATATTATAATTTAATACTAATCATCATTCATAAAACATACGTAACATGAAAATAGGCATAAAAACCCCTATTCAAAATACAATATTAACTACCATAAAAATGCAATAAAGTACACAAAATATTAAGGTTTAACGCATCAAAGTTCAAGACAGAGGAGAGAGCATTGTCAAACAAAATCAGAGGAGAGAGCACAGTCAAATGAAATTAGAGGAGAGAGCACAGTTAAACGAAATCACAGCGAGCACAGTCGAAAGAAAATCGAAGGAAGCAAAAAAAATGGTTGCTTAAGCAATGAATAAGTTAAGATTGAAGGAAGAATAAATTCAAACAAGCACAAAGAAATCACCGATGCTCAGCCGCTCTTTGTCTTCGATGCTCAGTTGCTTAGAGAACTCGCTATCGAAGTTCACCAGTCACCAAATCTCACAGTCGTCGCGTACGCTCACCGTGAAGACACAACCATTGAAACCGTAGCCTAAGCTCGCCATTGAATGAGAAATTGAGGGATGGAAGGATTAACTGAGGATTATAGAGAGACACGGGCATAAGCGATGGAAGGAAGGAGGTTGGTCGACGCTCGATGGATTGGGGAAGAGGATAGGGTTTCATTAGGTCTTCGGGTTGGGTACAGGTTAGACCGATTTTTTCTTTTTTGGGCAAAAATGTCCCAAAACGTTGTTTTGGGACATTTTAATATAAAAAAGGGACTCAGTCAACCGGCAACTCGGACAGGTTGACCCAGATTTCACTTAGTCGATTTGATCAGTAGGCTAACTATGGAACAGACCGGACTTTGATTGGTTTTCCATGGTTTTAATTCTTTTTTTTCAGTTTCTCCTTATTTTAATATTAACATATTAATAGTTATGTTAACCATAAAAATTATTATGGCTGAGGAGAGGAAAGAAGGGATAGGGGTGGGAGTGGTTGATTTTAATAAAGGTGTTATCCCTTATTCCATATCTTCTCATTATTATAGGTATTTTAATAAAAAGGATAACAATTTTGATATACTTATTGTTTTAACCGCCACTTCAAACTATGAGATTCAGTTAAATATCTCTTATAATTTAGAACGAATGAGTACTTTTGAGTGGATACAGTTGAGTGGGGTCACTAAGCTTCTAAGCTATAAAGAGATTATCAAAACCTGAAATGTTAATCATCTCAGAAAATTGTCAACAAATGTATCCTCTTGTTTGATTATTTGTTGCTTATCATCATGGGTAAATCTGTTTACAATTAATGAACATCGCAATGAAAATGAGCAAGAATAGGAAAACCATGAAATTCCTACCTTTTTTTCTTTCTTTCTTTTGACAATGATTCACAGAAGGACTAGAACATTTGTTGCAGTTGCATCTTAATTTCCAAGTTATTTTTTGAGTAAGCTCTTTTTGAAAAAAGGACCGAAAGAAAAGCTTCCTTCAGCTAATTATAAAATGGATAAAAAATCATCCAACAATTCTTCATTAACTTAATCAACGATCTATATTATATCTCTACGTCTAATTTTCAATTCTAATCCATACAGCATGTCTCAAAAAAGTTGAGTTTCAATTGGAAACCCTTTCTTCCCAAAAAAGATGACCTGATGCAATTGAAATTGCTAAGTGCATTTATTCATTTGTCCATGGGACGCATGTTACCTAAATCATTCCATTGAGTTTAAAATTGAAAAGAAGAGGAGGAGGAGGAGGAGGGACACATCAAAGAGTAAGATGACGCACTTGAAGATTCCGAAGTCGTACTGAAAGATTCAGAAAAATGGGCGCAACAGCATCATCAGGTGAAGACTCAAGGATCTAGAAAAAACCAACAAAAAATAATAAATAATTGAATATGGAGTGAATAATAAAACCCAGGCACACACCAGGTGAAAGAGATCTCACCGTTAATAAGCATGACACTGCAGTTAACTGCACAGATTCATCACAATCATCTAGCAAAGCTAATATGACACCTAAGACTTGAGCTGTATATTTCAGAATATGAATGGATGGAATCTGCATTTTCAATATTTTAAGAAATTAATTCTTTAAAAAGAGGGAGCAATGTAAAATTGTAAATATATGAATTGTCTCGCAGAATTAATAACCCAGTTGCCAAAACAAACTTATCACCTGCATGGCTCCAAGATTTGTAAATCATATGCCCAAATAATATAAACAACAAATTTTGAGAACAAACTATTACACTAAAATAGATAAGCTTTTGAATAACAAAATTAATTTTGAGGCTTATTTTGATGTATAATAGTTTATAATCAGATTATGTTTATATATTTAATACTTTGTATATATTAAATGTACTCATAAAAACAACTTATAAACCTTCACTCTGCAACTTAAAATTGTGAGAGTTGTTTTTTGACGTGGTGTGGATTCTTGATATGATGCCATGATGGGCACGATTCAAGCTTAAAGTCTTTCACAAGAAAGGTTATATTAGAGATATGAGTGAAAAAATAGCCAAATAGCTTTGAACTTGCAAGATTTTTATGGTAAAACTAAAATATAAAGCTTCACCCCATGATAAATAAATGGGGTAAGTAAAAATGTGGTTAACTTCGGGCTGCTCATATCAATAATGTTAGTGATCAACCAACCACTCATAAATTTAACCATTGAAAGGGAAAAAAGGAGATCGATAACTAAATCACTTTGTAGATATACAAAATATTTATAAATCATTTCCCGGGACCAATAGCAGAAGATTATGGAAGGGAGATGGTGTAGAAAAAGGGGAATACCGCAGGCAAAACAAAAACAAAACAAAAAGGGAAATACCAGCAGTCAAGAGGATTACACAGAGGGTCCCGGCCATAAGGGTAAG
Source organism: Acacia concinna (assembly GCA_037177275.1). NCBI lineage: Eukaryota > Viridiplantae > Streptophyta > Magnoliopsida > Fabales > Fabaceae > Acacia > Acacia concinna. Next base: position 6,624,990 of record JBAGKO010000015.1, on the reverse strand, counting down.
AAGGGGGTGAATAAGTAGGTTTTAGATGCAGCAAGAGTGTAGGCAGTGTGTGTTGTAGATTCTTTGTTTTGAATCCTCCATTTCAGACAGAGGGTGGGGGTTCAGTCTTTTGCTTAAAGACTCGACTTTGGGAGAGTACTGGCCCCTCCAATGTCCAGTGGCTTATGTTCTGTGTTGTGTATTTTATGTTATTCCTTGTACTCTGTAACTATTATTTGATTGTAATGTCTGTCTATGGGTATATGAGGGAGATAGAATTAGTTTGAAGTATTGCTTCTCTCGTGATCCAACTTTATTATTCAGTAAAAGTGTTATCAGTCCCACGTTGTTTGTTGTCATTTCTGGATTTTTCTTTGTTGTAAGCTCATTAAAGTTGAGGGCTCTCTCACATTGCGAAATCAAAAATGGCATAACCACAATTACATTACAAGATATCATGTGTAGATGTAAAAAAGAGTACCTGTACAAGCCCTCTCAAACATAGGCGGCGAACATTTGAGGAGTCATCTGATACATGACGACATAAAACCTCAACCATTTGCTCCAAAAGTGAACCGTGTCCACCACTGTACCATTGACAACAAGCAATAAGAACCTCAATTCTCTGAAAGCATGCCTTTCAGAACATAAAACAGAGAGAAAATTACTGGTCATTAACTACAATTAAGAGACTGTGAAAAGGTAAAATTTGCAAAGATAACTAATGAAAGTAAATAGAAGGAAACCTGTAACACGAATTAAGAAACATAACTATATTGTTATCCAACAGCCAAAATAGATGTTATATACATAGTCAATGATATGCTACGTCAACTAATAAATATCCTTAAATTTTGCTATATGTGTATGCGTGATCAAACAAATGATCGATTCAATACACGAAGATAGTTATATGTGCTTGTATGTACAGATATGACCTTCCCTACCCATTATATGAAACGAATACTTCCCTGCAAAGCTATCGATGATAAAAATATATCCAAGTTTCTTCTGAAACATTTAGTTGGGAAGTAGACTAAAATTCTATACACACCTGTAGCGAACAAACTCTGACAGTGCTGCAGCGGCAGCTTCCCGTTGGTATTTTTGGGTTCGATCTAATGAATTTGTCAAGGAATTACAAATATTTTGCACCTAAGGTTTCAACCAGACCAGAGAATTCATCAAAGTTCACATATATAGAAAATAATAAACAATTATATACATTAAACAACCATAAGAATGAATAAGTGGGAAAATTTCAACGAAGGCTACAATTGGATTTTTAGAACTAAAAGTGATCATTACTTCAACAACTTAACCAACAAGCGAACAACTGAAGCAAAACACGGAAATCCAAGCACAAGCTCTCCTTCATGGATGCCCTTCATGTCTTAATATAATCAGAAATTATTTTAAGCACATCCAGCACTACCTTGTTACGAATATTTATTCTAACTATGAAAACGGAGGCAATCAACTAGATCAAATACTCTTGTACCACGTCAAGTGCCCAACTAAAAGATGAGACTATGGGAGCACCAAAAATACTTTATATTTTGATATGTCAATTACCGTCAACAGGTAAAATCAAACTTCAAGGTTGCCATGATTTCTGATATGACACTCTAAATCAGGAAATGCTTATTCTTTTTGTAGAAAGAATTGACACAAAGTCGAAATGTATAATTTTTGTGTTTTAAGCAGCCACTATGCATCTTTCAGCGTTTTTTAGCATATAAATATGCATGCACTTGGGTATATAAATATACTTTAAATAATGGTACCTCTTTGGGTCTCTTTATAGATATGCAGCCAGCTATTTCTCCAATCAGACTAATCCACCTCTCATTTTCAGACAGTTCTCCATCTCTAGCCAAAATCTGAATACACATATTTCAATATTCACTTTCTCTCAACTCAACATCTACATTCCTAAAATGGAGCAATATTTTTATGTTTATCTACCTTGCCCATCTCAAGGTCACCAACGCATTCACAAAATGCTTGAAACGCAGTCAAAAGATCCCTGCACAAGGGAGATAAAAGAGGAATTCTAAATAGAGTTAAAGAATACTATCTCCATATTTGTTTGTGAGGATATAAATTGCTTAAGAATTATCGATGCACTAAAAAACAATATTACTCGTTGCTTTAACTATTTTGTTAACCTACCCAAAAGGGTATGCTCCTCTCCCACCGCAAAATGTGCGTACACTATTATGAACCTTACCTTCTTTGAGAAGCAACATTTTCACGTCCATAACACCTTTAGGAGAAGATAACTTGTAACCAAAACCAAAATGCTTAATGGCTGTTTGGAAGCATAGTTATGTCTACCCCTGACACTTACCAAAACAAGCCACTGTACCATGAAACCACTCCCAACATGTAACCAATAGATTGCATTCTAAAAACCATTAGACAGCGGATATACAGGCATGAAAATGCAAAGACGTAACTGTACCAAACCATTACCGCAATGGTTCATGTAGACCAGAGTTAGCTAGAGTATGACAGCTTCCAAGTTGCAGTGTAAGCTCAGAAAGAACAGAAGCATAATGCATTTCAACAGCCCTTTTTCCAACTTTTCCCCCACCTCTGCATCAATTTGATAGGTAGGCTTGTAAAACTGCTGAACCATATTACAAAGCCCACATTTGATGAGTATAGCTGATAAACAGACCTGAAGAATGCAGTAAGAGCAAAAATTGCAGCTTGCAGCATTCCATCCTCTGTCTGATTGTTAAAAACATGGCTATCCTCAGCATCACCTTTAAGGATAGGAGTCTGGCTAAGGACAGATATCACATGTTCTAGGAACAAAATTGATAGCACTATGTGCTGAGAAAACACCTGGAAGGGGCAAGTTTATTATCAGGATTTTTTTTTAAAAAAAAATAATCCAAAAATTAGATCCAAGTAACAACTGAAGCGGATGGAAAAAAGGCCATCAAATTCAATTTAGAAGTGCGTAAGACTTCTTTTGTGTGAAATGGAGTCCGTCCACACACAGTCAAAAATTTCCAAGAATACTTATTTTCTGTCATTTTAAAGTAGTCCAATCAATGGAAGAACGGAAAAAAGTGGTATTGAGATTGAATACAGACTCACATGGAATGCATCTTGCATTGGCCAGCCTCCACGCAACCTAGATATATCCTTTGTCATTATGTCCTTTCCAGCAGTAGCTAGGACCTCATGAAAAACAATTTTTGCACTAGCTTTTTCAGCCATAGAAGAAATCTTTTTCAGCCAGTATAGGATGATTGATTTTTTGCATTATAAATTATAAATTTTACAATGATGGTTCGAAAGAGTTAATGATGACAAAAGACAGTCAATAATAACTTAACGACAAAAGGATACAGCGCCAAGAGTTTCCATGCGTAGATGCTTATCAGTTACATGAACAGAGGCAGATATCAATGATTGGGTTGTCCTGTAAGCATATATATCGTATTGCACCATAAGTAACCACCAACTTTTTTCACATCAAAAGAAGAAAAATCAGATGCAGTTCCTACTATAATAAAAGTATAAAAGTTAAGCCTGAAACCTCGAGATATCAATGTCACTCAGCTCATTCACTCTTTTTGTAACAAACTCAATAATAGCTTGAATAGCCCCTTCAGCAGACTGCTTGACCTTGTCACATACAGCTACAGAGCAGCCATGCAGAGTTGTTGACAACTGCTAGTAATCATCACTAAAGTTGTTAATTATGTTAGTTAGAACTTAGAAGGTATTATAAAACAAAGAATAGGGAGGGAAGACAGTTGCCTCATCCTTTGTCAACAAAATGCAGAGAGAGGACACAATCCGGTTGAAAACTTCTGATGGATCAATAGAAGTATCCTGAATAGACAAACATACAGAACAGATCTTCGATCTCAGGATTTCAGTTTTTCTTTTCTGCAATTATAAAAAGCAAGAAAGAAAGACAAAAATGTACAAGCATGGAAATAAATAGGAGCAATGAACTCACATTCCTCAATATAGCTATGACGTCCTCGAGAGAAGACAAAGCACTGTAGGACAATTCTTTATCTTCGGAAGATGTACAAGGAGCTGCAGGCTTTGGAAGTGAGAGAGAAATGCTGAAAAGTTGATCAAGAATCTGGCAATAAAAAACATATATGAATATTAAATAATGAGACACAAATTATTTAGAAGGGAGCAGCAGAGCGCAAGCATTTATTAAAAAATATTATAATGTTTTACACTGTACAAATACTTCAGGAGAGACTGCAATTTATTTATACCACAGAAAAGATGTCTCAATTACTCACTTGAGCAGCTATCTTTCTAACTTCAGCGTTTGTATCTAGACAACGTGGAAGATACATTATCACCCTATCTCCCAAACACATAGCTTCACGACTTGGCAATACATATGCAGCTGGCAGTTGAACAATAATAACAATAAAATATTCTAAACATAAAAGAAATATAAATAAATAATTAGTAATGGTATATATTTACATGGTAGCTTTAAAAAATTCCCATATAGAGTTCGGTCAATTTGCTTGTTATGAACGCAAATTGCATGGCAGCCCAGGGCACAATATCCAGTAACACAAACCATCTGAAACTTGAGAAGCATCTCATGCACTGCAAGACAGCCTCTTTTTCTCTGATACTCCATGGAGGAAGAAACAAATTGATCAATTTGCCTCAAGATATAAAGTAACAGCTCCGCCCGACTTCTTCCGTCCTCTCCACTAAATTTTATATCGCCATTAATTAGTAAAAGTTAAAAGAAAACCTTTAGTCACACAGAGGCAGATCTAGTACAGAAATTTCAATATCTAAAAGGATAGTTGCATGACCAAATCTGATAAAAGAGAAACAATACAGTAATATCCAAAAGGAAATGAAAGATTAAAAAAAAATAAAAACTTCAGTACGATTGTACAACCTTCATACTTAAATTACCTATTGAGAAGAATTGCACATAAGAGAGTGATCAGGTTATTTACAAGAAGATCAGCAACTTCTACCGGATCATTTGGTATAGCAAAGAACCCTAATGTGGCCTGTCACATTCACCAGGAAAACACAGAAAGCTGAAATACTGCTACTGATACCTTCAGAAAATTAAATGGAACACATACCTTCATTACATGGTTTCTAGTTTCAACTGTTAGTTTTGGTTCTACTGAAACCAATGTAGTGCAGGCGCTTATAGCAAGTGCCTACATAACATCAAAGAAATGATAAACTCAGATTTCTCAGACTAAGGCATAATCATGTGATATCTTTTAGCTTACCTGAGTACGCAAAAGCTCATAGTAATCGACATAGCTGTCACTGTCATCTCGGCCCATTAAAGTTAATATATAATCAAGCAGTATATCCCTTCGTTTCAATGGGAATGATGCGCCACTTTCAGCGGCCTTAATGACAGCATTGCCTGAGTTAATGTTAAAGATTAAGAAGAAAAACTTGTTAATGGGTAGAGTTTGTGTTGAAATATTAGGACTTTATTCTCTCCATTTACAGTCACTAGCATAGCAAAAAATGTATTTAGCCAAAGAAAAAGAATCCATCAGCTATTCATCCATTTTTCTAGCTTATCAATTTTCATTCAGCAATGTGACTGACAACATGCTCTATCATGGTGTACTCCTGAAATCCAATTCATTAGTGGCACAGCTTCTTGTCTAATTGTGTTTCTTTTCCTTTCACGGTCCAAAGATTCACCAGCAAGATTAGGCAGGATATAAGTTGGCATTGAGCACTGTCGGGGGATTAATGGACTAGCTTCCGAAGATTCACCAGTAAGATTAGGCAGGACATAAGTGGGCAATGAGCACTATAGAGGGGAAAAATGGAATAGCTTAATTGTATTTACATATGAATCCCTACTTACACACATCAGAAAGCTCGGGTATTAATTACAAAAATATTTACAACTAATGTAGATTATTGTCTAACAAGGAGACAGCAGTGTGAACTAGATGAAAATAAACTTTATTGGTCACGTTCAAATTAACAATGTTCTTCCAATGGATTTCATTCAAAACATATTACAATGAGATCACGAGTTACTAATAAAATAACTTAAAAATGAATTCCAAACTGGAGGCACTCAAATGCAAAGAAGCCAAACAACAAGCTGAGGGTAATTTACTCATCCTAATATGTCTGACATATAACAATTAATCTAGCATAGAGAAAAAAATCACAATGGTTATAAATTATAACATGCTTTGAAGAGATAATTACAGACCTAGTAAATCAATTGCTGTGATGACAGCCTTCCTTGCCCTAGGGTGACGCACATTAAGAAGCCGTGAAAGCATGTTAGTCCCCTACAAGAAAAAAACAGGTGCGAGAAACAATTAATGTGGTGCTAATCAACTTTGACCTAACCGTAAACAATAATGTCTGGCAAAAAAAATTTAAACATTAATGAATTCAGTAAAAAAAAAAAATACAAATAACTCAAGGAAGTGAAACTCCTGAAAGTGATGCAAATGATCAATAATTTTTGAAGGCATAAGTATGAGTCAAGACATCAATTGCTTGCATTATTTAGAAAATCACAACAATGTTGCAGTTGCTCTAAAGTATGGCTCAGATTAGTTGCCACTTTATTTTTGTTGTTCTGGATAAAATCACAGTAAATTTAAACGAAAAAACAGAAAAAAAAAATTGAGAACTTTTTGGTAGCATCACAGTGGCGAACAACAAAAGAAAGACCATTGTTCAAACACTGAGTAATATGAAGGGAAGGCAAAATGACCTACAACAAGGGCATTTATTCTGGCTTCAATAACTGTTGATGGGGCATACTTCGCAGCATACCCATACATTAAAGCCAAAGCAGCATGTATATTGTCAGACTCTTCTGTTCGAAAACTATCAGAGAAGAATGACAGAATCCTGCAACAGATGATATATACAAACAGTTTCAACAAATGCGTAAAAAATAATCTAAAGAAAGGAGAAGTGATGAGAGCATGTCAATGACATGTTATGTTAGGACACAAATCAAGAACTTAGCTGTTGGCCTAAAGAATAAAAACAAATGCAATTCATGTACCCATCATTTACAGGACTTTCATCTTGAAGTGTGTACTATCTATTGAGAGAAAAAATTAGAAGTGAGGAAGAGAAGGAAGAACCAAAATGTATTTTAACTAAAAAACTCAGCTAAGATGTATGCAACACCAACCTGACAATCTCAGTTTAAACTATCATCATAAACACATGATGACACAAGAACTTTACTTCAAGTGAACTACAAGTAACTATTTCCTTAACCTATGAACTTCTTAAATCCTTAGTATCTCTAAACATAGTAACGCCTTACTTAACTAATATACTACCTCCGTTCCTATTTATAAGACCCCATTGACTTTTTTGGAGAATCTTAAGAAAATCTTAACAAAGCTAATTACATTACTTAATAATATCATATGTTGTGTTTTATTACATTATATAGTAGTTCATAATTCAAAC
>JBAGKO010000015.1:6595955-6617441 GCA_037177275.1 Acacia concinna | reverse complement strand
TATATAGTAGTTCATAATTCAAACAATATAATTTAAAGAAAAACGACAAACTTTAATGTCTTAAAGTAATGTAATTAGCTTTTTTAGGATTTTTTTAGTATTCTCCAAAAAAGTCAATGGAGTCTTATAAATAGAAACGGAGGGAGTATTAAACAAAATTCCAATATCTTTTTGGCACCCCCCATCCTAATAAACATGCCTCATTTTCCTCTGTCATTTAAGGAGATTTATTTTGTCTTGAATCTTATGATGCTTCTTCTACTTCAGTTTACAAGTGATCAAAATTGAAATTTTAATAAATGCATATATTCATAAGCTAATACCATAAATTTATAGTTTGATAAAATAACTTGTATTATGAGAGAAGGAAGATAATATGTGCTACAAAAGCTAAATTCAGAAAAGAGGATGAAATGCGTAAAATTGTTATATGAGATGAGATGGTAATACGAAAACGATGTTATAAACTAAATCCTTCAAGTCAGGCATCAACCTCTGGAATATGCTTTGTCCAACATTATCCAGAATATCCTTAAGCTTCTCTAACACTGTATCCAAGTGGGATGCAGCAACCTAAAACCAGCAGAAACTAAATAAGAAAAAAGCAATAAAAAATGGAAAAATCATCTAAAAAGTTAAACCTACTAAGTACCAATCCCATTGCCTTTGCCAATCCAAGCCTATTTGTTGGAATTGCAATGTTTGCTTGCTTGTACATCCAATCTATTTTATTGTAGACATAAGCTCTGTCAGTAATCTTTTGAAGCAGCATCCCCAAGCATCTGTAATTGAAGAACAGTATCATTTTTTAATCATCCCCTTTCCAATATATGCAAGTAGCACATAGCTTTGTAACAGCAGTAAAAGAAGGAAGCAAAAGGGTTCATAATCAAGCCAATAAAACTGGAGGAAAATATGTTAGATAAGTCCTTAGGTTCAAATTCAGGTTAAGAAAACCACATGAACTTTATGAAAGGCAAACAGTTCTTTCCTTGGGTGTCTTTCATCTCTTTCAATCTCCTTTACAATGCGTCGTCCTTCAGTATTGATTAGTTGGATTTTTACATTCACAATAAACTTGTTTCTAAGACAATAACCTTCCCTTGCATTAACTATGCAGAATTCCGGAGTGGGGCTAAAGGACACATAAATGTAGTTTTTTAATAAAGACTATTATCAACCAAGAATTGATAACTTCAGGTTACAAAAAAAAGACACAAACAAAAGGAAAAGAATACGATAAGCAGCAATTTACAAAATGATGGTTTCAAGTAAAAGTCCTGCCAAATTGCAATTTCACTTCCCCCTGATGCTTTAGTAGGAAAAAAATTAATAAAGCAGGCAAGAAGAAAACCTAGCACTCTTTTAAATTTAGGACAAACATGTAAGAATGCGTATTAAAGCCAAGTCCTATCTTGAGAGTGAGATGTAATTCATATTATCAAAATCATGGCTCAAATTAGTGCCGGGAAGCAAATTGTCCTGTGTCATTATCCTAAAGCTTTTGCATGAACCCGGAGGCTTATAGAGAAGGAGGTAGAGAACATTAAATAAGTGGAAAGGGAAACAGAAAGAACATAAATAGTAATGAACTGATGAAATATCTGACATGTCAACCATCACTAAATTTCTTTTCTACAGAATACAGCTTCAGATTATTAATAATTAAGAAAAGCAAATTGCTATGTCGTGGATAAATCACAAGCAACCTCTATCATATAAAAAGGTACAGATGTCAAACAAACTAATTGTGATGAATCAATTGACTTTCCTAATGTCTTAGCAAACCTGTAACTTGGTATTACAACCGCAATAACTTTTTCATATTATGTTTTTATAGATTATTCAACTTTTGCAGCAATCTTCTGAAACAAGGTAGAAAGTAATATCTAGTATGACGAACTTTTACTAGATTTAATTAAGCACACTTGATGGTACAGCATTGATACCGATGAAGAAGTGCAGCATGTTCATCATCAGGGTTATAGAGCTCGTAATGTTTGGTAAAAACATTTCCAAGAGACATAATCCAATCTGCATCTCGAATCACATCCAAAGATTCTGCAAGAAACTGTTAACGAAAATAAAAATAAAAATTATAAATATCTCTGGCACATCACAAGGGATTAATTATCACTTGCCGCATAATATCCGAAATTTAAATTTTTATATAATCATATTTCATAACCTCAATAAATATACCAAGTTTAAAAAAGTGTATCAATTTCTGAAATATTTTTGACCATTTCAGCAACTCTATTGGTTTCTTACATTGACCTAATGAAACATTATCGGAATTGCAAAACATTCTAAAGAATCCCATTTACCTAATTAAAACATCTCATGCACTAAACAGAAGTTTGGCTAAATGTAATATCAACATCTCATGCACTAAACAGAACTTTGGCTAAATGTAATATCTTTTTAAAGATTAAAACAACAACAAGAGAAAACAGGATGTTTCAGAATTCAATTACGCTCACATTAATTATCATGTCATCCCAAGTGTCTTGGTAAGATGGATCCTGTTTCAAGTCCTCAGTATCGCTAATATAAGACTTCATCTTTGGAATCTAGAGCTTGCCAAACACACAAATTAATTACAATTGGATATGTGATCAGCATCTCAAACTTGTCAGCAATACGAGAAAGCAGAACATAACAAAGAATAACTTGTGAAGCCTATGGATGATTTATTACTAAAATTCACAAATAAATAGTAATAAATTAAGAAATAATAGAGAGGTTTTAGAGCTGATAAACTGTATGTCTTGTTCAAGTGCTTTAAAAGACAATAGAAACGAATAAAAAGGCAATCAATATAACATACAAAAGCAGAATGGGTGAGTATACTAGTACCATTTATTGATGAGATTGTTGATTTACTTTTCTTTTAACACCATTTAGTTTTTATTAAAAAAAATCCTAAATCCCGTGCAAGTGCATGACTTTGCAGCTAGTATCCATAGTTTCAATATTCACATCAGCTTCTTTACATGCAAGAGAAAGTAATTCTAGAAAAACTATGAAATATTGTAGTGTGGTGATGACTTCTTTTACCATACTTCTATTTAGCTAGTAATTTAATCAAAGGGTGTCTGTTATGGATTAACGGACAGAAAGCTGTTCAACTCTCTCTCTCTCTGTTTTTTTTTGCCATCTAAAGCTGTTCAACTCTAAAGATTATAAAGCTTTTTCCCTTGCTCTTGAATACTAATTCTCCATTTTTTTATTGTTCTCTTTTCTCCTAAAAAAATTCTTTTTACCAAAAAAAAAAAAGTATTTTCAAAGACCTTAGCTCATCTTGAATCTTTACCACAAACTACCAGCTCATCTTGCAGGTATCACAATTCTTAATTCACATAGAACTTGGCATAAACTATGTATTTAGCTATATTGCCACCTTATCAACTATAAAAAAAATTTCAGAGTCACGCAGAACTTAAGACTTCAATATAATTAAAAATGAATCTCTAGCTCAAACAATTACCTCTTCTTGCCAAAACAAAATGATATTTTTTGGAAATAAAGGTGCCAGATGACAAAGAACCTGCAAAAAGAAAGTATTCCTTTGAAAATAATTACTAAAAGTTGAGACTAATCTACTTTGATAAATTGACCTCAAAATATCAAGAAATATGTTCAAAGAAAAAGGCAAAAGTGCCTTCAAGTTGAAATACAATCTTTTTTTCTCTCCAAATATAAAGGCAAGCTTAAGCTTGAAGAGACGGACAACATCTAGGTCCTCAAACAAGGTTCAACCTGGCAGTATCTAGTTGAAATACAATCTATAAACTAAAGATTATACAAAATAAGACCACTGGAATGAGACCATACATGTAATCCCTTGTCCATAGAAAAAGTTGTGTATGTCTCCACACATGCATACACAATATTAAGGAAGAAAAATTGCCGAGACAGGTGACAATATTTGTGTTCTAGCCGAAAGCAAGAACTGTTCTGTAGATGCTAAGTTAAAGCAGACTAAAAACAGATTATCTCCCCTTTCCCACTGATATTTAATTATAAGCTATGCAATAAGATTATAGGTATATTTGCCAAACAATAATTTATTATGGAAAAAGTGCGCAATATTCAAGGATTAGATGGTCTCACTGTCAAAATCTGGGTAGCCAGCTGATCCCTAGCCAGAGGATTGTGTAAAAGCACCACCAAACGAGCAAAAAGGTCCTATAAACAAATCCATAATGTGTTATAAAATTAGGACTGAAGTGCGAAACAAAATGATCTTATGGTTAAAAAAAAAAGACAATCAACTGAGGATCATACCTCAACAGTTGGTATATCAACACGGGTTTTACACAGACACAACATATCATTGCCATAAGATCGATGCCGCCACAATTCTGAGATGCATCTGCAAACCTATAAAAGTAGCAATGATATGCCAGAAAAACTTCTGCATGGATAGAACTTCATTTTCACAACAAATGCATGTAAATGTCCAGACATTTTGTAATAGAAAAATATTTCTTCAAGAACAAACGGACATAAAACCTGAAGCTATGCATGAAAAAAAATATAATACTAATAATCAAGCATCTGATAATCAGATTTAACTACCCTATGATAAGTTTCATAGGAAAGAGTATCAAACTCTCACCACAGCAACTGCACCGGTGTAGGCCCGTGGAATAATCATCTTCAAGAGAAAAGGCCAAAGAATGTTCTGAAAAAAATTCAACAATGGTTTTTACGTGAAACTAGTAGATAGGGAATTGCTAGAACTAACAGGTTTCAAGAAACTATGGAAATCGCTTCCACAAATTTTGATGGATAAGGAGAGGATTTAATTTACCTCCATTTCAGGAATTGTAATAGTCATTAAAAGGAGACCTTTCTCACAAATTGCTCTTAACTCTTCCAGTGTAACCGCACCAATTTTCATCTGAGAAGAATAGCAGGGTTAGGAATTGTAATAAACATGATGAGTGCTGAACTACACTGCAAAGCAGAGAGCCAGAGAGTATATTTCTCTAAACGAGAGAAAAATACACCAAATCAGTATTGAAAAAATTGACCATCAAAGAGGAAAACAACACTTAAAAATTCTTGTAAAAATTATGACATATTAGAGTTGGAAAGTTTAAAATAGATGAAAATGACAAGAGGAAGAACAAATGCGTACCTCTACTCTCTTGTTTGCACTACTCTCAATGTTACTCTGATTTTGATTTGTTAAAGCACAATTGCGTACAAGGTATTCAACGAACAACTCTCCACAAGTGCCAACCAAGTAAAAGTGCGAGGCCATGACCACAATTAACTAACAACGAATGATCAAATCTCAAATATGGAAGACAGCAAAAGGTACTCTAACAAACCAAACGAGGCAGAAGGTGTACAATATTGAAAGAAACAATAAAAAAAATTAATCCATAGTGATTTACCTCTGAAAGTGCCATTTTCACACCTAAATTCTGCTCATCTAATAAAAACTTGACAGCTTCAACTAGAAAAGGCCTTTTAACATGCCAAACTTCAGACAACCTTCACAGAGAATTTTAGTGAGCTCCTATTAGAGAATTGATGATAATTAGCATGAGAATTAATAAAGAAGAAACCTTGGCAATAGATGCTTCAAAACACAAAGTGCACCAAAGGTCAATTGTTCTTCCCTCAACCTGCATTTCTGACAGTAAAGAACCATAGAGGAGAAGTTATGATCAAATTAAAGAAAGATGATACTTTTTTCTTTCTTTTTTTTTTCTTTGTGTGTAATAAAAGAAGATAATTTAATAGAATGAAAGATCAAACGGATGAAAATGAAGACAAATCCTTATTCCACTCATTTTTATTTCTAAAGTATGAATTTGTTGATGCAAGTTCTTTTTAAACATGATATCTGTTAGGATTAGTTTCTGCGAGTAGGACTTTGTAGAAATAAACGAGTAAATTACTTTTGATTTCCCTTGAATTTTAGCAAGAGTTGCAGGTACTTACATTTACAAGGAACGTAAACAAATCATCTGGATACACTAAGCCAACTGTCAGAAAGCAATGTTGCACCTCATTATACATCTGTTGTACAGTTTACAATAAATTACACATCTTTTCTTTTAAGGGGAAAAAATCATTACAAGAGAACTGGAACTCAATATAAAGAAAAAACAAAATATAAGCTCAAAAAAATCACCAAACCCTCTGCAATTCTCAAAAAGCAACCAGAACCCCCTTCCCAAAAAAAATGAAAAAACAAAAAAGAAAAGAAACACCGCACTTTGATTCAAGTATATGTGCTTATAAGTTTGGGCCTATAACATGTTATCCTAATACTAGCAGGATGCATTTCATGTATTTCTTTCACTAATCAGTATGAGTGTAGGCGCACATGTACCATAGTTCTTTCTCTAACTACTATGGAGGTTTTCTTTTCTTTTTCTTTTTCTTTTTTTTTTTGGGCCAAGTTACTGATAAACCATAGTACAAGGATTACACAGCACTCGGAAAGTCTCAGTTCCAAGCAAAACAATTCTTATACGATTATGAAAAATTCAGGTGCTCAGTTCTCACGTTCTTAATTCTAATTTTCAAATCATATTTCGTCGATGCCCATGCTACATGACTTTGCTCCATTAACAAAGGGGGCAATTCTAATCCACAATTAACCAATTCGCCACCCTCAGCTAATAACGATCTCCAATATCTCTCAAAAAATTGAACAAACATAAACTAAAATCATCAAGTGAAATGGGCCCCACCAACTTCAAGGAATTCAAACATGAAAAAGAAAAAGAAAACGAAAATAAAAAAATTAAAAATTATCTTACAGTTATAATTATGATATGCAACTAAATACTACAAATGAAATGGGCAGTATTACCTTCAATCCCAGTGAGAAATCTGATTTTTCTTTGCTGTTATAATTAATACAAATCACATGCAGAAGGGTCGACAGAATCATTGTTAGGTCCTACATATCAACAAAATTTCATAAATAGATGCAAAAATAAAAAATAAAAAATTCTCAACTCAAGTTCTTGGAAACAATTTACAACGCATGTATGCTTGGCCATATATTAATATTGTTAGCAATGGATAGATGAGAAATATGTAACAACATGAAAAGGAAAAGAAAGCCAATCGAAGTACACAATATCAGGTTAGACCAGCAATTCACATGATCAAAAAAAAAAAAAAAAAACTAAGTAACATAATGATACAGGCCAAAAACCATAGGAGAACTAGAGTCTAAGAAAAAGATACTCAACTAACAAGGAACTTTTAAATATGAACTTTAATTTAATTACCTCATAGTCAAGCAAAGGAGGACCACTTTCTGATAGTAAAGATGCATTTAAGAGGTTGTGGATACTACATGTGGCCAAAAAAGCTATATCTTGATTCTTCTTATACCTGACAACAGGAAAAAAAGATAATTGAACTGTATCATAAATAGCGTGGTTACTCCAAATATTTGTAGTATTCCTGTCTCGCACCAAAACAAACTCAAGCAATGAGAAAATTATAAAGCCAATACTCGAAATGTTATGCACAAAACAAAAGAAGTCAATTGAATATGCAGTTTGAAGCAAAATGTAGGTGAATCTTACAAATCCAATATTGTAGGAATAAGCCTTGGTAAAGCTGCCTTCAATTGAGTTCGTGTTATAAGACCAACCATCTGACCTAAGGCTTCCACTGATGCTACCCGGACCTAAATCCCAACAAGTTGAAAGGAGAAAAAGACAAATATGAATCAAATGAACACGATGAGAAAAACATATTTAAATTATTTTTAACACTCCCCACAAGTTGGTGAGTGAATAACTTCCCAGCCAAGCTTGGCAATTAAATCTACAAGTTGGTCACAAGAAGAAACAAAAGGAGTACAAATTATATTTTTTGTCAAAGAGTCTACTTCAACATGCTTGATACAGTCATGTTTATACCAGATTATTAGCATTGTTGATAGTGGATTTATAATGAAAATAGAACTTCACTGAACCTTCCGCGTTAATCTTCAAATCTTCAACATGCTTAATTCAGTATTGTGACTCACATTAGCATTTCTCTATTGGGGACCAAAAAGAAAAAAGAAAAAGAAGTAGAAAGAAAAGAGGGATATAGCAGCAAAAGAATCCAAATCAATAAAAGAAGAGCTATTACAGGCAAACCTTTAGATCACGTGAAGCAGCCCAAACTCTCAACAAAAGCTCAAAAGCAGAATTTAGAAAGGACCTGCACTACTTGCGATATTCTTTAGACGGGAAGAAGGGAAATAAAATATCAGAATTCACGAAAAGAACTAGAATACTGTATTTTCTCACATGACATCACCATCAAGGGAGGAATGTGTGGGGCAATCCATACTCCATTGGCAAGCTGCTTGACACCAGCACTTAAATGCTGCAAAGGGATAACAAACGTTACAACTAACATGAAAATGAATGAAATAGATGGCATGGACTCCAGTAATAATACATTTGACTCAGACAGTTAAAACCCCCCAAACTCCCTTTCCCTCCGCACTTGTACATGGAAAAAAAGAAACAAATTACAATGAGGGCATCAAATTTTGTTTCATAGGAGTCAAGGTAAAAGTTGGAGCCTAAAGTAAAGGCGAAGGCTTCATAGTTTATAAAATCGCATAGAGCCAAGACAAATTAAGTGGAAACGTCTTCCTATTATCTATGAACAAAAAATCCACTTATCCAACATTATAGTCTAAATCTTAAATAAACATTTAAAATGGAGCCAAAATACTGCCAAAGCTAACATGCTTTAACAAGAAAAAGCTTGTACTACTCATCTTTAAGATACGTACAAGTCAAAATTTACATTTTATCCAAAATGTTTATCAAAATAAGAAGCCTAGGAATTTTTTTCCAATAGAAAATGTTTTTTTTAGATAAAAGAATAAATTTTATCTCAATAATATGAGAGAAAGATATCCAGTTAGACAAGATGAATGAAAAAGAGAAAGCAAATACAGCCACAATATGACAATAATGCAAGAGAATGCTCCAATTGTCTGCGTGACTACTAAGAAGTGTCTTGAAAGGAGTCATGCCTTGAACAACAAAGAGATGTCAAAAACACAATGTCGCAATGAAAATTTTTAGACAAAAATATCCTTCTAAATTACAAATATTCCCCTCTTCCCAAAGACAACAAAGGTTAGCATACAAAGCACCAATATAGCAGTCCGCTATTCACAATCGAGCCAAAAATTCTAAACTGAATGAATCAGAAGAAAATGCTTCAAATTTAAAGGCATACCTAAGAATCACTAAACAGACCAAAAAGCTCATTTCACAGTTAACTAGCTAATGGGTAAAGCAAATAAGAGTACTGTTGTTTTTTAATGAAAGAGACACTGCAAAATATTTTTAGCACCAATATTATTGAATATGCTGCTCAAATGAATGGCTTGACTTTGGAAGGGATCATAGTCTGCTTTGGGACCTCGCTCCCGATATTATCCACTTTAGAACCCATTTTAATATGGTGTCGTCAGAAAATCTACAACATGATTTTCCTTATAAATGAAAAAAATAAGCCTCTAATACCACCTATAACATCTTAGAGCTCACTCTCTATATTGTTCGCTTTGAACCCGTTATCCCTCATAGCTCTAAAATTCAAGGGGAGATATCCAAACCCTTATAAGACATCTTTCTTTTCCCTCCCAAGCCGTCGTGAAACATCACATCTATAATTGATTGCAATCCTCCACTTTTTCATGTCTACATGTATATGATGTATTATCTTCTTCCCAACCGGACATGAAACTTGCTCAAATAATTTGACAAAAAATTTAATTTTAGAGATTGTGCATCACACACCCACCTACAACTTCGACCATTTCAAAACAAGTAGCAAAATATACCACATCCAACCCTGAATTTAGATGTGTAGAGTTTAAATCATTTGGCTATCAAGAAAGCACAAAAAAAGTATCGCCACACCATTTGCAAAAATTGGCCGGTGTGCATCTCGCACGTTTCCGAGAATTGGCAGAATTTGTGAAAGAACACCTTTCCAACGGGGAATGAACTGCATTGCTGTAGCAGATGTACAAGGAAGAAAAAATCAGTGCTTAGTGCAGAATTGAACCCACCCCCACTCCCAAAAAAATAGACTTGAAAATTGTAATTACAGAAAAGGTTCAAGGCACAATTTACTTACGGTGAGAAGAAGCAAATTCTGCAAGAATTTGGACCATGGCTGGTAATGCTGAAGTTGGCCCTGATAATTGAAGATAAATCTCTTCCATCATCTGCAATTCCAATCCAAGAGAGAGGCCAGGAGAAATTAGACAAAAATCAAGAGGTAAAGATAACTGGGATTCCAATGAGAGCTCTATCTAAGGATCTTTTTCTTTCTGCCTGTCCCTTTATCTATGTCTTTTCGTTCTATATTAAAAGAAAGAATATTTAAAGATAATTTTAACAAGATAAAAGCAGGGAAAATAGCTCACTAGGTCAGGTAAATGTGATCCTATTGCAACAAGTAGGCTCGTTGCCGCTTGTAGCCAATTAGAATTGAGGTCCTGCAGATGAAGCACAGGAACTAGTCATGTATTCCAATTAAGATAATAAAGCGCAGAATTTGATGAAGCCATTAATTAAGATGTCCTAAGATAACTATCATAACAAGAGAATGATACACAGGGGACGAACCTACCAGGCTTCGGATGAGATAATCATTTTATATGCAAAGTGGAAAGACAAAAGAGTTGATATCTGAGAGTACTACGGTAAAATTCTACCAAACCTTAAAACTGAATGTGTTTACGACTAGATGAAAAAGGGACTGTTGTGAACGAGGAACATCGTCAAACAAATTCAAGTTAGCGTCAACACTTACAGACATCCAAATTGCACAGTTCAAAATGTAAAGCATTCAATAGCTGCAGCATAATTAAGGCATTCCTTAATGAAAACAGAGACCTTAGAGGGTATAATCTCGGAGGTAGCAATTTTCGAGAGCTTTGCCATAAAAGGTTTATCAATTTCTCTTTTGTCTAGCGCTCGAACTCCATGTGCCATCACTTGAAAAATTTCCGACATGTTGCCGAATCGCTGGAACATCAAAATCCCAAACCAGAGGAAATATTTAACAGTACCGTCCTTGAACTTCTCTTTCGTTATCAATTTCAACGAAATGTCAATAAAAAAAATATTCAGAAGTACCCTACGTCCTCCTCGGGATTCCGCCGCGCAGCACTCAAGAACTAGGAGTGGATTCCTGCAAACGCAATGCCGTGAGATTCAGGGAGCAGCGGAATACGGTGACAGAATAAACAAAACGGCAGCGTTATATAGATAGATAATCACAAGGCAGCAATGTCTTTGAGAGAGGCCACGGAGGTGGCTCTGACGAGAGAAGAATCATCGGCGAGTAGCGACACCAGAACCTGGACGGCCTCTGCGAGAGAGTGAAACAGATCAGAGACTAAGGAGTGATAATTTAACGAGCATGGAAGATATATTTGCGCAGAGGAATGTAACTACCGGAGTCAGCCATGGAAATGTTGGTTGATGAGAACCAGAGAAAAGCGCGGCAACATGTATAAATTAGCGCGTCTTGGCGGTGCAGTGGCAACGGTCATTTTTTCCCCTTCATGATTAAGCCGACACAGTAATCAAATCAATCGCCCAGAATTATCAATCAAATCAGGAGCAGAAAGAAAGTTAACGTGATGGCGATACGTTCTTTTTGAAAATACGGCGGAAGTTAAATTAAAGAGAGAGCGAGCGTTTTTCCTCCCACTGTAGAAGAATGTCCGGCTAACCCCGGATGGATCATTCAATTGTTGTTAATTGCCAATCACCTGTCAAAGTACATAAAGGTTATTAATAATATTATACAAAATCTCAATAATGCCAACGCAAAATTAATATGCATAACTCGCTTACATTTTAAGAAAAAATGACAGAAAAATAATTTTAAAATTGTAAAATTCTCAATCAAGTATTTCCAATAAAATAAATTGTGAATTATTTATCAAATTTGGTTTTGAAGTCTTTTTACCTATAGTGTTCCCCCCCTCATTTCAACCTAAAGGTAAAATTACTTATTTTGGTAAAAATAATATACCAGTAACTTTTTTTTTTAGAAAAATTGTGTTTTAGTCACGACTAACAGAATATATCACAAAATGATCCTGTGAAATCACGTAATTTTAAGGCATTAATTATTTAATAAAAAAATTATTTTCTCTCTTCCCCCTCTGACTAACAGGATAGACGCGTCAGTCAAACTCCCTCCCTCCCTCTTTCTCTCCGGTTGACAATTTAGGGTATTTCTATTGACAACTCAATGTGTTTCCATTGATAACTCAATGTGATATCATTACCAATTATATCTCACTCTCTCTCTCCCCCATTGACAACTTCATGTGCCCTATTGGCAGGTTAGGGTGTTTACATTGACCACTTAGTATATTTTCATTAACAACTTAATGTTATAGTTGTGAGGTATAGTTGTCAATGAAAACACACTGAATTGTCAATGAAGACATGTGTGAGTTATTAGTGAAAACACCCTAAATTGTCAAAGGGGAAGGGATGGAGGGAAAGAGAGACTGACATGTCAGTCGTGTCAGTCAGAGAGGAGAGAGAGAGAAAATTATTTTTTATTAAGGAATTAATACCCTCTTTTGCAATTACACAATTTTATGGGATTGTTTTGTAGTATATTTGTTGGTTAAGATCAAATTGCAAATTTCTTTTTTTTTTTTTTATGAACAACGTACGGATGTAACTAGCATTTCTTTACGCCATGCGATGTACCCTTAATTCTATGATATTTTTAATTTATAGGAAATTGTTGGGTTGGAGGAGAGCATAGGGATTTTGTTCCCTTTCTCCTTTTAATTTTTTTAAGAAAATATTGGTTGGTGGGAGGGAGAAAAAAAGAGGGGAGATACAAATATAAAAATATAAATTCATTTATCTGAACGAATTATTGAAAAGAAAACTTGTAGAGTGAATTAGAAAAATGAACAAGGTATTGAGTTAATGCGTGTGGAAAAAGCGTTGGTCCAGGCACAAATATAAAGGAAAGTTAAAGAAGGAAAAAGGGAGAATTTCAATAAATGACCGTAATTGGGAATTAATATCAGTGTAGTCTATAAACAAGTAAATGAGTTATATGAACATGTATTTTTCTTGTTCATACAGCTCATTCACTTATTTATGAACTGCGCTAATATTGATTCCCAACTGCAGTCTCTTACTGAATTTCCATCAAAGAAAAACAGTATAGATGTCGTTTCAAGAGAGAAAAAGTGGTAGCTAGGTGAGGTGTATATATAATACATAGTATATCCATAATCCATCCATGTTGGTCGTCGTTTTGTGGTTAAATTTTAGGGTTGGGGTGGACGATGCGGAAGAAGCTAAGGTGGTAGTGTTTGTGTGTGTGAGTGAGATTTGGCTGTAGCGTAATGTTATTTTACGGGGTTTCCTCATAATTGCGAGGCAGCAGGAATAAGACGCAGAGATGGAGCTGGGGAGGAGGCAAATCATGCTTGAAAATGGCCCTAATAATATCTTTAGTGGTTGAGTGCTCTTGCCCCCTTCCTCCTTGGCCGTATATCAGTGATACATAATGTTTCATGGATATAGAGGAGAAATTTTCAATCATTCAACTCCTTACACAAGTTCCTGAATACTCCCATTTGAAACATGTTAAAAACAAGAGCCAGGGCTCACTGTTAGCCTCCCAGAGAGATTATTATGATATCAAATAGAAATAGGGGAACCAGCTAGAGCTTATAATATAGGAACAGAGGTTTTATATATATATATAATATATAATATGATATAAGATTAGTAGTAGAAAAGCTGTAATAATCATCCAAATAGAGATGGGCATAACAAAAAAAGTATGGGTCTAACGACTGCATAATTAGTGGGGTAATAATCCAGGCACGTGTCAGAGAATAACCATTATTACTGTTATAAAAAGGTTTGTGCACAGAATAGTATGTGTTGAATATTAGCGCATGTTTGGCATTACTTTTCCAACGATAGCACAGATATTTAGGTACTTTTGTTGTGGATAAATTTTTTTTCCGTTTGGCTTGACGATTCCATCCATTGGACACAATACCTTCATCGGCAAAAAAGTAGAAGCAACATCATGGATGTTTTTCATCCATATGATTTGTGATGGCAACTGTTTTTTTTTTTCTTGTTATAATTTACTTTTTCTAATATTAATTATAAGATCTAATTGACTTTTTAAAAAATCTTAAGAAAGCTAATAATCTTATTTTAATGTATTAAAATTTATCGTTCTCTTCAAACTATTTTTTTACTTATTAACTAATATATAATATGATAAAACATAACATATGATATAATTAAGTAGCCTATTTTGCTTCTTTCACTTCTCTAAAAAAAATTAATTGGGTCTTATAATTAGGATCGAATGTACTATAAATATCATATTATATATAATTAGGACTGAAGATATTATAAATATCACACATCCTTTATATGTAATAAAGCTTCCTCTTGTCCTAATTATAAGACCCAGTAGATTTTTTTTTGAGAGATTAAGGAAACCAAAGGATTTAACTGGGTCTTATAGTTAGGACCGGAAGTAGTATAAACATCATGCTATATTTATATGTAATAAGACTCTCTCCGCTCCTAATTATAAGACCCAGTTGATTTTTTAGAGAGATTAAAGAAGCTAAAAGAGTCAACTAGATTTTATAATTAGCACAAGAGGTAATATAAATATCACAATATATTTAGATATGTGTGTACGTAATCTATATAATATGATTCATACATTTTTCTTTCATTTTCTATCAAAAGTAACTTTTACAAAATTTTAACCAAACAAGTTTTACTTTTACATTAGTAACTTATAAGTAACTTCTGCAATCTTTATTCCAAACACAAATTAAATTACTCAATCTTACTTTTATTCAATATTACTTTTATTCAATCTTACTTTAACTCAATCTTACTTTTTCAAAAGTACCAATTACAATCTTTAATCCAAACACACCACGTATCTTCATGGGTAGTTGTTACAGAGTAAGAATACTGAGTGAGTAGATTTTGGACCTTCGTATTCCACAAGGCCCGGCCCAGTCTGTTGTCAGAGTTTGTGAACAACTGCGGCTTCCTAGTTCATACTAAAATGGATCCACTCACTCGGTCATGCTGTAAAGTACCTGGTAGTTCACAGTGATAGTCAGTAGGCCCATTTTGGATTTTTGACCCCATGCCCGGGCTAGACGGCTAGACCCACCAACCAGATTCCAGAAGACGTTGGATGTGTTATTTTATTTTTTATTTTAGTTTTTATGATCATATATACGCTTTTCTTCAACAGTCACGCAGATATTTTCTTATCTTGTAAAAGCATGCTCTTTTTTGTTGAAAAGAAAAAGCATCAATTATTTACTTATCTTAGTTGTTTCGCCCAGGTTAGAAGTATATTTTTAACTTGCAATGTAGACCGGAAATGTTTTGGCAATTAAAACTATATCAAAAGAAATATTTTGATAAAAAATTTAAATTATCGGCTGGCATCATGAATTCATGATTCACCGGATATTACTAGCGAGGCTGGATCCATCTGAACGACATTGAAAACAATATTAATGTATATTTCAACAAAAATTTTAAAACTTTATGCGTTGTCTCAAAAAGAATGAAAGAAAGAAAGTTACAGTGTTATAAATTGTATTTTATGAAAAACAAAACTTATGTTAAGTTATTTAAATTAAGTGGGTCTATGAAGTCAATAAAAATGTGTCATATGTATTATTTGTCTATATTCATACTTAACCCTAAAACATGATTTAACACCGTTACCCCCAAAACATGATTTAACATGAAAAAAACATACACATAGCATGTTATAACTGTCTTCATAGATTTACTTGATTAAGTTTGTCCTTCATAAAATACAATTTATAATGACTTTTAATTTTCATTGACAGTGTAATTGAAGTGTTTATTCAGTGGCCAGTACTATATATATTCCGACACACGTGTTTGAAGGCATTAAGGAAATCGAAAGAAATATTTATATATATATATATATATATATCCAAATACCGAAAGATGTATCAGTAACACAGTACTATCGCCATTAAAAAGCAGGCTACTTTTATTCCACTCACGAGACACTTAATTATTTCACGCGCATTCTTTTTTGTCACCTGGATACGTAGTTAATTCAATAAGAGAGTCCATCCATCTTCTGCATGGCGTTCAAGGACAGAATGTGATGAAATAGTTAGGGCCTCCTTTACAGGTGAAGGTGCTGCTCTTGTCATCATAAGCGTAGCTGTAAGCATCAGGGCACTATGCTTCTCAAAAATCTCAGAGTACTTGGTGGGCGGGCATTTGTTCGGCCCGCCAGCAAAGCTCCCGGTACAACAGTACTCAGGCTTATTGAAGGCCAAGCAAACACTCTTGCAAGCGATCACCTTCCCATCTGAGCCCTTCATCTGCAGCTGCGCCGGGCACACGGCGTTGGTGTTAGCCCGACAGCTCGACGGCTTGCAGTCGCCGTTCCCGCCTTGCGGAGCTATGGACATGGGGACGTTGAAGCCATCCACGTTGCTCACGTCGTAGAAATCCTGTCCTTTGTTGGGCGCCACAGTGAGCTCAGCTAGGGTTGCGGGCGGGACTGCACCGGCACCGTTGCATGCTACTTGGCCGGAGCCACAGTCTGCGGTGGCGCAGGTGAACTTGCCTGCCTTGGTAGAGCAGCCGGTTCGAGCCCAGAAGCGACCCGACCATGGAGATGGAACTACGACGGTGGTGGACTTTCCCCTTGTAAGCTCAAACCCAGTCTTGGACAGTTGAGGCTTTCTGTCACCGGTCAGAATTCCCGGCCATACTGTGTATGAACACGAGTTTTTGAAAGTGATAGTGGCAGCTTGAGATCCTGCATGAAATTAAACATACATGTGCATTACAATGCGATATAAATATGTACTTTTGCAATATGATATATATACAAAAGTAATATTACTTCCGTCATATATACAAGATTCAAATGACTTTTTTTAATAAATTAAGAAAACTAGTTAAATCGTTTTAAAAAGTATATATATATATTTATGACTAGGTATTTCATGGCGTGAGTATATTATATGATGTTGGTAATAAGGAAATATTTGAGTAGAGAATGAGAAGGAAGGATGAGGGAGGAAGGGAATGTGTAGGCACTCAGGCTTGAGACGTTGGACTGAATCTGAATGTGGGGCGCGTGACCCTCCATCGGATTCATGTCGATCGATTGCCCTTCGCTTACGCTAAATGCATAAATCAATATTCTCGAAGGACAAAAAAAAAGGGACAGTTCCAAGGGACAGCCCCTCGTCCTATGCCCTAGATATTCAAATAGAAATTAAAAGCAATGGTCTGGGTTCAGTCATAAGTAGTAAACACGGTGGCATGCCCGGAGGGGAAGGGCATTGAACAAAAAGTTTGTGGGGTTACGTGAGATGAGTCATATAGTTGTTATCCATATGTCTATTTTAGTTTTAGACTCAAAAGCAAGTTAAGTGCAGCCATTGGTCCCAGGATCAATTTTAATTTCTGCTTGTTTCCCAATAAATTCTAACTCTAGCATTCGCAGAACCTGCGTTTGTTTTTATTTATGCGATGATGAAAAAACGGATGGGAACTAAGGACGGAAATTTTTGTTTCCCATCTACCTTTAATGAACCTCCTCTCCCATAGGTTGAACCAAACACACCCTTAAACCGAAATTTGTGGGGGAAACTGATGTAAATCTGCTGTCACTTTGGACTTGAGGAACTCTCTACTTCCTTCCACACCTCAATGAATGCTCAGAGTCACTTTTCTTCCCTTCCATTGGCTTCATAAGCATGCTTCTTCTTCTTGGTTTTTATAGTATTCATTAGAAGAGAATGTTATATGATCAGCATGAAACTACATCAAACTCCTGTCTTAATAATGTCAGATACTGCATGTGCACTTGTTTGGAATGGCTCCACACGCACATTTTATCACCGAGCATTGAATTCAGCATGCACGTACGCACGGTTTGTTCAGATTTTTTGGGAAGTATTATGGTCATTCAATAAGAAGGGGTTCCATTTTTTTCAAATGAAGGATTTAATCAAGGACCTATATTAATTCTAATTAAGTTTCTGACAACTGATTGCAAAGTTGGTCTTTTGGAACTTTCAATTCATAGATGTAGCCATCGACCTTTGTTTTGAAACAAGAATTGGGTATTATCCAATGAAAAAAAAAAAAACTATACCTACTTACCGGCTTTAATTTCTCGTATAAGCTCCAACCCACATACACGTAAGTATACTTAATTTAACCGTGTTGAATCGCTCTGTCTGTAGCATTCTTTTATTCATCGTTCTGTATTTTATAAGAGTAGAATATATTAACTAAAAATAAGCAGCCGAAATTACTCTAATACTGCTTGCATTTGTAATTATTTTGTGAGAATACATAATTATGTGTAAGCAAACAATGAGGAAAAAATTGAGTATGTGGATTGATTAACGGCGAGAGTTAATGCGTGTTTGGATTAACATAAAATTTTTTTTTTTTTAACCTGAAGGTATATGTGCTTGAAGCATTCAGAAAACCAAGAGAAACAAAATAGTATAGGTTTTCACACCTTTCTCCATATGCATTTGATCACCATCGATAATAAAGGGGTAGAAGGATGTATCCATTGAACTACTTCTCCATTTCCTTTTCGTACCTTTAGAAATTTTTAATGGTTGGTATTTAAGATTTTACAATAATATATTATAATCTTAAATAATAAAAATTATACAAATAAATTTAAATTAATAAAATTTAATGTCAAAATTTTCAAACGTGTCAAGATAATAAGTAAAAAAGTATAAAATATTTTAATTAAAAATAAGCATAATAGAAATGTTTAGATATATCATTTTAACAGCTCAAATTTATTTTTGAATTTAAATAAAAATTATAATTTATGTTATTTAAAATTATAATATATTTTTATAAAATCTTAATCTCAACCATTAAAATGTAGAAGTTAATCTACCGGTAGAAAAAGGAAATGAAAAGGGCGGTCATGAAGACACCTCTCCTCAACAAAAACAAAAGTCATTCACCATTAAATGCAGCGAATTCATTCCTTTCAAGATACATTTATTTTTTCCCATTATTACTTATCGACCACGCTTTTTAGTTTCTGATCGATTTCAGTGGAGATCTCATGATGGACCCTCCTACAAAGCCATTCGTACTGTTAAAAACGGGTATGTTTGTGTTAAATAGCTGTTCAAGCCTTGGCGTTACAGAGTAAGTAGGTTTTGGACCTCCATATTCCAAGAGGCCTGGTCCAGGATGTTGTCGGAAGTTTTGCATAACTGTGTCTTCTTAGTCAAAATGGATCCAAATTACTTGGTCCACCTAGTACTTTATATTGGTTATTGGTGGGCCCATTTTAGATTCTTGACCCTCATGCCTGGGTTAGACTGCCAGGGTCCACCCCAGAGGGCATTTGATATGTGATTTCAATTTGAATTTTGTGTGTGATTATTTTTTTCTTCAGAAATCAGAAGAGATGTTTTATTATTTTTAAAAATGTACATTTTTTTAATAAAAAACTGAAGCATAAATACTTTTATTATTTTGAAAATTTTTTACTAAAATTTGTTTACTATATTACATTTATGTAATACACTTATTTCAATTTAGATCCATATTTCTGAATTCATGATCCATTGGATATCACTGGTGAAGTTCGATCGAAACAACACTGAAAAGAATACTCCTTCTGTCTAAATGGTCAGAGATATAATATCTTATATCTTTTTTTTTTTTCAATTTTGCCCTTATTCAATATCAATATATTAATGCTTGTGTTGACTATAAAAGTTATCATTCCCGAGAAAAAAGGGGCAGGGGAGAGAGAGTGGTGAACTCTAATAAAAGTATTATCTCTCTTATTTCATACTCCCTTCGACCCTTATATATAATATACTTTTATTTGAATATGCTTGTCCCTTTTTTTAAAATACCATTTGACTTTATCTCTATAATAAATGCACTTTTTTTTATTTTACCCTTATTCTTGCACATCATTTATTGCTCATACATTGTCTTTCTTCCTTCTTTTTTTTTCATCCTTACTCTTTCTCTCTGTCATTCATAAATATGGGTACTTTTGAAAAAACATACATATTTTTTACATATTTATTACTTTTAACTATTTTCCTGTAATCCCGCAATTTAGTTAAAGGTATCTTATATATAGGAACAGAGGAGTATCTCCTCATCAATAAAGGTATTTTAATATAAAAATAATAATTCTGACATATTTATTATTCTTAACAGTTACCTCCAACCATAAGATTTAGTTAAACATCTTTTATAGTTTGAGAAGGATAGAGTAGTATTTTCTTTTTAACTCAATGTGGTCTTCCTAGCTTATATATGTATACAGCTGTAACTAGCCTTGAATTTTTAACAACTCCAGTTACATTTTGGATGCTAGGAGTAGTATAAAGATAATATATTTCGAAAGTTATAAGTGTGTGGGAAAAATGTTAAGAAGGTTATTGTGTCATGTTGTTGAGTATTACCTCCGATCCTAAATATAAAAATCAGTTGGTTTTTTTAAAATATCTAAAAAAGTTAGTTAAACTATCTTAAAGCATTCAAATTTATCATTTTTTTTAATTATTTTATTTGACTAATAAAATAATACATAATATAGTAAATACAATATATGATATAATTAAGTAACTTATTCTTACAAACAAACAAAAAAGATAACTTATTTTATTTTATTAATCTTTAAAAAAATTAACTGATTTTTATAATTAAAAAAGAAAAAGATAATATAATTAATAACATTAATATTGTCAGCATTTCCAAATCCCAATTTATAACGACTTCTTATTTCATTGACTGCGTAACTGAAGTATTTGTTTAGTATAGCCACTACTACTATATTAGTACATATACCGACTACGTATGTGTTTGAACTTTGAAGTCACTCAGAAAATCGAAAGAAACATGATATATATATATATATATATATCCTTCTCCAGATACAGAAAGATGTATCAGTAAGACAGTACTACCGCCATTAAGAGCAGGCGACTTATTTCTCTCACGACACTAAATTATTTCATGCGCATTATTATTTGTCTTCTGCATGGCTTTCAAGGACAGAATGTGATGACGTAGTTAGGGCCTCCTTTACAGGTGAAGGTGCTGTTCTTGTCGTCATAAGCGTAGCTGTAAGCATCAGGGCACTGCTTCTCAAAAATCTCAGAGTACTTGGTGGGTGGGCATTTGTCCGGCCCGCCGGCAAAGCTCCCGGTACAACAGTACTCAGGCTTATTGAAGGCCAAGCAAGCACTCTTGCACGCGATCACCTTCCCATCTGAGCCCTTCATCTGCAGCTCCGCCGGGCACACGGCGTTGATGTTAGCCCGACAGCTCGACGGCTTGCAGTCGCCGTTCCCGCCTTGCGGAGCTATGGACATGGGGA
>JBAGKO010000015.1:6577130-6594905 GCA_037177275.1 Acacia concinna | reverse complement strand
TTCGAGTATGAGAATGAGAATGAGAATGAAGGATGGGGGAGAAAAGGTATATAACTATATATATATAGGCACTGAGCTATAGGCTTGAAACGTTGGACTGGGTGTGGGGTACGTGTCCCTTCCATCAGATTCATGTCGATCCACTGCACTTCCGTGCAAGCATTCGGCATTGAAAATTCATAAATCAATGTTCTCGAAGTAAAAGAAAAAAAGAAAAAACGGACAGTTCCTTATCTCTTGTCATGGAGGCATATATTAAAATAGAATTTAAAGCAATTTGATTATGAGGAGTTAACACGCGAAGACTTTTAATTTTGAGGAAAGAAGTCGCAGAAGAAAAGGCCTATTCACGTGATTAATTTAAACCGCATCAATTAGAAACTAGTTAATTAAAAAACAGAAAATCAGTTGGTGGGGATGGATGGTCACGAATCTCTCCCATTCATACCAACTACCTATTTCAAACCTACCTTATATCCATGAATCTAACGATCCATTTCAAAAAGAAATCAATTTAAAAAGAAAATAAGTTGAACGGTGCCAGCTTTCTAAGAGGGGTTTAAGTTAACCGAAAATACTTATAGCTATTAAACATGTTTTTGTTCATTATAAAGAAAAACGTTATATATATATATATATATATATATATTAAAGTCATATATGATTATGTTGTTGGGGGACAAAATGTAGGGTAGGTTTCATATTGATATACGTTTAACTAATTTCAATTATTCTTTAACCCTCAGTTGTTACAAGTATCTAATTATACTCTATTAAATCTTTAATATGTGATATATTTACTTAAGTTAATGATATTAATAAAATTAGTGAGATTAATTAACGTGACATGAATTTTTTAAAACAATGTAATCATATTTTTTAATTTAAAATTATGCCTTGTATGAAGGCTTCAAAGATTTCTTATTTAAGGACTGGGGGAGGATATAATATAAAAACCAACGGGTGAGTGAGGGCATTGAACAGAATGCAGCCGTCAGGGCGTTAATGTGCGATGGGTTATGATCTGTCTATTTTGGTTATAGACCCAAAGGCAAATTAAATTAAATATATGCGCCCATTGGTCCCACTTCCCCGTCAATTTTAATATGTTGGGGGAGAATTTTAATAAAAGATCAAAATTTTAAATCAATTTCAGTCAAATATTAAAGTTTTTTAAAATTTTATTACAGAGAATCAAAATGAAAATAAAATTTTTAAATAAAAAGACAATAACACATCTTATTTTATAAATAAGTGAAATCCTCTTATAAACAACACTAGAGGTATTCAATTATATCTCATCCCGTCTTGTCCCGAAATCATTTTCTTGTTATTTAATTTTAATTAACATATATAATATACTAATATTTATATTTTTTTTTGCCAAAAATCTAATATTTTTATTAAATATATAATTAATATATTTTTATATAGGTAATGTGCATATGAAATAATATTATCATATAATTTTTAGATATATATTTTTTATCATATACCAAGTTTATTTTTACCTTAAAAATTTTATTTAATATAACTAATATATTTTTTAGTTAAATATTAGTTATATAAAAGGATATATTCATATCATATTTTTAACAAAGGTCTTGAAAATACATAAATGGAACATCCTATTACCGCATAATCACATCTTGATCTTGATAGCATTTCAATTGCAACAAAAATGGGACGGGACAACTTTGTTGTACCAGTTCTTTTGTAAGATAAGGCACATAATAGGCTTATCTCATCCCGTCCCATAAACACCTTCAAATAACACATTAATATCAAGTGAAATTTCAAAATTATGCACTTGTTCATAAAATGATCTCACTTATTCATTAAGAGTTGTAGATTGTATATACAAAGATTTCACTTGTTCATGAGATAAAAAACATTACCTAAAAAACTTATTTTCATTTTACTCCTTAATTTTATAATAAAATTTTAAAATTTAAAATTTTAAAAAATTTTAAATTTAACTGAAATTAATTTTGATCATTAATCCTCAGCTTCATTCCCCCAAAGAAAAACCCCTGTTGGGACCGAAATTTGTGGGAGAAACTGATCCACATCTGACGTCACTTTGGACTTGAAGGACTCGGCTTCCTTTCAGACAGAATGCCTTGAGTCACTTGTCTTCCCTTTACATTGACTTCGCAAGCGTGCTTATTCTTTCTCCTTCTTTAATTTTCTAAAATATTATTCGCACCCACATGCATATATAATTATATATTCATTAAAAGAGAACTAGCACAAACTTCCCCGGCAACTATAAAGAATTTAAAGTACTCGTAACTTCTAAATAAAATATACAACACAAACAAATTAAAAAACAAAACACCCTTAGTATTTCAGGTTATAAAAAACGTTCAATGCAATGGCCAACAACTTAAGTACAACAAAATAAATTCCCACTTGAAGACAGTTTCACACCTAAGAATTTCACCTAGGAAAGCCTGGCAGAATTAAAATAATTCCCACTTAATATTTATCACACAACTACATGAGCAAAGAAAGTTTCAATCCTAATTCAAACATGAATGAGCTGTAATTTACACAAATCAAATTAAAACTAAGAAATTTTTGCATCAATATAAATATGGTCAAACTTCAGGCCACTTAAATTATTGAAGACGTTAATATGTACAAAATTATGGAAACAGCTGGATATATATTGGCAAGCATCAATATTTTACCTTGAACTATTCTCAATGGCTTTTTATAATTTCATCATCACCAAAACCTACGTTGATAAAATGGCACTAAGTGAACTAGGGACGTGTGGTAGAGCGGTAGGGGCTCTTCTACCCTTAACCTTGGTTAGGGGTTCGATCCCTGACTTTGGGTATGGAGCAACGTTAAATTTCCTGGCCAGCTATCCTTCCTATAGAGGAACCCACAATGAGCGAAGGATTAGTCCTTAGCCTGCCAAACTAGAGGATACCTTACAAAAACAAAAACAAAACGTTACTAAGTGAAAGGTTTTTGAGTAACTTTTGCTTTGTTACTCTTAGGTAATTAAATGCTATAATGTTTGAGAAACTGGCACGCGGAATATGAAACACTGAGATGTGGGTTTGGACTAAAACATAGCTTCTGCAATAAAATTACTTTCTAATCATGTTGATAATCACTTTCTCATGCATATTGATCTATGTTAACAAATTCTTTATTCCGTCATGCTATGTTATTGCTATGAAAGGATTGGTTCAATGACAAATGATTCTGCCTTTTGGATCGCAGCTTCTTGGGCCTAACAGCAAAACGATTCCTACAAAGATGCTACAACAAAGAAGAGGCCCAGTCATTGACTAACTAAAGTCTTCCACTCTGAACATTGTGCAGTAACACAACAAATGCTCCTGTGGTATTTAAAAAAAAAAAGAACTAATGCTCCTATGTAGAACACAACGAGTTTCGAAATATTTTGTTGATCATTATGAGGCTAATAAACACACACACCTATCCCTGTAATAATATTGACTCATTGCTATAAACATATTGCAAAATCGCAGTTAACAGGATCATACATAATTTCACTAGGAAGATATGAAGTGACAGGAGAAATTAAATATATTATAATCTATAAAATTATACATTCTAAAACTCTGGTAAAAAATACATTCTTGAAACTACTTTTTTTAGCCTTTGATATCCAAATAGTATACAGCCTTAAAGAAACTTGTGTTACTCCTTTTTACATAATCTTGGACACTTCAATGGTTACATATAGAAATACAAAGCCATAAAACCTATTTTAATTGTTTACATGGTGCCTTGTAAAATACTCAATACTACAATGGTTGAGTGTTTTCCACATTTTGGACATGTCTTCCAAGGTACACACTTCCAAATGATATGGTCTATACTTGGTTGAGACTACTTTGCTCGTAGTTGAGCCTATTGCAGCTGGATATGAAGCTTTCAAATGTCCATAGAAACTTTTATCTATAGCAAGCATAAGCTAGTAAACCAATGAATAGCTCTCACACTTGGAAGTCCACATGGACATAATAATGTCCAGGGTAATAGACTCTTAGCTAAATTACATTATATGAACTTTATAGGCAAATACGCTATGAACTTTTCTGATAAGTTTATATATGTATGGCATTTCATAGGCGGAAGATTAATGGAACAAATTGAACAATAATACTTTCATGGCTTTATCTGTCATTGATGGATATTTTTCAAAGCCGAAGTATACATTGGGCATACTGCTTTTTACTTTTTTTGAGATGTTCACATGCTTTTTCCATAGTAGTCCCTCATTTAATATTATCTACATAAATTGTCGACAAGACGAAATTGATAATGCTTTTTATCATCATGGTGCTTCCCTTTTTTCCATTTTCCTATAATAATGTCCTTTTCGTCAATCAGACAAAAATAATTCTTTCAAGAATTCAAAAATTTTGCCTTGAAGACCATGCAACTTGCTGGCTAGTGAGGGAATAGTATGGCTATCTACTTATGAAAGAAAGTAGTGGCAATATCGTGATTTTGGAGAGTGGCAATGTCCCACCATTATTGAATGATGCTATTATTGTTCCTTCAATTGAACCCAATCAAAGCCCAATTAAGGAAAGCCATAAATTAATTCATGCACCAATCTCCAAAGCATCCGTGACTTCTCCTAAAGTAAACCAAGTGCCTCAATCTATGGGTAAGCAAATTCATGTACTGGTGAGTGAAGACATGGAACTTGTTAAGCCCAATTTAGCTGCCAATGAAAAAGGGAATTCCGGTGAAGTAGATAGCCATACTATTCCCGAATGCCAATCGGATTCTTCTTCTTTTGAAAATAAAAAAGTTAAGCAATTTGTTGATCTAAAGAAATTTAAAAAGATGGCCAGAAATCGTACTGCTTCTCATCTACCACAGCTCAAAGAAATTCCAGAAGCAATTAACAATTCTGATTCTCCTTGTGTTCTCAGTCAAGTGGAAGCAAGAAATCAGAAAGTGGTTTTACTTACAAACTGTCTTGACGCCTGGAGACTATATTGAGAAGGATGTTCCGAGTTACACATGCAACGAAGCTTGGTGTTGGAAATTCAAAGCTTAGTGGAGCGTAGTTGGCAAGTAGAGATTCGTCACATCCCAAGGAACTTAAACTTGGTTGCAGATAACCTTTGCGAAAAGAGCACTCAATATGGAACTTGGATTTTACTTGATAGATAGGCTTGACACTGACTTGGTTCACATGAAACCAGGTTAGCAATAACATTTTTATTTCTGTTTGTTTCTTAGCTTTCATCATGTATCAAAAAAGAAATCAGAAAGTAAGTAAACCACCAGACAGGTAATTTCATATTCTTATTTTTTGTCTAGCTATTTTTAGCTTTATGATTATATCCTCAAGGAATTGTCGAGGAGCTGGGGTTAAGTCTTTCCCTATAATCCTTAAAGAAATTGTATCTAAATACAATATTGATGTTTTGGGTCTGCTTGAGACCAAAAATAGTGGCAACAGAGCTGATAGAATTGTTCATCGTCTGGGATTTAATAATTGGTTGAGAATAGAAGCTACGGGTTTTGTTGGAGGAATTTGGTTGCTTTGGAATGAATGGGATTTTACGATTGATTATCTCTTGTCTAATAACCAAATGTTGCATTGCAACATTAAAAGTAATCACTCGGATGAGATGCTTTTTGTTTCGCTTGTTTATGGTAAGCCAAGACTTGAAAATAGAGGGGATTTATGGCAAGCGCTGAGCATGCTAGCAGGTTGTACTCAATGACTATGGTTGGTTTTGGGAGATTTCAATGCCTATTTTAACCCAGTGGATAAAAGAGGTGGTGTATACCAAATGTTCAATCAATGAGACAATTCTAGAATTGTATTAATGCCTGTAATTTACTTGAAGTACCTGTTGTCGGTGATTACTTCACTTGGGGCCGTAAGGATGATATTCATGAGAGATTGGACTAGGTCTTTTGTAACCAAATGTGGGAGTCTTCTCATCTGGATTACAAAGCTTTTCATCATTTGAAATTCAAGTCCGATCATAGAGTCATTATTATAGACAGAGTTGATCAACCACCTCATTTTTGTCAATCTTGTTTTACCTACCAAGCCTCTTGGTGCTTAGAGGAAGATTTTAAAGATCTAGTGCATTCAGCTTGGAATAACAGGAATTGGAAAAATGGTTGTGACTCCTTCGTATCTGATGTTATGGATTGGAATACTCAAGTTGTGGGAAATCTTTCAATGAAAAGAAAAGCAATCATCAGGAGACTTGAAGGCATTGATAGAAGTTTGTTCACAGGCAATCATGGAGGTCTTCTAAGACTTTAGAAAAAGCTTTGGAAGGAATATTCCAAATAGTGAACCAGGAGGAATTAATGTGGTTTCAAAAGTCAAGGTATAAATGGTTAAAACATGGTGATAAAAACACTCGATTCTTCTATATGTTAGCTAGTAAAAAGCGCAAAAGGAATCAAATTGAAGCCTTGCAAAATGATGACGGGGAGTGGATTAGTGATCAAGCAGCTCTTCAACAAATGGCATTGGACTACTTTAAACAACTTTATTCCTCTGATTGTGGTGTCTTTGCGATTGACTCATGGCCTAAAGAGTTTATAGCTCTTAGCATTCATACCCTTGATGAGATTCAAAAAGACTTATCAATTACTGAGATTAAAAATGCTGCGTTTGAAATGGGGCTTTTAAATCTCCTAGCCCAAATGGTTTGTAACCTCACTTCTTTCAATCCTAATGGGATATAGTTGGTCAAAAGGTGCGTGACTATACTTTAGATGCCTTCTAAGACACTACAAAAATCAAAGATATGAATCAAACCAATATCATTATGATCCCTAAGATAGACAATCCAGTCTCCATGAAAGACTTCCGGCCCATATCACTTTGTAATGTATGCTACAAGATTCTCAGTTAAGTGTTGTCTAACAGGCTGAGAGGTCACATGAACTCTTTGATCGACCCTACCTAATGCAGTTTCATCAAAGGTAGGCAAAGTTGTGACAATATCATCATAGCACAAGAAATCATTCATTCCATGCGATCGAAAAGGAAGGGCACGGTAAAGGATATGTGGCCATCAAGGTTGATATGGAAAAAGCCTTTAACGGTCTAGACTGAAATTTCATCCAATTTAATCTTCGCTCCCTGGGCTTCAACAACCATTTCATCGATTTCATAATGCAATGTGTATCATCTGCTAACATGAGTATATGTTGGAATAGTATCCCTTCCAACTCCTTTTCCCAGCAAGAGGTGTGAGACAAGGAGATCCTTTAAGCCCTTATCTTTTCGTTATATGCATGGAAAGACTCAGTCAGTTGATCAACCATCATGTTGAGCTTGGGAATTGGAAACCTTTTCATATTTGTAATGGAAGTCCTAGTATCTCTCATATTTTCTTCGCAAATGATCTCCTGCTATTTTGTAAGGCATCATATGCTCAACTCCAATGTATTCAAAATGTCATGAACTTTTTCTGCAATGTTTTGGGTCACAGAATCAATCTCCTCAAATCAAAGCTATTCATCTCCAAAAATGTTCATTCAAGCAAAGCCATTCAATTCAGTCAAATGCTTGGTATTCAGATGTCCATTGATCTTGGGAAATATATTGGGGCCCTCCTTCTTCATAAGAAAGTCACTAAGCTAACATTTGCTCCTCTTCTTTCAAGAGTTCAACAAAAGCTAGCATATTAGAAGGGAAGATTTCTGAGCATGGTAAGGAGATCCGTCCTTATTAAATCTGTTCTTTCCTCCCTCCCTTTCTAGCAAATGCAATCTCTATTACTTTCTAAAGGTGTCCTGAGAGTAATAGACAAGATTAATAGGAACTTCTTTTGGAATCACAGAGATCAAGGGAGAAAAATGCATTTAATTGCGTGGGAGAAAATACAAAATGAGAAGGATCAAGGAGGCCTAGGCTTTAAAGACCTGCGTCGGCAGAATAAGGCATTCATTATGAAGCTCTGCTGGATACTTGTGACAAAGCAGGAAACTCTATGGGTTCAATGTATTCATAAAAAATACAAATGTGATGATGGGAAATTTCTTACAGTTACAAAGAAAAGAAACTAGTCGACAGTTTGGGGGTGCTATCTCGACACTTTGGGATTCTTTTCAGAAAGGTGTAGGGAGAAAAGTTAGAAATGGCAGAAGCACTAATGCATGGTGGGAATTGTGGTCCAACCTGGAACAACCACTTTTCTATTATGTCGACAAGAATCATGACCATCTAAATAATGATTCTCTTGTGGCTGATTTTGTGACTAATGATGGTTCATGGGACAGAATCAAATGGAACTACTTTTTGCCAAATTGGGTGGTTCATTGCATTTTGGAATCTCCTCCACCAGTCGCTTCCCTCCAAGTATATGATTCCTTGTATTAGAAAGCTTCTTCAGATGACATGTTCTCCATGAAGACTGCATACAAACTTATAGTTAATTGTAGAAGCCAAGAACATGATCCTTCTTGGAAAAATATATGGTGATGGCCGATTCCTGAAAGAGTAAAATACTTTATGTGGCAAGTTTTTTATGAGAGTCTTTCTATAAATTCTCTGAGAGAGAGCCGTGGCATAAGTGATCATAATGTGTGTCCTTTTATGTGTCAAACAGAAGAGATAATCTTTTATACTTTGAGAGATTATGAGATAGCAAATTCTGCGTGGCTTTCCATTGTTAATCCAATATATCATAGTACTTTTTTTAGTGGTAATTTGTAGGTATGGTTACGTTGGAACAGTGGTCACAATGCGGGGTCAACATCGTTTTGCAGATGGCCTCAGTTAAAAGTCTTCGGACTTGTTTGTTGGAACATTTGGAAGAATAGATGCCATCAAACCTTCGAAGGAAGCAACAACAGTCATAGGTCCCTTCTACATCAATGCAAATATTTACTGTTAGAGGAAGTCAAAAGTGGAAGATTTCATTATCATCTTTTCAATCTTCCATCCCGACTCCAAGATAGATGGTGTCCGCTAACTGAAGGTTACGTGAGGTTAGATGTCGACAATTCTGTCAGATCAAATAGAAGAGCTACCACAGGGGTATTGATTCGCAACCACAGAGGACAATGGATTAGAGGTTTCTTGTAAAACATAGGTACCTGCTCATCAACTATGGCAGAGATTCTAGCCATTCATGCAGGTTTTAAGGTGTGCAAATAGCTGGGCTTGGAAAGAGTACGCATGTATTATGACTCCATGGTAGCCATCCACACTCTAATGTTTGATGGTGAAACCTACCACCCTTTCCAACACAAGATTGACGAAGCTAGATTCCCCATCTTCTCAAATTGGGATTTTCATATCATCCATGCTCACATAGAAACGATGTCATGCGTGGACTATTTGGCCAATATGGCTCACAGCACCAACATGGAGTTATCTTTAATTAACTACCCTCCAGCTCCCTATTCGGTTCTAATGTTTGCTGATCTTAGCTAAGATAGGACCAATCTGTCCCATTTGGTCATTTGATGATCATCCCATTTGTAAATTCCTCAAATGTAATACTTGCCACTTTGATATTAAAAAAAAAAAAAGAGGCAGGTCAAGCTTTTTCAATGTACATACCAACAGAAACCACAAATATGAAAAACACCATATATGGTTACATAACCTCAAAAACATGAAAAGGAGATAAAATAAATATAGCCTATAGAAAGTAATTTGGGAGAAATAAATAAACATCATCAAACCCCAGAGCTGCTCAAATTAGGAATTGGAATTAGCCACATTTTAAAAGTGAAGATTGCAATTTAGCATGTTTAACATTCAAAAAAGACTACGTTGATATGAACCTTTCTGAGAATGCAAAAAATAATCAGAATAATAAAGTACAAGTACCAACATTGGACAACTGCTTCCTTTGCCCAGAATTTGTAAAAGAAAATCATCATTTGCTTGGTCAACATAACAGTATGTACTTTATGTGCAAAAGTTGGATAATAAAACGTGTATGAACTAACAGGTAAAACAATAAATGTCAAGGATAATGCAAAACAACGCCCGCATTCAGTTGTAAGGATCGACATAAGTTGGATAAAGTATTACCATGTGAACAAAAAGGCTACAAGTTATAAGTAGTACAAACTCTTATTTAATTTGATTTTGATGACTCCTTTCTTCATTGAAAACCTATTTCATTCTGATAAGGAATAGGGAAAAAATAGAAGCCCGAAAAGAGAAAAGAAAAAAAAGAGGTAAAATTTATTAATGAGAAGAGGTTAGAAGTACTAAAACTGAAAACAAATAAATCATCCCACAACAAAGAAATGGAAAATAAAGACATTGGCTGGAAGTTGCTCCCTTGTTTGCAGGTAAAATATAATTAGTTAAAAAAAAAAGTACTATTCACCTATATATATTGATTTATGATACAGCCAATCCTTTTGGCATTGATATAATAAGCATCTCACCTCACTAGACTGATATACTGGGAAGGTAATAGTTCATTAATACTGTCATTTTTCATGCCGAAAGGGAAAATGACTATGAAAGGGAAATCTATGATAAATGGAGCAGTATTAGTTCGTTGAGCTAAATGGTGTCAAAGGTGATGGATAGATATCTAACCGAAGTCAAATGTAAAGAATAGTATATTAAAATGAGAAATGCAAAGAATAGTATATTGAAATGAGCAGAGCCGAAGAAATTGACAAACAACTTTTTGCTTTTATTGCTTCCGTTCTCTCTATCAATGGGACCCCGATTCCTCTTCTCTACCTTTCGTAGAGATCTTGCTCTGTTATGTTTTTCTCTCACTCCCTTCCGCGTGTGTGAGAATGTGGAATAGCAGCAGCTTAGCTATGCGGCGTGAGGTGGGTATCAGGTGGCCGTGCTGAGAGTGACACACCATAACAATGGTACTAACAATTTGAGCCAACAGTCAGTGAAATCATTCTTGACTTAATCAGTTTAAAGCCCACTGACTTGGCCCTCATTGTGACGCTAAAACCACTAAAGCAAGGTCATTGGAAGTGTTGGCATCGGTCCTCGTTGGTGCCTCTTCCAGTGTTGCCAGTGGCCCCCTCTCAACCATCTTTGATGTTGCTTCGGGTGATCGAACATACTATCTTCGTCTAGCCTTTCATTTGATTCTTTCTTTCTGTATTTTTTTGAAAAAAAAGCCCTAGAAGGAAAGAACGAATAACCCAGACTGTGAATAGTACGTAGTATAAATCTGCCACAAAAATGGCACAACACAGAGAAAATAATATGACGAAAAGGGAAACAATGTGAATCAGAGAAGAAGGGACAAGGGAAGAAGTTCCTGAATACTTACAGACATTCTTTTTCAAACAACCTAACACTAGAGTGATTTCATCGGTTACATCATGGTTGCATGACACCTAAAAAAGCTCATTACTGGTTCATCTCATCAATGCCCCTTCATCGCCATCACTGGCATCGTTGTTGTTTCTCCAATCTTTCCTCCATCGCAAGATCTCCCCGCCGTCCATCACCTCCGGATGGCTAGCATACATATAGATGAAGATAAAGAAAGGGTGACGGGAGAAAGAGAATCAGGAAATTTGAAATGGAACTGGAAAGAAGACAAACAATGGTTCCCACTCATAAAATGAGATAGCATATATTTGAAGTGGGAGGCTGAAGAAGGTTTGAGTTTCCCTTTAAAACAATGGATTGTGTGTAGGCGTCACCGAGCCTATGCTTGATTAATGAAGCCATTAACTCAAGTGTTGTTTAAATTAGTGTGACAAAAATAACTTTTGATAATAAATTACTTATCAAAAGGGCCTTTAAAAAAAGTTATTAATAAGAAGTAATTTATATTTGAATTAGGGTAAGAGAAATGATTTATTAGGATAGGAGAAATTACTTGTGTTTAAATTAAAGTAGGAAAAATAACTTGTTGAAAGTAGAAGAAGTGATTTTTTTCAATAAGTAGTTGAAAAGAATTTCTCAAGGAGAATTTTAAAAAAGGAGTCCAACAATATTTATTAGGTAGCCAAATATCTATTGCAGTTATTTATTTTTGGATGAAAACCTCCTTAACATTCACAACACCCTTTTAAACAAAGCCCCATGCATTTTTTTTTAAAGAGTGGGCTGTAGACCCATTGTGAACAGTGTTTTGAGTCTGCACCCATATGAAGCCGCACAAGAGCAATTGGCTTGGTGGATTACTATTACATTATATAATAGATGTCAATGATGATCAGGATGAAACTACATAAGCTCCTGTCTTGGTAATCTCAGATTCTGTCGTATATATATTATATACGATGACAAGCTGCAGAAGAAATATTAGCACCGAGCATGCATTTATGAAGAGTGAAGTAATTTATATAGCTCAATCCCTTTTATTTTGAAACAAGAAATCGACACTTGTCCGGTACATAGGAAGATATAAGGAGAAAAGTAAGAATGCGAGTGAGAATAAAGGAAGACAGATCTAGAAGAGGTCTAGATGTGAACAGACCATAGTTGTAGAAGAAGAAGGCCAAAGTAAGGGAAAGAACAGATTGAGAAGCTCAGTGAAGCGGCAGAGAACGATGGGCCTCTGTTACGTGTCCATGGCGCATATATCATATATGGGAGGATTCACTGTGTTGAGCTTACGTGTACGCAGTGAGTAAGTATATTGAAAATCCATACATACTCTCCCCAAATACGTAATATTTAATAAAAGTGCTGACATCGATATACTAATACAAGGACTAAAATCGTTTAAGGCATTGAAGATCGAAGTGCAAATAATTAATTTATTAGCCTTGAGGTTTGGTCAATTGCGCGACAATAAATTTTGCAGAGGAAGAATTGAAATTAAACTTAATTAATGTTAACTTGACAGATTTTTCTTTGCTTCGTTCTCTTTTAATTTCGTTCGTTATTGTCTCATGCCTTTCTATTACTTCAAGTTTCTTCCCTGCATGCTTGTCAACATCTTAACGTACAGACCTCAGGAACTGCTTTGCTTGACACATTAAGAATTACTAATTACTTACAATAATATAGAATCTATTAGCGTTGAAATTAGGCATCCACGTACGCACGTTGCGGTCATGTACGCAAGGATAAACTCGTCATTTAGTTTCAGTTTGGGCACGCATTAATTAGCTGATTGCCCAGCCGAACCATTTCGGAGGATAATGAAAAAGGTCTGAACAGAACACAATGTTAAGCACACATGCTTCCTCATGAGTACTTCGTATTCATAAAATGAGATTGCTCGACCGTACCGGTGTAATATTAATGGCGGTTCATTATAATTAAGGGCTCTTATTTTTCAAGCAAGGAAACTAACCCGCCACCCAATCCATGAAAAAGAATATTAGTGTCCGTTAGTTGCATCAATCAATTCTTAATTCCACGATGTTTGCTGTGGCTCATATATATATAAAGAAGGTTATAGAGTAGGTAAAACAAATCAACCAGGATTAATCGTGAAAGATGAGTTTTTCAATTCGTTGTGTTTTAAAGATATTAAATATATAAAACCAATCTTGATTACCGTGTGCAAAGGCGTTGTCACGTTTCTGTTATATTTTTTTCTCTTTTTATTTAAGATTGACAAATGATAGTATTTGGTAATAATCTTATTTTTATCTGATCCCAAAATATCCGACCAGATAGATTATATTGTGGCTGGCGATCCCATATGGCGCAGAGTGAAAAACTCGCTCCTATACCTAAACAAGAAAAAGTAGGTATGCTCAAATTTGCCAAATTCTTGTATGCACCACACATATATTTAGTCCTATATTGGTAAATGTCTCCGTTAAAAGATCCCACACAACACGTACAGAATTACACAAACTGGCAACAATAATTCTTTTAGCAAACCCCAATAATTATTGTCACCACTCACCATGACCTTTCCTCTTACCATCCTTTTGGCCTCCTCCTTCCTCTTTCTCGCGGCTGTTCGGCTTCCATGCGTTCATGCAACTCTTCCACACCCATGGAGGAAAGCTCATGCTACCTTCTACGAAGGAAGCTCCACATCATACGGTGTGTGGATGTATAGTGCACACAAACATGAATATATATATATATATAATACTACTAAATTCTAATTGATGTATCTTAATTTTAATTACGTGCATGCAGGAGGAGCATGTGGGTACGATGATGTTGCAGGACAAGGGTACGGTGATACAGCAGCGGTGAGCACCGCCATGTTCAAGGATGGACTGATGTGCGGGGCGTGTTACGAAATCCGATGTGTGGATTCTCCTCAATGGTGCAAGCCAG
Source organism: Acacia concinna (assembly GCA_037177275.1). Classification (NCBI taxonomy): domain Eukaryota; kingdom Viridiplantae; phylum Streptophyta; class Magnoliopsida; order Fabales; family Fabaceae; genus Acacia; species Acacia concinna. Next base: position 6,580,699 of record JBAGKO010000015.1, on the reverse strand, counting down.
GCCAACCCGTTCTTCATGTCACCGCCACCAACCATTGCCCTGGCGGCTCCGATGGAGGGTGGTGCAGTCCTCCAAAAAGGCACTTTGATTTAGCCAAACCTTCATTTGCCAAGATTGCCACCGACTTCAAGGCCGGAGTCGTCCCTGTCCAGTACCGCAGGTTTATTATTAACCCTATATATACGCTCTCATATATATATATATAACTTACGTGATGATCATATTGCATTGCTGTCATGGTCTCATGGTATTAATTTGTGTGCTTGAAATTGATATATACAGAGTGCCATGCAAGAAGAAGGGAGGGATTAAACTGAAGATGACAGGGAACCCGTACTACAATGCGGTGTGGGTGTACAATGTAGGAGGAGCCGGCAATGTGGCGGCGGTGCAGGTGAAGAGTGGGAGTTCTCCGGTGTGGAAGGAGATGAAGAGAGAGTGGGGTCAGAAATGGGTGCTTAACGATAAGGTAGGGGAAGGAGATTTGAGCTTTCGGATCCAAACAAGCGATGGCAAGGTCGTGACCTCCTCCTCCGTTTTCCCCAAGGGTTGGCAGTATGGTCAAACCTTTGAAGCCCATCACAACTTTGCTTAAGTCTTTAGACTCTGCGTAAAACTTTTCTTCTTTCCATCGTTACAGATCCTGTTCAAATTCTCAAACATTAATTGCTAACATTAGTGTTTTTTTTTTGTCACTGGCTTTATAGTTCTCCCACCTTCAATTTAATAGATATTTTTTGCAAGCAGAAAATCGCCAGTTGCATGCGCTTGTAACTTTAATCCTATGCTTATTTGGGAAACATAGAATTACTTTTGGCAAGTTAACATAAAACTTTTCTCACGGGTTTTTTTCGAATCTCTTAAAAACACTTCTAAAAAAGTTAAAACAAACAATCTCTTCAATTACAAGCAAAGAAAAATTGTCCCCAGTCAACGTTGTGGCCTTGTGGGTGGATCTTTAAGACATCTGAATTGGGCCCAAAGTCTGCTGGGTTTCATTCCTTGTTGGGGCTGGTTCAAAACGAGAGCGTGGACTTTAATGTTTGGCACCAATAATTCGGTCCCAAGAAAAAGACGACTTAAATGCAACAATTGATGATCTCTACATTCAAATTGAGTCGAAAAATTTATTTTAATGCAAAATGAGAGAATGAAAGCCAAGTAAACAACCATTGTGCGTGTACCAAAATTCAGGGAACTCGAGAAATGCAGTTTTCCAACAATATATGCATGATGTGACCGTGTCATGTATACATGGTGCTAATTAATTAACTGGCCACTGGCTTCATTGTCGATTATAAATATGTGTGTGTATAAATTTTATCTTTAACTTTTCATCAGCTTGTAATCCTCCACTTGTTGGAATATAATGCCCACTCGATGCTCGTGTGTCCCGCTAATGATGCAATTCCAACGACTTCGTAGGTCAGGTTTTAATCATTTTTATATCCATGCCTCTTGTTGTTTAGTCATTGGACATTAAAAGCCATTATCACTTCCCTCACAAACCTCCTAGTTGAGGTTATAAATTATACCACATAGTACGTACTATGTATTTAATTTGATGTTAATTGACTGTGACCATTCTTCCGCCACTTGATAAATTAAACCACAACATGCCAGATGCCACACAAATTAGCACGAAATTTTCTTGTAATTAAACATACATATGTTTTAAAAACATGTAGCCGAATACGTTATTTTATCCAAAACTAATATATTGTCCTCTAGCTATGTAGGGTCAATATTTGTCCTCTCCCGCCTAATTACTTTTTTTTTTTATATCTCCTTTAAATGAAATGTGATACTACATTTTAACTAATTAAAAAAAAAACAAGAATTTATATACAGCTGAACTGATGAACCAGTCGAAGCTGCTAATTAATAACTCTTTCATCGTGTATATTTTCTTCCGTGATTGATTAGTACGCCAAGCGAGACGGGGAATATATAGCAGTATATTCTTACGTATTTGGGGCCTTGGAAAGTAATATTATCCAAAATCAAAATACCTTGTTGTGGCCGTGATGACACTGGATAAGATATGCTTCGTGACCACTTAGTAACGGCTAGACGATATGCTTCGATGTGTCTGTTTTGTTGATTAATTAGTAATTACGGGACAGTGATTTTAGATTTTTTTTTTAAAGATTTCTTGTAAGACGGTGGCCGGATCATTGTTGATAATATTAATTAATCGAAAATATAATGGTTTGTACTATCAATATACTAGCTCCGTTATTATTTATAAGACTTAGTTGACTTTTTAAAAAATCCTAAAAAAACTAATTACATTACTTTAAGACATTAAAATTTATCATTTTTTTTCAAATTATGCTCTTTGACTTATGAACTAATATATAATGTAATAAAATATGATATATATGATATGATTAAATAATGTAATTAGCTTTCTTATAATTTTTTTAGAATTATTAAAAAAATAACTGAATCTTATAAAAGCAAATGTTGGGAGTAGTTGTGTATATATAGAGAGAGAAAGAGAAGGAGAATAATTTACTACTGCACGCATATGGCGTCGTGTTTAGATAGCTATACTGTGCGATATATGAACTACACACGTAGGGATTGATATGAATCATTCAAATGAATGCCACGTTTGATATATACATAGATAGCTAGAGTCAATTTGAAATTAGAGTAAATTATATTATTTGACATTGAAATATTCAATCTTCTTTTATTTTAATTGTATATATGACGTCATTCAAAATCCATTAGACTTTGTGGCGGTGTGTTGAAAAAAATAAAAATAAAAATAAAAATACCTTGAGATGAAATGAAAGGAGGCGGATATATAGAAGTAGGTGGAAGAGAAGTGTGAGTGGAACGAATGGCCGTGGGTTGAGGTCTTGGGGATAATGCTGCTGTTAGTCTATTAATAATAATAATGTTGTTATTATAAAATATAATTAAGATAATATCTTAATCCATCCTACAGGCCAATTGAACCTCCTTCACAGAAACAAGCGGTATATATTTATTATTATGTGTACGACTATGATTAATTTATTGAAAGAGAATCATTATTTATGTGGTGTAGCTCTGAACTATGTGCAACTGACTCGGACAAACTCAGAAAGCGATAACCATATCACCGGCCATTTTTCTTTTTCTTGTATTTTCCACGTGAATTTATCCCCTTTCATATATACAAACTTTATTATTTAAAATGATCTGTGTATAGGATGATGAATTAAAATAAGAAGGGAAAAACAGATGAATAAAAGAGTAGGTGTTAATGCAGATTTTTAAAATGAGTTTTTTTAAAAAAAAATTAAAAATTGAATATAATTATATTCAATACTTCTTTTTTGGTTTTAGAGGGTGACAAAATAAACAAAATATCGCGCACACCCGTTTAATACATAATATAATTTTGATTTTTTTTAGGTAAGGGCACCTTCTATTTTAGATATAATCTTATTCGAAATATATACTACATCGTATACTAAACATAAACGTCACCTTTGTCCACGGAGATAGCTAGAACGGACTTTTCCTTTTCATTTCTTTTTTTTTTTTTGCCAAAGAGAGAGAACGGACTT
>JBAGKO010000015.1:6558737-6573261 GCA_037177275.1 Acacia concinna | reverse complement strand
TTGTGGGGGTGCTTTCATTATTATTTAGTAGAATGACAGAAAACAAAAACTCAAAAATTAGAAAATCCCAAATCATATTTGTTATTATCTATAATTGATAAGGAAACGACTACCCTTAATAAAAAATTCACAACTCATTTTATGAGAAATTCAAATATTAAATTTGATATTTTGCAATTTTTATATTTAATATATATGTATATTTTCTCTATTTAACCCTCACAATCTTATTCCGCTAGCACCATTATTGATTGTATAGCTAATTGTGCTGACAGAGTAAGGATAATGAATTAATCGACAGAAAAAAAAAACCAAATGAAAGAGACAAGTACGTGCAGCAGAGTTTTTTTTTTTTTTTTTTTTGCGCATTATCTCTAGTCTTTAACACAAGATATCACTGGCAGTGCAAAAGATGAAGATGATATATTAAGTAGAGGAGATAGTATATTATGAATAAAAAGGTCTACATTATTTTCCAATGGAAAAGGCCTACCTACCTCAAAAAATATATTCTATATACCTCTCTAAATGATTCGTTTTAAACAAAAATATGCATTGAGCAAGTTGAATTCTACACTTTGGAACCTTGAAATTGTTAATTCCTTAAAAACAAAAATGAATGGACTTGCGTGGCGAGGATTTGGAATATTGTGGCACAAGCTAATGTTCCTCTGTTTGGAATCTAGCTTGCTTTAAAACTGGTGATGGTGAACACCCGGTGATCTATGCTTCAAGCTCTGCCCATTATATTGCTCCCCCACCTGCAATATTATATTCCTCATGTCTCCTTCATCGCCTTTTTCTTATTTAATCGGCAATTGAATTGTTCTTGCCTTCACTTCTATCCAAAACCTATTTCTTCATCTTATCACTCACTCATCAACGGTAACGGAAAATTAACTTTCCACCCCATTCATTAAAAAAAAAAAAAAGAACAGTTGTCCATTTCCCGTACCAAGAAAGTCAGCCTTGTCTCCCATAATAAGACAGTAAACTAAAATCCATCGGTGCGTAATTTCTTAAATGAAAGAAAAAATTGCGTACAGTTTAATGTGAGGGAAAATTCTTAAAAAAGAGAAGGGAAATAGAGAAATCTCAGTTCAGAATAGTGAAATCTGAAAATATTAAATTAGTCTTTTTATATTTTTTGCGTTATTATAAAAAATGTTACTGAAATTTTAATAACACGAGTATCTAAATTAATAACACCGGAAGTATTTAGGTACTACGTATTTACGCTGAGTTGTTTATACTGATGTTGTTAATTGAGATACTCTTGTTGTAAATTACGATACTCGTGTTGTTAGAAATTCAGTAGTATTTTTGTAATTACGCAAAAAAAAAGACTGATTTATAATTTTCTAATTTCACTATTTTAAATTGAAATTTCCCTATTTCTCTTATGTTTTTTTTGAAATTTTCCCTTAATGTAATCTATGAGGAATATATAATTCAATGAATGATGACGTCATTTTCATTATATATATATATATATAAACGATGATCATATTCATTTCACGCAAAAACCCTGAAGGAAAAGGAAGTGACGGTAAACATATAAAAATTAAATAAGTAATGATCATGAGGGAGGAGCCGTTACATATATAGTATACTAAGCCTTTGGTCAGGAAAGAGTTAGATGGAATCAAGCCACCCAATTATAGTACAGTAGTGATTAACAGCCATGGAAGGTGAGGTAGATGGACCCACAGCTACTGAATTTGGACAAACATTACCACATTAGATTGGAATTTGGAACCAATGCTGTGCTGTGCTGTTACTATAGGGCCGTCATTTTTCAGGAGAGTGAAATTTAGTGGACAAAACTACTTTTCAAAGCCACCTTTTTTATACAGTGGCCTTTTTGTGCGCCGTCCCCATCAAACGCCACGGTACAAACCAGGTCAGAACGAAGCTCCTCGGTCCTAAAACGGTGCGTTCTATATCACCCCCACCTCGCGACGTAACCATTTTACTTGTATTAATTAAACTAATCTGTGAAAATTGACGGCAGGCTATGGTAGGCCACGAATTAGATTTTTCCACTTTGGGTTTATCATTTCATAATAATTAAATTAACGACGATAATACAGTAGTAATTATTGAACTTAACTATCTGTCACATTAAAATACTGAAATGCATGCCGCTTCCAGGTGGACAATATTGTCTTTTCGTTGGCCAGGGGATATTATTATTATTATTATTATTATTATTATACTGAATACGAGGATGGGGGAACGGTATTTTTCTAATTTTATTTTGTCTTTAAAAAATAATTTATTTTCCTTCAAATATAGGCTATCTCCAGCTTAAGACAAGGCCGAATAGCTTGGGATCCGATCCCGTTTGATCATCACCGGTACTGATCCGCAATCATAACTTTGGGAAGCAGAAAGAGCTTCAGAGTCTTCAATGACCATTTCGTGTGTTTTACTGTCTCAATTCTCTACGACTCTCTTCCTTTTAAGGTAGTGCTATCTGCTTATTCTCTTTCTGCATCAATCTTTGTGTCTTCTTTTCTTGTTCAGTTGCGGGTATGGAAGTCTCTCTATAGCTATAGGTTTCGAGCTCTTTCGCTTTTTGCAGTTATCTTCAATAATGTGCAGTCAATAATCGGATGGTTAAGAACTTTCTGGCGTGTACTTTTTCCGAGGCTCTGTCTTTCTGTTATATTCAGGGTGCAGTGTGTTCAACGGATTTATATATTTTGTTCTTTTCGGAATCATTGTGTGCAAGAAGATTCTCTTTTTTCGGTTTCATCACAAGTCTGACTGGTTTGATTATGCATGTTGTTCTGAGAGCCTTTTTTGTTGAAATAATATGTACTCCAATCTCGGTTCTTGCTGCGTTTAGGAGATTTGGTGCTACAAAGTCGGTCTAGGAAATCTGAAAATAAAAAATCTATTGCTCAACCATAACATGTGAGGCTTCGCTTATTGCAGTCGTGAAAGGGCAGAGTATTATTTGCAAGTTTTGTCCCTAGTCTTTCTGCATTTTATATGCTTTCTCAACGCAACTACTCTGTTTCGTGTGCAGCCAAGGACAATTCTGTGCATTTCAATTACTTGACCTTGAGATGAAACAACCAGATGTTCTTGCTTCTTTGTAGAGGAAAATTATTGTAAACTGCTCATGTTCAATTTTTCCAGAAGTAAACATGTCAAGCTTACTGTTGGTTAAAATTTTAAAAAAGGAGAAAACATGTTCAACTTACCATACAAATGCTCTTCGACTATCATGTGGATGATCGCAATCCTTAATTCTTTAGATTTATTAATTTTTTTATATTGTAACCAAAACTTGCCATTACTTACTTTTGCTTGTATAAGCCGTTCCAGTTGCCTCTTGTTTTTCGAACTACTGTGGTTGTGTTTGCACAATGTTGTCTGCAAACTGCGTGTGAAAGTAACAGTGTTCAGTCACTGTTCCGTAGGATTCAGTTGTGCGTCCATTTATTAACGAACAGAATGTGTGTCTCTTCCTTCAAGAATGATAACAAATCTCTAACTTCTTTTTTTCCCGTTTCTCCTCCTTCCGTCAAGGTGACCAAGTTTCAGGTGTAAACCTCTCGGTAAAATTTCCTATTCACAATCCTTCTTGCCTTGTAGCTGTTGGGAACCTGGAATACTTACAATTCTATAAGGAAATCTTCCTTTTAGTCATTATGCATGTCTGGCCCTGTGGCAATAGTTGATCGTTTCGATGGAGCACTTCCTTGTGCAGAGAGAACAAGATCTCTTGATGCTGTTTCTGGGATAGACCATATATTAACAAATGGTGAATCAGGTCATTCCTCTGAACTTGCTGGCTTTAGGATTGGAGAACTCTTGCTTCCTAATGGAGAGTCATATTCTGGAGCCCTTCTTGGCAACATGCCTGAGAGCAAGGGTAAGTATGTGTGGTCAGATGGTTGTGTCTATGAGGGTGAATGGAGACGCGGGATGAGACATGGTGTTGGAAAATTACAATGGTCTTCTGGAGCGGTGTATGAAGGTGAGTTCTCTGGTGGCTATATCCATGGTACAGGAACACGTGTTGGTTCTGATAAGTTGACCTATAGAGGTCGATGGCGATTGAATCTTAAACATGGGTTGGGTTATCAAGTTCATCCTAATGGAGATATCTTAGAAGGCTCATGGATTCAAGGAACACCAGAAGGACCTGGCAAATATACTTGGGTAAATGGAAATGTATATTTAGGGAATATGAAAGGTGGGAAGATGTCAGGAAAAGGAACTCTCACCTGGATAAATGGGGATTCATATGAAGGAGGTTGGCTAAATGGTATGATGCATGGATTTGGAGCATATACATGGAGTGATGGAGGCTGCTATGTTGGAACCTGGACAAGGGGTTTAAAAGATGGTAAAGGAACGTATTATCCGCAAGGAAGTCGTCTACCATCTGTACAAGAAGTCTACCTCAGCGCCTTGAGAAAAAGAGGTTTATTGCCAGATTTGAGAAAACAGAACCAATCACATATTCATCATGCCACTTCAGTTGATATGGGAGCTGTCAAGGTTGGTGACAACCACAGATCAAATCGTGGTTCATCTGATAAACTCACAAAAGGAAACCTGTTAAATCTGGAACATACTCGCAACAGAAATGTTTCTCTTGAAAGGCGCTGGAGTCTTGAGGTATCTATTGAGAAAGTTATTGGGCATGATTCAACATTGGGTTTAACAGAATCTGCCTTTGAAAGCGGAGATAAAGAGGCTAATTCAAAGATCCCAGTTTTGGAGCGGGAGTATATGCAAGGGGTATTAATAAGTGAGCTAGTATTAAATAGTAGTTTTTCTTCAACATCCCGAAGGGCAAAACGGCTTCAAAGAAAACTTGCTAGAGACATTAAAAGACCTGGTGAAGCGATCATCAAAGGTCACAGGAGTTATGACCTCATGCTCAGTTTGCAGCTTGGAATAAGGTAAAAGTCTCTATCCTGATTTGTTTCACTCTCCTTTTGCTTTAGTATTTTTCACGAATCACTGCAATGCTATAAAATTTTGCTGTCTGGGCGTGTCTGCTTGATTTCTAATTTATTGTAATGCACACGGAAAAACTCCAAGGTGTTGCAGCTCTTCACAGTTTTGGTCTCGTACTCCTATTTTCGTGTGCTATTATCAGTGGTGCTTCTAGACAATCGTTTGCTAGAAGGAGGTCTCAGTAAAGTGATATTAATAGGTCTTCCTTATGGAAATATTTAACTGAGTCAGAGGTCTTGTTAATTTTCCCTTGTTGGTACCAGCAATTTAGATCTGAGGTATTTGACTCCAAAAGAGACTGAGAATATTTATTTTCTGCCTTCACCTTTTCTTTCTTTGAACTCTACATTTCTGTTTTAAATTAAGTTAATGAACCAGTTCAGAAGAATAAAAAATTGAGTAAGATGTTTACCTTTTGTTTTGAGAAAGGAATACTAAGTAGATGTTTACCTGGAGTCAACAGATTTTTGCTTCTCGTTTTTTCCTACTTCTACTGTAGAACTGAAGTGTCATATCATGTTTGCTTTGGCTAGTTTGGGTATCTGAGCATCAAGAGGCAATCGTAAACAATAGAGGCACATTTTCATACTTAAGCCAGAAGATAATTAGTTATCCTAGTGATTTCGACCGAAAACAAAAAGTTATCCTGGTGCTGTTTTTTATTTTCTTTTAAATGGTTTTCTACTGCTGATGTAAAGGAGCATTTTGATCTGGTTAGATATACAGTAGGAAAGATTACACCCATACAGAGACGAGAAGTTCGCATGTCAGATTTTGGACCCAGAGCAAGCTTTTGGATGAATTTTCCTGGAGAAGGTTCTCAATTGACGCCTCCTCATCAATCAGAGGATTTTAAATGGAAAGATTACTGTCCAATGGTGTTCAGGTTAATAGTTGACCCTTTTGTAATTTTAGGCTGTAGTTGTTTAATTAGCCCTTGTATAATTTATTTACTTACCAGGCATGCATGTAAATTTATCTATATTCGATAAGCTGCTTTGACTCTTGAATTAAGTAGTTCCGTTTTTCACTTTTGGATAAGAGGAGAACATGTATACAGTATTCAAACTTCTAGCAAATGTATTGAATAATTACGCCTTATCACTGCTTACACACTGACAATATTAACATAGATTGCATCAATACTTGTATGGTTTACTCTCAAGTTTGTATGCTGCTCTCTTAAAGTTAAGAAGTTTGATCTACCAATAGTATTTTCTATAATTATTATTAATTATTAATTTGCCATTATTAATATGGTTGTTATAAATGATCTCCTTATGACCTCTTGCAGAAATTTGAGGGAGTTGTTTAAGATTGATGCTGCTGACTACATGATGTCCATATGTGGAAATGATGCTCTGAGGGAACTATCTTCTCCAGGAAAAAGTGGTAGTGTCTTTTTCCTGTCTCAAGATGATCGTTTTATGATCAAGACACTACGGAGATCTGAAGTAAAGGTGTGTTCAATATTTTGCACTTACCTTCTTATATTAATTATCATTTACACAAAAGGGTATTGCGCATGATTTACCGAAAAAGGTATTATGCGTGAAATATCTCATAATTTCATGTTGTAATTTTCTTCTATTCTTCATGCACCCCATTTTGTTCATCCTTTGCACCTTAGTTCACCTATTGGCTTTTCAATAGATAAAAATTGAAGAATTAGAAATCAGTACGTGCAGCAGAATGACAAAATATGTTTTGGAAAAGAATTAATCTGGCTCAAGTTGATAAAAGGACTCAATACTTGTTTAGTGGCTGCTGGATGTTATACTTTTCTTCCCCAATACAGATTGCAAGTTTCAAGGAGGATGCATCCAAATTCTCCTTGTGGTGGCTTTATTTGTATCTGTGTAGCAAACATATGAAACAGTCATATTCTCTTCACATTTCACGGTCATTGATTAAGAAACCTTAGTTCAATGTTTTGGAGCAAGATAGAAATTGAAGGCAAGACTTAATCTGTAGAAATTCAGGAAGCTACCATGTCTGTGTAGGTTTACCAGTAGATTGTTCAGGGAATTTCAGATCAAAGTCTGTAGTTGTTATGCGCAACCTTGATGATGAAAAAATAATTGTAGGGAGAAAGTAGAAGCAAAGACCAACATATGCTGCAATTCATTAGAAAGGACCCGCTTACTGTTTGTGTGGTTAATCCTGTTCAACAATGCACGAGTTGCATCATTCTTATGTGAGATGGAAAACAGACTTGTTAATACTTTTGGGATCAACTTGTGGCATGAATATTTGGCAATGATATCAACTTTCTATTTACTATATCAGAAAATTGACTTGTAGGTTCTTCTAAGAATGCTTCCAGACTATCATCATCATGTGAAGTCATATGAGAACACGCTCATCACAAAATTCTTTGGTCTTCACAGGATTAAACCTTCGAGTGGACAAAAGGTAACATTCATATTGACTCAGCAAGATTTTTCTGTGCCCTCGTATATTTTTGAGAGTCTTAGTAATATTTTAATATACACATTTCATTTACTGCATCAAATATCGGACTCTATCATGGTTTGATATTTCATGCAAAATGACTCTAATAATCTGTGTTCACTTTGAGCGAGAGGCTAATGGCTGGATATAAAAATTGGTTGTGCAGTTTCGCTTTGTTGTAATGGGAAATATGTTCTGCACAGAATTAAGGATCCATCGGAGATTTGATTTAAAAGGATCATCCCTTGGACGCTCGTCAGACAAGATAGAAATGGATGAGAATACCACTCTTAAAGATTTGGATCTAAACTACTGCTTTTACTTGGAACCATCTTGGCGAGAGTCTTTATTAAAGTAAGTGGTAGTTTAAAAATCTTCTGTCGTTTCTCCTTCATTACATTTTGCATATTTGTAGGATAAAAGAATATTATGAGAGGGGAAGAAGAATGGGATATTGTCCTTAGACAAAGCAACAAAGAGCACTAGAGCAAATTGAAAACAAATATGCACATTATATGTTCTTGAAGCAATTGTGTCATAGATCAGCGTAATTCTTCACACATATTTTGATATTGTATGTTATAATATATATTATTGTTTGTTAAGCAATGAATCTTTTCCCCATAAATTGTTGCCTTTTAGAAGCAATAACTTCCAAAAGACAACAATATCGATTGCACCAATTTTGAAGCTTGAACCTTAACAGCAAATATGGAATATTTACTCTTGTACTTTTCTGCAGGCAGATTGAAACGGACAGTAAGTTTTTGGAAGCGCAGCACATTATGGATTACAGCCTTCTTCTTGGTGTACATTATCGAGCTCCCCAAAACATGCGTTCTCTCCTGTCCCACAGCCAAAGCTTCAATACAGATGGATTAGCAATGCTCGCAGAAGAAGGTGAGTGTTCAATTCAATTCATGAAAACAGATTTGCAAGGTCTGGCTTTACAATTCAAATAAGGGCTTACAATTGATTTGTGGCCTCTTGAGTTAAAAGTTCACAAACAATAAGAAATTACGGAGTTGAAGTGTGAAATGAATGACTTGCTATAGAAGGACAATGTCATGCCCCCAACCTTTAGTGTAACTAGCAGATGGTTCCAGCACTACTTATTTAAGCATTAGGCGGTGAAGGTGCTTAATTCTCCCAGGGCTATCTATTTTTCAGGTTCCTGGTTGGCCTTTGTTTGACTTAATTATGATAAGAAATCTGGGCCAAAACACTTATTTGTCATATACCTTGAGTAACACTCAAGTCCAAATTATTGCGGGCGCTAGTTGCTTTTCCCCCTTATATCTGTCATCTAATCTTGCTTTTCTGGTAGATCATGGAATTGAAAGTCGAAACTAATTAATTTAATACACTGCTTCTGATAAACTGACAGACCCTCTAGAGGATGAAGTATCCAACTACCCACAAGGCCTTGTTCTGGTCCCTCGTGGAGCAGATGATGGTAGTGTTGTTGTGGGTTCACACATGAGGGGTAGCCGTTTGCGAGCTTCAGCTGCCGGGGATGAGGAGGTGGATCTCCTTCTACCTGGTACAGCAAGGTATGGTTTCTTTACGAGTTCAAATGGCCTTGTTATCAATTCCTTGTGCTCCTTTTGTCACAGTGGTCCTGCCATCCTGTTAGGTTGTTACTTTTGTGTGTTCAGAAAATATAAAGATAACTGTTTTCACTGTTGTTTTCATCTCAGCAACAGAAAACTTGCTTTTTATGTCTTTCAAAGGCTGGGATTTGATGCATTAATTCCAAAGCACATGGGATGTCTTACCGCAAATTGAACTGCAAACATAAAATTTTCATGGACTCCCCAGTGAGTGGAATCTTTATGGAATGGATCCTAAAAGTCTGTATAATTTATAGAATACTACATTTGAATCTGCTCTATGAGATTCCCAAGTCCTAACTACTGCTACATGCTAGAATGGAGCTAATCCTTATGAATGATCTCTCATTTTTGTTTTGTTCTTTTTGGTAACTATTCATATCACTTAGGATCAAAATCTTAACGTCTCACTAGAAGGACAATTTGTATGAAATTTTGGGGACTGAGGTTTTTTTTCCCTAAGCAGACTTCAAATCCAGCTTGGTGTCAACATGCCAGCGAGGGCAGAGCTTATTCCTGGAAAACAGGAGAAACAAATGTTCCATGAGGCGTATGATGTTGTTCTGTACCTGGGCATCATCGACATATTGCAAGATTACAACATGACCAAGAAGATTGAACATGCGTATAAATCTCTTCAGTTTGATTCATTATCTATCTCAGCTGTGGACCCTAATTTCTACTCACGTCGCTTCTTGGAATTTATTCAGAAAGTGTTCCCACCAAATGCAATGACAGGTTAAAATTGAGGCTAAATTCAATTGATCCTCTTTGCTGAGGCAATGCCCTCTTGTGTGTACGCTCTCGGATGTCTCTAGTAAGTGGCTCCTGGGCCATGAGCACTTCGGTGATTGTGTTAGTGGGAAGAAGTTCTATCATTGTAAGTACTCTTAGGTAGATGACCCTAACAATTTGCTTTAAAGCTTGAACCATTGGGTGGAAAATGTGGGTTTAATTTTATCTTCTCTACTTTGTAAAGATTCATGGCCTGATTTCGCCTTATACCATTTTATTCCCATCGCATTTGATTAGTGTATTGTCTTATCTTTTGTACCTTACATCATGTCATGTATAACCCAAGCCCAATTTTCAGTGTACTCAGGAGGAGATTATAATTACTAGGTTTTCTTTCCCGTGTTATGTAGAAAGAAGCTGGCGTTATTTCTTCTGTGCAGAGTGAAAATGATCCAAACATTCTGGCAGGGCTATATTCATTTTGCTGTAAGTTCAGGTTGAGGGAACTAGATGAGTTGTTAACAACGCTTACCACATTTGGCAAAAGGGGTTGAAAGAGCGGACAAACAAATTTGAAAATATGCCCAAAAAAAAACAGGCTACAAGCCAGGTCTTACAATTCAGGAGGCTCTGCAAAATTTAACCCGGTTGGAGGGAATATTTAGATTGTTCTCCTTTACAGAGCATCGTATGAACTAAAAATGTCCAGGAAAATCATTTGCGAGAAATAAGCTACCGATGAATTTTCACGCTGCAAATATGGAAGTTAATTACAAGATTATGGGCATAAGCAACGCCTTAATATTTTCCCCAAATTTGGTTATTTAATAACTAGACGCTTCTACTATGAAAATTATACAAAATTATAAAATAATTCAAAAAACTGTATAATTCATGATATACGAAGAATATCACTGATGAAAATAGTAATTATAATATATATAATTCATAATAAATGTATAACGCAACAAACAGCACATACTCCAGGCTCTGATGCAAAATGCTCGATGATTTATGTTCACGAATGGTATCGTAATTTGAATTAAAAATAAAAGATGCAGGTCAAAAGAACAGCATGCATTATACAAGTAATTCTAATATGGCTAAAACAGTTCCCATTTTCTAAGACCAAATGACTTCGTTACGTTTCTCACCCAATAGCATCGTTCCATTAGTCCAAAAAGACATATTGCTCTTATTTTAAACTAATTCATAATAAACCTACTGCCCCATTCTTGGTGGCGGGGGCGGTGGTGGATGAGAAACCTGGCCCTGCATTTGTTGTCCTGGAAAACCTTGCCCATGTGGCATAGATGGAAGCCTAGTGCCCATGTTGAAACTTGCTGTTGTGGTGCTGCCAATAGAAGGTCTAGGGCCATTTGACATAGGAGGTGGAGGTGGCGGCAATGATCCAGGTGTCGGTGGGGGAGGGGCTCTAGAAGGATTTCCAAGAGGCACACCAGGCGGTAAGCCTTGGGGTGGTGGAGGAGGCGGTGCTGGAGCTTGAGGCGGTGGAGGAACACCAGGAGCAGAAGTGCTATTGGCTGTTGCGGGAGGCTGGGGTTTGTTGGCCTCTGGTGGCTTCGGTTTGAAATACAGTTGCAACTGCAAATGATATAATACCACATTTTTCACATTAGATAGATGAAATAAACCAATCTGCAGTTGACATCTGCAGCTCATGTGCTTCATTCACAGTTGGCATCAAGGTTTGCTTTAAGTTGGCCAAACTCTGGCAATTGATGTATACTTATTAGATACAAAAATTTTGCACACCAGAATCCTTGTATCAAGTTTCATTAGCTTGCACCTATTACTTGGACATGACTTAGCATTCCTTTTCTTGAAAAATATAAAATTTGGTTGAATACTGTTGTTTATCTTTTCATTTTCAAAATGCATTTCATAGGACTGAAGGAGGGTATGCTGATTCGAAATGTATTTATCAATAGGAACAGTGACTTCATCGGCATTACTGATCCCACAACTGTCAGACAAAGATGTGCACAAATCAACTTGTACAGTCAAGGTATCGACCCATTAGAAGAAAGAATAAAACCACTGACCGTAAACATCTTCGTGTCCGGGTCCCAGTGGGAGAAAAATTTTGGAGTTGACTTATCAATCTCAGTGCTGGGAACCTAAAAACGTAGAATAATCAGCACAGACAGTGAAATGCATAGGTGAGCCATTCACAACGCAATGACATACCTTGAAAGCAATGGTTTCATATGGTTCAGCTGCGCACAAAAGATACTGATATCTTTTATCAAAGGGTTGCATTCTCTGTCCATGAAAATATGATCAGAAATAAATAGATGAAAAAACAAAAACACCAACACAGGTATTTCATGCACAATTGATAAAAATGCCGTAAACACTTCATAATAATAAATTACCTGTAGTTGGCCAAAAAAATTACTAGCAAATACCTTACAAGGCAGGAGAAACAATTAACAGAAATTATATCATATATAACAAGAGTCTACCTGCTCATAAGAAGACATGAATCGATGCCTTGGCTTTGTTAGCTCTTCAATCTCGGGATATTCAATCTACGTTACATAGCAAATGTGAAAGTAAATAAAATAAAATTATCGTATGACAAGATTTTTTTTTAAAAAAAAATGATAACACTGAGCTGACGGAACACCTGGAAAAGAAGAGATCTCTGATTTGTCTCTGGATCATATTGCTTGGTCACTCGATACCCAGGTCTACCAATCTTCACTGTCAACACATTCAATATCCATGAAATAAGTTTCATGGGAAAATGAGATATAAATTAGGAAAAAACCCCTAAAAGTCTGTTAACACATGCAAAAAGACAAATAGGTGCCGAGGGACTAATCTGAGATTTTGAAATATTGTCATTTTACTGGAATATCCCTAAACATTTTTTTAATAAAAAGGAAATAACCCAAGCCGGAGCTGAAGCTCCACCAGCTTGCCACTGAATTTCCAGTGGCAGTTTGAGTATATAAATTGACTACTTGAACTCCTTAAGCCTTATTAGGCCTTGTTGATAAGTTGAATAAAAATAATGACAATTTAAGTATTGACATTAACAACTTGAGAAGCACAAGTTGTTAAACGCTATACTCAAGTTATCATTATCTTTATTCAACCCGTCAACAAAACTGAATAGGGCTTACGGAGCTCAAGTAATTACTCCATATATTCAAATAGTTAATCCCTTTACTCAAGTTGTCATCGGAGCTCGGCTGGCCAACTGAGGCCCACCAGCGGGGGTTGTGCAGGCTAGCCGAGCTCAGACAGGGGTGGTGACAGAGCACCTGCACCTGCAGGGTTTTTTCTTTTTTAGAGAAAAAAATGTTTAAAGGCATTTTAGTAAAAAGACAACATTTTAAAATATCATATCAGTCCATGGTACCTATTTGTCTTTTGCATGTGTTGACTTTTGGGGTTTTACAAATTCAAATAGAATTTATTTAAAATTTTCCCAAGTTTCATTTTATTTATTCAAGGTCATTTTCAAGCTAAGAGTTTAGAAACACCAAATCAAAGAATAGTGACGCATTTAATACCTACTAGTTATCCAGGAAAAGGAGTATAGATATTGATCGATGAAAGAACCGAACTGTTATGGCTAAAATATATTTGAAATTTACATCAAATCTTGTATAATTCCAGAAAGCATTTCAGCAAATTAAAGCCCAACCGAGCAGGCTAAGGTTGATAGTGACGCCTAAAACATATTTCCCAAACAACATTTCTCTTCATCAAATGTTAAAAAGATTTACCTGTCTTGCGAACGGAGACTTTACGCTTGTGAGGCTGAGGTTGAGCGGGTGCCTCTTTGGCCTCGCGAGCTGCTCTCTTAGCCAAATTGGTCTGATGCCGCTTACCCTGTGTGTGAGCCAGATAATTCCCTTCATTATTGTGCAACGTGAGACAAAGCTTGCACTCATAGCTACAAAAAAAATAAAAACAGTGAATACAAGAGAACCCCGGGAGCAATTGAATCTGAGAAGCACACTGTAAAACAGTGTAGCGATGTCTATCTAAAAGAGGAAGTGGGAGAGAAGACCTGCCAAGATGATTGCGCATGAAATAGGGGTCTTTAGCAAGATCAATGGTCTCGAGGGCAAGTCGGCGGAGACGCTCACGACGGTCGATGGCTTCGTTCTGGGCGGAGGCAGCGCCTCCACTGCCGGGCTTCGAACCCCATTCACGATCCATCACCACTGTTGCTCCTGCCGATCACAGCGGCTGCGTCACAACTGTGTTGTAATGTCGTCTGTACCCTCACAAGGCCACCGAGGAAGAAGGATGAGGATGCAGACGATGATGTGAAGCCAAACTGCCAAATAACCCCCAATGCGCAGACCTTATAATCCCCTTGTTTATTTTGTTTGCTCAAAAAACAAAAATTAAAAAGTTCAACCGGGTACGGATCATCCGTTTAATGAATAAGATCCGAGGTGCGTAGCCTACCAGCGAATATACATGGGCGATATGATACTAACCTTGCAACCAAAAAAAAAAAAAAAATTTATATTGAGCTTCTAAATAAGAGGTTTTACATTAAATAGGTTCCGTATAGGAAATTTATTACTGTCAAGTTTCAAGTTTGTTAATATAGCCCCTGGGGTTGTTTTAATAACAACCCTAGGGGCTCTATTAACAACTCCGGGGTTATTAATTAGGACTTGACAGTAATAAATTCTTAACTTGGGATCTGAAAAGAGTATATTTTTTTCACATAACTTATT
>JBAGKO010000015.1:6523387-6538812 GCA_037177275.1 Acacia concinna | reverse complement strand
TATGAACTAATATATAATGTAATAAAATATGGTATATAATATGATTAAGTAATGTAATTAACTTTCTTAAGATTTTTCTAAAATTCTCCAAAAAAAAGTCAACTTGGTCTTATCAATAAGAACGGAGGAAATATACGTTAAAGAGGTCCTGAAATATAAATTAATTATTTTCAAGTCTCAAAATTGTTAACGGCGCCCCTAAGATTGTTAATAACAACCTTACGGGGTTGTTGTTCAGAGGCACCGATATTTAACAATAATAAATTTTTTATTTTAAAGACTTAATAATAATATTTTTTTATTTTATTACCTCTTTAATATACATTTACTCGTATGATATCTCCGTGCAAAATTGATCAAGAAAATCAGCCCTGCTTCGTACATGTGACGGCGTATTATTAATTGAATCGAAGTCAGCTGCACGGACCTGGACGTACAAAATGATCGTGTACGGATAATAATGCCTCCTCGCCCTGTGCTATGGTTTTTTATTTTTACTCATTTTAAAATAGAAAAATTTTTAAAAACATATGTTCAAAATAAGAAAAAGACAAATTAAAATAATAAAATCAGAAATTTCCAAATCAATTTATTTGTACATCTTTTTTCTATAATTACGAAAGTACTATTGAATTTTTAACAACACGGGTATCTTAATTCACAACAAATATATTTCAATTAACAACACATGCACAAACAATTTACATTGAAAATACGTAGTACCAAATACTTTTAATGTTGTTAATTGAAATACTCTTGTTGTGAATTAAAATACTCGCATTATTAAAAATTCAGTGACACTTTCATAATCACAGAAAAAAAAGGCACAAATGGACTGATTTAGGATTTTTGATTCCACTGTTCTAATTTATTTTTTCCCTATTTCAAATGTCTTTTCCTAAATTTTTCCCTTTAAAATACTAATAGCTTTTTTAATAAAATGGTGTGCCTCAATAATATTTGGTCATCGATTTGTTTTTCAACGTATTTATGAATTTAAATTATTAATCCTTCATGGTTTGTGCTATGAGTGGATTTTTAATATACTCTTTTAGTTCTATATATCGAACACTTCTAACATTTTTTACACAGAAAACTTTAAATCATATTAACTATATCATAAAATTTAACAATTTTTGAACTATACCCCTATTTAATATACATAATACCAAATAAAAATAAAATCAACGTAATAATAAGTGAATGATAAAATTGTACCTTCACATTAAAACTTGAATGAGATGCCTTATAAATAGAACAAAAAAAAATTCTCTCTTTACCTATATATAGGATCAGAGGAGTACATTCACATACACATACATGTCTAAAAATATGGTAATAAAATAATAATACTGTTAACAGAAATTTATATATATATATCAAGCATATAGTTACATCGTGAGATGTAATTATTATACTACCTCCGTTTTTAATTATAAGATTCCATTGACTTTTTTAGAGAATTTTAGAAAAATCCTACGAAAGTTAATTACATTATTTTAAGACATTAAAATTTATCATTTTTCTTCAATTTATGTTATTTAAATTATGAACTAATATCTAATGTAATAAAACACAATATATGATATGATTAAGTAATGTAATTAATTTTTTTAGGATTTTCTTAGAATTCTTTAAAAAAACTCAATAGAGTTTTATAATTAAGAACGAAAAAAGTATCAAGGTGCACGCTCGAAATTGAAACCCCAATGCATTCTGTAATAGTTTTCACTTGCTCCTTTCATACATTTATTCTTAATGCGAAATGTAATTCATTGAAAAACAGAGCAAATTGTAGAGATATGCAAGAGTTGACGTAGACGAATGCTCCATCATTCACGCTCTCTCCTTTGTTTTTCTAATTTTAATGGGCGGTTGAGAGTTGTTAATATAAAAAATGAATCTGAAACAACCTTCGATGATGAAACAAAATTTTTTTTTATATAAAAAATTTATACACACCGTACACGCATCAATATAGCATTGATTGAACTATAAAATTGGAAAAAGAAAATTCTATACGGAGACTAGCATAAAAACAAATAATAGCTTGAAGATCGAGTTTTTTATGTTTTGGTTGAATCTTGAAGCAATTCTAGAGCCTCAGAAAGAAAATTAAAAATAACTTTCACGATATATTGATGTCGATCTTTCCATGTGCTTGCTCTCTTCGTCCTTCAATTTAATTTTGCCGCTAATTTTCTGAATGCGACCCTATATATATATATATATATATATATTTACAGCCTCTTAATTTGTTGGCATTATAATGGAAAATTATGGTAGATCGCATATAGAGAATTAGAGATACAGCTTTTAGATTTTTCCCCCTTCTTCTTCCAAAATTAATGAACAAAATCAGCCCTGCTGGTCATCTAATCCAGCCATATTTAATGGTAATACTAATAGTATATACCCCAAAAGTCAAAGGTTGTTTTTTTTTTTGTTAAAGGTAAAAAATACTCATGTATTTTTTCTCAAAGTGCATGTTTAAAAATGTCAACGATGTTATCAATATTTAACGGTGTTAGATGTCCTACTTTTTAGGTCAAAAATGCATGTGTTTTTATCCAAAATCCATCCAGTACCATATGCTTTATTTAGGGTAAATATACCCCATGTGTTTTTTTTTAATAGAATTGGTAATATAGGCTCTCAGAACAGTCTTACATGTCTAATCATTTAGACAAGCCCAATAAGACTATTTAGCCTAACAAGCTCAAAGCAAGTTATAGCAGTTAGTGTACCTTAATATAATTGACTACCTTGTTAAGACAAAAACACTACTTCTTCATAAATTATGAGACATGCGCCCTTTATAACAAAAAGGGGGAGATCATGGCGAGATAACGATCGAGCGGCCCCTAGTTTCACTTTTGCTAGGAACCACCTCCTTTGAAAGTAGGATAAGATCCACTCTATGATTTGGGCAACAGTCAAGGAGAGACCATTGTTGCTCTCACTCTCACTCTTTAAAATCTTTGTATTCACATCTATCTACTCACATCTACAACGAACTAATTCACACATACTATAAGTTGCACCGTCAAATCGTTCCTTATATTTATGGATATTGACATCAATAAAAAACATAGGGGTATTTATGACCTTAAATAAAGCACGCTGTAATGGATGAATTTTGACTAAAAATACATAAGCATTTTTTACCTTTAACCCTTAACGGCGTTAATTATTGGTAACAAAATTGACACTTTTGAACAATTTGTAAAACTTATAATCATTTTTGAACCCTCAAAAAATAAAATGGTGATACACGCATTTTAGGCAAAAACCCTTGTGTATGTTTTATTTTTAATCTTTTTTTTTTCCACAAAGCATTAACCGATATATATGTGTGTGTGTGTAGAAACATCATACATTTATGAAACCCGACGTCTCTGTCTGATTACGATGCGTAGAAGTTTATTGTTAAATTAAGATGATTCTTAGTACGAGTAATTCATAAAACAATCTCAGTCAATTTAAGCATTGTATTCGTACGTACTGGACGGCGTTTTGGGAGTGAACATCTTATTTATTGATTTTCTCGTCAAATGCCCTTTCGTGTGACGGCGTATTATTAATTGAATAAAAGTCAGCTGGACGAACCTGGACGTACAAAATGATCGTGTACGGAGAATAATGCCTCCTGGCCCTGGGCTATGTTTTTTTGACTTTTACTCATTTTAAAATACTAGTAGCTTTTTTAATAAAATGTTGTGCCTCGTTAATGTTTGGACATCTTTTTGTTTTTCATCGTATTATGAATTTAAATTATTAATCCTTTGTAGTTTGTGTGTTTGGAAAACCCACAAACTACGTTTTTAAACTTAAATTTACACAAATTGAGATAAAATTTCTCTCACACACTTATTTTAAAATTCGTAAAAATTATTTTCAAAAGCTAATCTAAATGCCTCCAGTGGATTTTTAATATATTCTTTTAGTTCTATATATAAAACGCTTCCAACATTTTTCATATAAATTAAAGAAAACTTTAAATCACATTAACTATATCATAAAATTCAACAATTTTTCAACTATACCCCTATTTACTATACATAATACCAAAAAAAATAAAATCAACGTAATAATGAGTGAATGGTAAATTTACCTTAACATTAAAACTCTAATAAGATGTCTTATAAATAGAACAAAAAAAAAAACTTTCTTTCTTTACCCTATATATAGAATCAGAAGAGTACATTTACATACACATACATGTCTAAAAATATGGTAATAAAATAATAATAGTGTTCACAGAAGTTTATATATATCAAGCGTATGGCTACGTCGTGAGATGTAATTATTATATCAAGGAGCACGCTTGAAATTGAAACCCCAGAACCAATAGAAGTTGGCGCAGATAGGTAAGCATCTGCGTCACACTCATCTGTTCTTTGGTTCAATTCCAGAGAACAGAAAGTGTAAAGAATTTCTATTAAGAGCTCTTTCCCCTAGGGCAACTCAAAGAGGTGGTTACCTTTCGGCTTTATTCAATTAAGGCACCTGAACTAGTTGATCCGCGAGCTTACTAGATCTAAGAGCCCAGATTACGGTCAGGACTCGTTGGGTTCGTGGACCAAATGTCCACCATCGAAAAAAAGAAAGAAAAGAAATTGAAACCCCAGAGCACTCTATAATAATTTTGTTCATTATTCTGTAATAGTTTTGATCGACTTGCTCGTTTCATACATTTATTCTTAATGCGAAATGTAATTCATTGAAAAACAGAGCAAATTGTAGAGATAAGCAAGAGTTGATGCAGACGAATGCTCCATCATTCGCGCTCTCTCCTTTGTTTTTATAATTTTAATGGGCGAGCGGCTAAGAGTTGTTAATATAAAAAATGAATCTGAAACAACCTTCGATGATGAAACAAAATTTTTTTATATAAAAAATTTATACACACCGTACACGCATCAATATAGCATTGATTGAACTATAAAATTGGAAAAAGAAAATTCTATACGGAGACTAGCATAAAAACAAATAATAGCTTGAAGATCGAGTTTTTTATGTTTTGGTTGAATCTTGAAGCAATTCTAGAGCCTCAGAAAGAAAATTAAAAATAACTTTCACGATATATTGATGTCGATCTTTCCATGTGCTTGCTCTCTTCGTCCTTCAATTTAATTTTGCCGCTAATTTTCTGAATGCGACCCTATATATATATATATTTACAGCCTCTTAATTTGTTGGCATTATAATGGAAAACAACTCTCTTGCAGGTAACTTCGTTTCATGTGAAGTGATTAATGTAACATGACACCTTTAATTTTGTAATCAAGTATTAGTACCCTCATTGGAAATAACAAATTAAATATGTCGAGCACTAATCTTGAACGAGACATGATGAGGAAGTGTGTTGAGCTAAAACAAGACAGGAGCTGAGGAAGTGAGACAAGTTAGATCCACTAATAATAATTTCTACGATTCAGAAGTGATGGTATTTATTGGTCTAAACTATTTTTTGTCTGACCAGGTAAATTTCCCGGGGTTCATTTCATCCTTTGAGAAAGTATCAGATATATATATATAGATGCTGCTTGATTTGCTATTTTAACCCATCTATTCAAAAATAAATATATATGCAATATCAGTCGTTTTCTTGAAAATGGTCACGCCCACGATTTATTTCTCTCCGGCGAGCTATATCACGAACAATTTAATTTTGTTGTCAGTAATATAAACCAATGAATTTCAAAATATTATGATGCCTCGAGACAGATCGACGTTGAAAAATAGGAGAGGACAAGGAGGGGCATCATATATATGTTATTCTTCAACGTATAATTCGATTAACAAAGAGCCAATTAAGCTACGAGTATTTCATGGTTTCAGGCTTCAGCATCCTTTAGAATATAATACAGTAGTGAGCTGAGGGTGCTATATATGATGAGATCCATGAAAACAAAACATGGGAAATTACACCTATTTTATATATTTATACGATTATTATAAGAATTTAGTATACAAAACATAAACAAACCCCCTTGTACATTTAAAGAAGAAGAAGAAGGGGGTGGTATATATATGAAGCCCATGAATGAAAGTTGCCATCACAAACATGATAGCTAATGAATTAATTATTATACTCATACAAATAAGAGAAGAAGGGAAATCAATAACGAGGTTTCTGAAGCGCCATTTCTCGGCCATTAAGAGGCTGCAATGGTCTTGCGTTGCTCTCTGCGTACTGCCATCATCCAATCAAAAACTTCAATCATTACCTCATCACATATCATATATATATATATATATATATATTACTTCAACTTCAACAACACAACAATTTGATAAGAAGCACTTAATTAAAATACTCACATCATGAACCGCCTCCCTCAGCAACTTCACTTGCTCCCTCGAAACTGTCCGTACCTGATCATGTCGTCCATTCGCAATATAATGTTTATACATGATTTCAACTTAAATTAATTAATTGAATTGCCTGCCGGCCACTCGAAAGATATATATCAATAAATTAAATGCAATACAATGTTGTATACACACACCTTGTGGGCGATGAGCCAAAGGACACCTTCAGTGCAGGGAGGGACAGTGAGGGAACCCATATATGTGTAATAGTTTCTGCCTCTCTTGCTTATTTTCAGGGGATGGACCTCTCCTATCTTCTCTTCCTCTTCCTCATCCACCATTTTCCTTATGTATTTCCCCATCTATATATCATATCACACACACACACACATACCAACAACTTCCCTTTTAATTAATTTCTTACATTTATTTACACACGCAATGCACAGAAACCACAATATATATATATGTGTGTGTGTGTGTGTGTGTATGAAAACAAGGTTCTCAGTGAGTTTAGGTACCTTGGACAGAAAGGGATCGGGGCGACCAATCTTGTACATGACGCCAACAACCACAACCTTTTCTGGCTTAGAGCTGCTGCTATGAACCAAGTGAAGCTCCAGGTCATACCTACAACAGTAGCAGTCAGCCTAACATTATTAACAAGCCTTTCAATTTGAGGCTGCTCCTTGCCCTCATTGTCTTTTACAACATATACTGTTGCCGGTCAACTTTAATGTATAGGAATTCTCAACCCTCCTAGGAAAATTATCTTAAAGAAGAAGGAGACAGGACAAGGCGGCAGAGACCTGCGGCCGTTGATAGTATGCTCGGAAGGTGAGTGCCAGTGGGCTTGATGTAGGAAGAAATTAGAGCCGTTGATGCATATTGAGCCTGCATCTCCTTCCCATTGCACCTGCATATATATCCATATATATATATATAGCAACTTCATTAATTGCCCATCCCAGTTCATGTCTCTCCCTTATAGCTGGCGAGAGGGATTTGGTGAAAGAGTGATTGGGGGATGTACCTGAATATCATGGCCTCTGTTCTTGAGGGTGGCATTCTGAGACTTATAAGAGCTTTTGAGGAGATCAAATTTAGGGACAAGTCTGACTCTGCGAGCGGACAGATCTATAGGAGACTGCGATTCACCGTGCTTACAAGTTGCCCATTCCTTTTTGAGGTCCCCCCAGTGTTGGGGTCCCTTCTCGCTCCCCTTTCTGTAATCGAACTCAGTCTCGTCCTCTGCACTCGCAACACAGTTAATTAATCCAAAACACTTCATAATAATAACAACAACAAGTCACAACCACACACACACACACACGTACCAACTTCCTGGGCTCTGCTCGAAGTTGCATGTAGCGAAATAAAGAATAGGAGGAGTAATATGAATATAGTGAGGTTGCTTTGGGGCTTCATGTATAATCCTGGGTCTGAGATGCAAGCAAAGATTTGGACGAAAGGGGAGAGAGAGAGAGAGAGAGAGAGAGAGAGACTTGGTGGTTCCAAAGTCGTTCAAATCTGAGACAATGAAAGGAAAGGGATGGTGCTGCTTTTATGAATGTGGGAACAGAGTTTCTTCTCTGGTCTCGGTCCAACATAGACAGCCAGTCTGTCTTTTTCTATTATATTCCTAAACGACACTGCTCCACCTGCTCACCTCTCTTCCTTTTCCACATTAATTGGTAAAGTGCACAGTATAAAGTATAAACGTAAGAAAAATGGGGTTAAATGATGAAAAAAGTAATAATTATTAAAAATTTGTGATGAATATGTCCCCAATGCCTTATAACATGGATGTCCATATTTTACACTAAATCTATCACTGGACCTTACTCCCAAAAAGAAAAAAAGAAAAAAAGAACCACTACTTTAACCTGAAGGCAGCGATGGAGGAATCTATTCATATGTTTTTCCCAACAACTACTTACCGCGTCGGGCTAGTTAAAAAAAGTCTGAATTGAGATCATCCTGCATTCCAGAAAGTTACGTTTTTCATTGACAACGTCAAAATAATTTCTAATCACACCAAACACATCTGTTCCATGCGAGATCCAATATAATATTATAACCACAACTTAGTTGACAAGAAACTAAAAGGGAAACAACATGCATGGAAATTTGTTTCCGTCTGTTTTTATTTTCTTGTAGGGTTCGGTGAGGGCAACTATTTTTTTAAAAAATAATCGTTAACATTACTGTGTTCAACACGAGTTTCAACGTTAGCCGTTTAAACTCGTCCGAAGCAGTACATTATAAAATTGAGTCGGTTTTCAAGATATTTAGGTCCGAAGGACGAAGGTGGAACCCCACACGCTTTCTAGAGGCATCCAACGCAGCTCCATAGGAAACATCGAGAGAAAATCATTCAGCAACATGAGTTGAGTGAAACATAATTATTTCATGAGTGATTCTTCTTTTATTTATTTTTATTGGTTAATTGCATACTTAGAGAATCTCTTTCTATTAATTTGGACTATGAAAATTGCTTGCTTATTTACACTATTAGTTAGATTATTCTATTCTTACTATGAATTCATATAACTCTTTAATTGCTATTGATATTGATCTTAGTTTATATTGAAATTAATTCTTTATCCAGGAATATAAAAGTTTAAGTGTAAGGGAATTGATAACATCATATTTTAATAAGATATTTCATGGTATTTTTGGAGATTTAATCACTATTTTTGTTTTAAATTGCATTAATTATGATTAATTGTGATTAAATATGTTTGCATGAAATTAAGATTAAAAGGGGTAAAAATGTCATATATTTTATGATTCCCCTTAATTGATTGATTTATAGAATATGGGGTATTACATTTTTGGGTGAATTTTCATTTCAGACCAGTTTGGAAAAATTACAAAATGGCCCATAATGTATAAAAATTATAGAAATGGCCCTATAGAGTTGCCGCATTTTGAAAGAAGGGACATTAGGTTATTGGAGGCCACAAGCTACAGTAACACGAGTGGGTGCCGTGGGTTTTTCTCAGCGAGAAGAAGTACCGCAACGGGGGAAGCTAAAGGAAATCATGAGCTCAGCTGGGTTTGGGTGATTGCCGTGGGTTTCAGTTGGAGGGTTCAGTTAGAGAATGAGAGATTGCCGCGTGCTTCAGAGGAAGTTGTGAGCAATGTCTGCTGAAAGCTGAGAGCTGGACCAGCGATTGGAGAGAAAAGGGAAGAGACCATCTTCTACCATTTCTAACAATCATCGTTGCGACCACCCACCATCATCCATCTCAGACTACCGTCGGCCTGCCCACTGTTCCTCACCACCTCTGCCACCATCACCTCCTTCTATTTCCCTTCGTCGTCAGTCACCACCGTGACCATACTCCCCTGTTTTCTCACTCCATGCTACTCTTTGTCACCACTGTGAAACCACCTTCGACTTCCTTCCCCCATTTCCCTTCTCACTCCACGACCACTCAGCCTTCCATTTCCTCATCATCAACCATCATCATCATTTTCATTCCATTCTCTTTGCTCCATTATTGAACCCGAACAGATCCTCTTATTCTCCTCTTCAGTCTTTCATTGAACCAGTTTGCACTCCTTTCTTATTTAATTTCCCATTTCCTTATTATCTCGTGTTTCTAGTGTTATTCAGAAGAGATGGCCGAATTTAAGATCATGTGTGGCTAGCATCTCCATCTCTTGAGATTGGAATTTGGCTTGAGTTCTTGAGCTTACTGGGGAGTTTTTCTTGATCCTAGTTCCTTTATGAATTTCCTATTATTATTGTAATTCCTAAATTAGACTAAATGTAGTTTTAGTAGGATTTTATTGTGAGTTATTTAGACTCCATAATGTTGAGCTAGGACTGTTTATTTTGTTATTGGATTTGGATTATTGCAATTGGATGTTTTTAGTTATGTATTTCCTATTAATTCATTGAGATTATTCTTGCTATGTGATTACTAGTTTGTGTAGTTGATTTGGGTTAATTTGAGTGTTTCGATTGTGTATTCATATTAGAGGAAACATTTGCATTAATTTGATTCATTTCACACATCAAATAGTTCTCTAATAATATTCCTAAGTAATAGCTATGAATGCGATCGTATAAGTAGTTATTAATTAAAAGTGTTAGACATAATGTGATTACTTGGGGTTTTTAATTAAGACTTGATGAATTTTGACTCACGTATCATTAGTGAGTTAGGATAGCCATTTGACCAATTTCTCAAGAGATTCACTTCCTTCACATCCCATTCCATTTTATTTGAAAAATACCAAAAACAATAGCTTAGGATTTTAATTAAATTGCATTCTTCTTTTAATTATCATTTAACAAAACCCCCCCAAATCAATTTTATCTTGTTTTTATTGCATTTGCATGGCATTTATATTACTTAGGAATCAATAAAAGGCTCCTCGAGAAGAGAGAAATATCCTGGGTTTGCCTATACGCAATCCTTAGTTTATTTTTGATTGTGGACCCCAAGGCTAACACACAAAAAGTTCTCATCACTTGTTGATGTGTACCTACAAAAGGGAAATTATATGTTGATCTAACAGAAAAGCATCCGTCAGTAGAGGGTAACCATGTGAATTTATCCACTCTTCTCTCATCTCTAGGCGGGACTGCACTCATGAGTTGGTTAACAATGTGAGGAGGAAACTAGAGTAATAGTCTTTCCTTGTCCCAATCTCCATTAGGCTTAACATAATCAGAAACTTTCTCATCCAAGCTTATCCTATGCTCATACCCTGAGATCAAGTCGAGTAAAGGGTGATTCAGTTCCGACCAATTTTCCCTCCAAAAGTTGGTACTAGTGCCATTCCCAATTTTAACTTTCAGGCCCTTTTTAAACTTGTCCCAAACATTGCAGATACTTCTCCATGTTAGAGAAGAGAGCTATCTTTTATATATCCTTGGCGTCTGTTGATCTCTACAACCATACTTATCCCTGAGGACTTTAACCCATAAGGCTTCACTTTTATTTACCAGGTACTAGCAAAGTTTCATAATGAAAGCCTCATTTCGTTTTTCTAGGTTTCAGATCCCCAATCCTCCAATTTCACGATTTTTGGCAATCAATTCCCAAGGGGCTAGGTGAAGCTTTCTTTGCTTATCTTCATCTCCTCATAGGGAATCTCTACTATGTCTTTTAAGATCTCTAATCACTCTTTTAGGAAGAAGCATTGTCTGCATATGGTAGAACGTGAGGGTAGACAGGACTAACTTAATGAGGGTAGCTTGGCCTGCCATGTTAAGACTTTTTCTTTTCCATCCTGCTAGTAGCATCTTCGTTTTTTCAATGATTGGTAAGAAAGTCCCATAATAAGCTCTATATGAATGAGGGGAATTCCCAAGTATTTGCCGAGGTCACTCGTTAGGCCCACTCCCATCCGTCTGCTTAGCTCTGTGGCACGAGAGAAATGGACATTTTTAGAGACACCCATCTTTATTTTTGTTCTGTTCATTCTCATACTAGCTGCCTTACAAAATCGATCCATGCAGTCTGTCATCACATCCACTTGGTCAATAGATGCTTCCCCAAAGAGGATTAGGTCATCTGCAAAAAATAAGTGGGTGAGTTGCGGCCTTCTCCTATTGATTTTAATCACCTTCAAAGAGCCTTTGAGTGTAGCATCCGTTATGATATGACTGAGCCTCTCCATACATAGAGTAAAAATGTATGGGGAAATGGGGTCTCCACGTCTAATACCTCTAGAGGGGGGAAATTCTTCTAATTTCTCGCCATTCTAATTCACCCGGAAGGAGGCTTGAGATATGCATGCCATAATTGCTTCATAGAGGTTTCCCCCAAGTCCAGCTTCTTGAGAAGTGTCCCTTATGAAAGCCCATTCAAGTCTGTCATAAGCTTTCTCTAAATCTACCTTAACTACAATCCATCCCTTTGTCCCCGATTTGGTTTTCATTGAGTGGATAACCTCCTGAGCAATGATAACATTATCGTTGCTTTTCCTTCCTGCTATAAAACTGCACTGATGCTGGCCCACAATTACTCCCATAATCTCCTTTAACCTCCTACTAATGACTTTTGAGATGATTTTGTAGCTCACATTGCACAGGGAAATCGGTCTGAAGTCCTTTACAGTTTTAGGTTTCTCTATCTTGAGGATGAGAACTAAATTCGTGTTACTAACACTTTTAACAGTGAGAGGATCTAGAAAGAATCCCTTTACCATATCACATACCGACTTCTCAATGATGTTCCAATATTCTTAGTAAAAAACTACTTGCAAACTGTCTGGACCCGGTGCCTTGAAAGGACCCATATCAAAGACTGCAACTTTAATTTCTTCATTGGTAACATTTGTAGATAAACTCAGCTTATGGTAATTTGTTAACTCTAGAAAGTTATTGTTCGTTTGGAGAGGAGCAAACTGAATAGTCTCGCTAGTGAATAAATTCATATAATATCGCTTGACCATGTTCTTCAATTATGCTTGATAAAAAATCCACACATTTTCATCATTCTTCAGGCTTTCAATAGTATTTCTCCTCTTTTTTATGATAGCCGAATTATGAAAAAATTTATTGTTCCTATCTCCCCATTTGAGCCAATTACACCTGGATTTTTGATACCATATAAATTCTTCTTGGGCCAAAACATTATTATACTCCTGCCACAGTTCCCTCTCTACTTGGGCCAGGTATTGATTGTCTCTCCAACTCTGTGCTCTATCTACCCCCTCCAGCCTCCGTAGTATTTGTTGCTTCTTTCTTGGGATATTTCCAACATGATCTCTATTCCATTTCATTGCTTCTTCAGCCAAGGAGTTTATTTTTTCCAACCATCCATTTTTCTGCCAGCATTTCTTCACCACATCATTAAAACCATTTTCAAGAATCCAAGCCACTTCAAATTTAAATTCTTTCTGTCTATTATACCGAGCCTGGTCTGCTATGCTTTTCAAGAGGAGGGGCCGGTGATTATACCCAAATTTGTTTAAATGGTAGACCCTCAGAAGGGGAAAGGCCTAGTTCCATTCCTGATTGATGAAAGCCCAGTCAATCTGGTCTTTTAAATTATTCCTCTCCCAAGTATACTAGTCTCCAATACACTCTACTTGAAGAAGGCTAGAGTTGAGGCTACATTCATTAAATTGATCCATGGCTCATCTATTCGAGATGGATCCTCCCTTCTTGTCTTCACATGAAAGGTAGGCATTGAAGTCCCCTATTACCGCCCAAAGCCCCACAACTTGCTTGCTAAAATTCTTAATATCTTCCCATAAATTTTGGTGCAATTTCAAGCAAGGTTCAACATAGATACAAGACAACCAAACGAAGTCATCCCCATTAAATACTTTCACATGCAAGGATTGCATTGAAGAAGAAATGTAGCTCACAGAGAATTTATCATTTGCATTCCACAGTAGCCATATTCCACCCGCATAGCATGTAGCTTCAATACGGAACTAGTGATCAAATCCTAACTTTTGAATTACCATATCATCTTTTTTGCCACTAACTCGGGTTTCAATAATAATAACTAAGTCAATTTTATTTCCCCTACAAGCATCTCTTAACCAACTAGGAAAGATTTTGGAGGCAACCCCCTACAGTTCCATGAGAAGATGTTTATCATAAGAAAAAAATAAGATGCAAGAAGGTCCAGGATAAAACCTGAGGTCACACGTCTGCTCATTGCTGCCTTTCCTCATTCAGGGGGTCCCCAAGCATGGCCTCTACGTCATCTGCAATTTCATATCCATTGTCGTCGCTTTCATACATGTCCATATTAAACCCATGGCTTCCTTGAGAAATTGATGGGTCTGGAATGAACACGTGTACAGTGAATATTGCCAACGTACAGTGAATATTGTCTGTCTATGCGTGTATTTTCATTTTGTTTGAAACTATGAGGGAATGGTTCAAGGGTTGTACACGTGTACATTGAATATTGTCTTTTTTTTTTGCCAACGTACAGTGAATATTGTCTGGTGCTGGATAACTTGTTTGACGGGAAATAATGAAATAGTGGAACATAGATGTGGTAATGATTTCCATATGCCATACTGCAAGTTTGGTCTCCTTTCCGGTTTAAAAAGCAAAATGGAAATGCCCTCACCCGTTTTATATATATATATATATGACATTATTAATTAACTTACATAAATCAAACAACGTTATTTAAGTTATTTAATATGTTTTAAATTGATAAAATACTTATTTTACCCTCATTAAAGAATGTGATTTTCACATACTTTTTTTTTTCCAACACATGAAAGTTTAGGTGAGTTGGGTCTTAGGGGCTCATTAGGGCTAGGGCATGCCTCCAGGTTCAAAGAGCGCTTACAAAGGTATTTATAAATCGCCCACCATTAAGATTCTCACATCGGCAGCTAGATTTTAACTCATGATCTAGTGAGCTATGAGTTAATTCTTTACCAACTGGATCAACCTTTATTGGTCACATATCCATTTATTATTTATCACATCTTTCTTGTTTCTTTAAGGGGTAAAAGTGTAAAATGTCATGAACTAACTCATAAATTTCTTATATTTTAAATCACAACTTTCAAATAGTGTAAAAAAAAGGGGGGGAATTTCAGTAAGGGATCGCAGTTGGGAATTAATATTAGCGCAGCCGATAAACAAGTGAATGGGCTGTATAAACAAGAAAAATCCATATTCATATGACTCATTCACTTGTTTATGGGTTCCGCTGATATTAATTCCCAACTGCGGTCCTTTATTGAAATTCTCCAAAAAAAAAAAAAACAACTTTCTTTTAGAAGGCTTCTTATATTATAGAATAGAGGGCACCGTTTCCTACTGCAATACACTTTCTAATAAGAAATACTTAGAAATAACAATAAGTGGGAGTTAATATAGGTCATTAAGTCAGATATTATTTATATTTTTCTAAATATAGTTCTTATTTACATTTTATTGTAGCTTTTAAAATCGTTTCTTCACATTTGATTTTTAATTTTAAATATGATTGGATTAACTTTGTAATTTTAAAATCCATCTAACAACTTAATTTTGAAATTTTAAAATTATAAATCAAGAATTTCTAGTAAAATAAGTTATAAATTGATTATGAAGTCTTATCAGTCATCATTACCTTATCAATTGTTGGTAACAAATTTGATCAAGGATTTTGTAA
>JBAGKO010000015.1:6510692-6522928 GCA_037177275.1 Acacia concinna | reverse complement strand
TCAATTTTATCTTGTTTTTATTATATTTCCATGCCATTTAGATTACTTAGGAATTAACAAAAGGCTCCTCGAGAAGAAAGAACGATCGTAAGTTTGCCTATACGCAATTCTTAGTTAATTTTTTATTGTGGACCCTAAAGCTAACGCGCAAAAAGTCTTCATCAGCATGTTACACAAATTGTCTTTGGCTCATCCCCTTCAGCAATTTGGATTTGGTAGTAGCCCTTCTGTAGGTCCATCTTGGTGTAAATCTTGGCCTTCCCAAGCCGGTCGAATAAATCTGCAATCAAAGGAATATGATACTTATTCTTGACAGTTACCTTGTACAATGCCTAGTAGTCCACACACATTCTCAACGACCCATCATTCTTCTTCTAGAACAACATCAGGGCATCGTATGGAGCTTTGGAAGGACAAATATGGCCCGTATCCAAGAGTTCTGTGAGTTGCTTCTAAAGTTCCTCTAACTCCGGGGGAGCTAATCGATAAGGTGCCATGACAGGTGGTTTGGCACTAAGTTCCAACTCGATCTTGTGGTCCACCTCCCTCATCGAAGGTAATTTCTTAGGTAACTTGAGAGGCATCATGTCCTTGTTCTCCTCAATGACATTCTTGATGAGTTAGGGAACATCGCCCCCTTGTGCCTCGACTGTCGAGTCATCTGTCTTCATGACAACCAAGTAAGTGAGATTCCCTTTCTTTACCTCTTTAGCAACCTGCATGGCGGATAATTGCTTACCCTCACCAGGGTGCCTGATGGGAGTACTCGTAGTAGGTACCACTCACGAAGTCCCTCCAAGGATGCATACAAAATTGAGGGACAATATAGGAATAGTTGCTACTTTGCACATGAAATCTATCTCGAGCACGACGTCGAAGTTATCCATTTGGAACACTGAGAAATATGCTTGGCCCTTTCAAGCACCAAGGTTCATCTCAACAGCTCGTGTCATGCCACTAAGGGGTTTAGTACTGGTGTTCACCGTCTTGAACCACCCCTCATCTTGAACAACCTTGAGTTCGAGTATCCTGGCTTCATCATTCGTGATGAAGTTGTGAGTAGCTCTTGTGTCTACCATTGCCTTCATAGACCTACTATTAATGCATGTCTCTACGTACATTAGCCACTTGCTTGTTGTACTCAGTACTAGTCTAGCATTGAGGGCATTTAGGAGTTGTAAACATCCTATATGAATCAGGTCTTGTTCTTTGTTAGATCCTGTCTCTTGTTGCTCCACCAAGGCTGACAAGGATCTGAGCTTTTGGCACTCCTTAATGGGATGTGGCCCTTTGCACATGAAACATCCGCCTTTAGGTATAAACTTCTTTTCTTCTCTTCATACTCCTTCCGATTGAAGGATGGCTTGAAGCTACCACCTTTATCCTCAGTTGGAGCCTTCCTGAAGTCCCTCTTCCCTCCCCCATCTTTACTGGAGTTACCTTTCCCATTCTTGCTCTTTGAGCTCATGTAACTTCGTTGATACTCAGTGAGAGACTCATTAATAACAATTGCTTCATCTACTGATTGGGCATTTCGACGTTATACCTCTTGCTTCGCCTAGTTCTGGAGCCTATCGACGAAGTAGAAGAGCAACTCTTTCTCAGACATATTGGGGATTTGAAGCATAAGAGTGGTAAACTCTTTTATGTACTCCGGAATACAATTCCTATGCTTCAACTCCCTCAACTTCTTTTGGGCTTCATATATAACATTCTTATAATAGAAATGCCTCTTAAGTTCTCGTTTAAAGTCTTCTTAAGTATCAACTCGGCATAATCCTTTCTTTACATCGGCGTGTTTCTTTTGCCACCACAAACTAGCAACTCCAAAAAGGTAGAGCGATGCAATACGTACCTTGGTGGTCTCATCCATCACATTGAGACCTTCGAAGTAGAGCTCCATTTGCCATAAGAAGTTCTCAACCTCCTGCGCATCCCTCTTTCCCTTGAACGATTTAGACTTATGGGGTTCAACCCTTGGCCCAAGTGATACCGTGGTAGCCTCCCCACTAGCCACGACCTTCTTGCACACGACGAGTTCTTCTCGCAACTCGTCAATGTTTTCACGCATGGCTTGAAGCGATTCCATCACTTGTGCTTCAAATCGCGCCATACATTCATCCTTCGTGGCACCCTCATTCTGGCAAGTTAAGATGTCCTCCTTGAGTGAGTCTATCTGTCCGAGGATGTGGCCTTCCAATGTCTCTATGGTGTGTTCGACTTACTTGACTCTTTCGCTTACCTCTGCCACTGCTTGGTCTAAAGCCACCACCTCTTGTGGTTCACTTTGTCCCAAAGCCACCACCTCTTGTGGTTCACTTTGTCCCCTTGATTTCTTCTTTTCTGTAGGAGGTACGATCTCCTTCCCACAAACTTCCATCACCTTAGACATATCACTTCTCTTGCTTCATCTGTCACTGGCCATGAATCCATTCTCCAATACAAAGTGCCAACCTTAGCTCTGATACCAACTGTTACGGACTTGTCTCTTAAAAGCATCCGTGCAGCACTTAACTTCTCATTGCCCCTTGCAAAACTACTAAGTCAGCCTCCTTACACTTGAATACTCAAGAGAGAATATTAGAGAACTCATGAAGGCGTAAGGAAAGAACTTTGTATTGATACGAAGAGAACTTTACAAGGAGTATATAAGAGAGCTTACAAGAGAGAGACTTGAACTCTTGGATGTCTTATGAGCAAATGGCACCCCCTATTTATACTATTCAACCTCCTCCCTTAAGGTTTTGAGATTGCGACATGTGTCTTTAGATGAACGATTGAGATTGAGTCTCCAAAGAGTGCTATTAATTTCTACATTTCTAAGGGAGACTCTTCTATATTCTAAGGCCTTTTGGAATTTTCTACACAATTCTATATACATAAAAAAAAATTCAAGAACATACAAGAATATACAAGAGATCTCTAAAAAATTTTAGAGTGTGACATGAAGGTTTCGCGTCAATTCGCACGAACACACGTATATATGCAGAAAGAACAAGGAACAAAATCATGTGTGAGGTACAGCATCAGAATTGCATCACGGTTCTGTCATCACGATAAAGGAAAATATCTAGACGTTCTTTTTATTAAGATACTTGTATTTAATATTATAATATAAAGGTGAGCCGATTTGGGAAACCGGTATTGGAAGTTAAAAACGGCGATATTTGGGTAAAAGTGTATGAATAGAAGGAGGATCTGGATGATCGAAGGAGAGAGGAGATAAGTGAATCAGCACTAACAGAATGAATAACAGGTACCGGCTAATGCACCTAACAATGAGATCTCAATGATAACGCCGGCAGATCTACACTCGAGATATTTCTATGCATGATCATGATCACCCCTATAAATAGAGCCGAAGGTAAAATTTGCTCTCGGCATCATACACCAAAGCCTCAAAATAAAAAACCATGGAAGCGAAGGTCAGGTTCGTGACAGTGCTGCTTCTGGTAGTGATGATGGGGGAGTTTAGCTGGGGAATGAAGAAGCAGAGGATGATGATGAGAATGAGGAAAGAGGCGGAACAAGAATCAGAATCAGAATCAGAACCAGAAGGGAAGGAAAAAGCCAGTGGAAGTATCAACGGTGATGGAAGTGAAGATACCAATAATCACCATAGTATTCCCAGAGACGACTGGAACAAGGGGCATTATCAACCTGCTCGACATTCACCTTAGACTTTCTCAATCGCAAGGCTTTTTGTGCCATCAATTTTGTAAGGACTTGCTGGAGATATTGCTCTGTCCGTCTTAATTCCTCCATTACAGGTTATTCAACCCATCAATATCAAACTTGACAAGTGTAGGAAGCCATTCTAGTTTACTGTTGTATTTCATTACTATTGCCAGATGAAAATCAAAACTGACAAATTTTGAAGTTTCTGTTTTTGTTTAGAATTTCGACACTTTGATCCAACACCTGAAATGGTTTAGTTTTGTCTATAACGAATTAAGCCATGAGCGCCTCGCGAGCACATGAATTCGCATCAGGTTCTTCGTTATCCAATCTGGGGTCAAATAAACTATCCTGTCTATTTTAGATTATGGTGAAGCATAGCATTTATCTGTTGAAGCTATAACCAGCAGCCCAGCTCCCGTAAAACAAACAACCTGGCGTCGTTTATTGCCTGAAAAAATTAGCCACACAAATGAAATACCAACAAATTGGAAGGCAATAAATTCCTCCCATTTTGGTCATCGCTCGTGTTCAATACTTCAGTAAGAGTTTAAGGGGCAGCCCAACGACCCCACAAAACAGCATGCCTTAATGATGCGAAATACCTTAGGCGGGGAAAATTCCCAGTCTTATGCTAAGACGCACAGGTTTCGAATTCTGTGTCTAGAAATAAGAAAAGAATTTTTTTTTTTTATCATTGTAAGGGAAAAAATACAAGAAAGTATTTCACAGACGATTCTTAATCAGCAGAGGCATAGCTATCAACCTGCAATGCATTTAAGTCACATTTACCACGGCTCTTTTTGAACTTGTTAATCATCCGAACGGGATAAAATGAGAACGAAGAAGCAGATAAGAGACAGTTTGTTTTTTGGGGGGAGGCAAAGAGGAAAAGAAGGAAATTAATAAACAATCGTGCCGACTGAAATTAAGAGGAACAAAATTACTTCCTAATTTGTTTCGTCTATCCAGTCACTTCTAGTTGTGGAGGTGATGACTTCTGAGGCGAGGTCAGGCTAAGCTGTAACTATCTGATTCCCTCTTCTTGCAGCCGCATCAGCCAGTCTCTTCCAATTCAACTCTCTCTGCTCTTCCACCAATCTGGCCTTCGCCTCTTTCTCTGCATATTGCCTTTGGCACTCTTCAAATAATTCGGCATCCATTTCCGTGAACATTTTCCGTACATTCACAGTCAACCCATGAACCGCCTGGTTCCAATGACTCTGAATATTTTTCTCCAATGCTTCATATATTATCGGGAAAATCACAGCTCGGTTTTGGGCTATCAAGCTAACAATGTGCTCATTATTCCATAAGAACAGAGCTCGTTCCGCAACCTGCATCACAAGCGTAGCTTAACAAATATTTCTAAGGGAAACATTCTGATTCAATACGTAATAAAATGGTTCAGTTCTAATTTCAAATAGATGTACGGCCAAAAAAATCAAATAGATCAGGATCCTTGAACCAATATGCTGATTACGATAACTAGACCAGTAAAATTTGACACAGATAAATAAGTCACGGTGTCAAAGAATCCAATCAGAATCATAAATCCTTTTCTATAGAGGTCCTCCAACTTACAATGATAAAGTCATATTGGTGAGAGGCTGTTATGTACCAGTACGAGGATTCAATAAAATCATCTCAAAATCTCCAGGAAGAACAGGAAACCATCACTGATATTTTCACGCCAGGACACCATATATACATTAAAACAGAAAACTGTAATTACAGTCATAAGCGAACAAAAAAATTGATTTCAGTATCCTGCTATTACAAGAAATAATCTTGATGTAAACAAACTTGATTGTAATA
This sequence comes from Acacia concinna, assembly GCA_037177275.1. Lineage (NCBI taxonomy): Eukaryota > Viridiplantae > Streptophyta > Magnoliopsida > Fabales > Fabaceae > Acacia > Acacia concinna. The sequence goes on along the minus strand of JBAGKO010000015.1, from coordinate 6,517,432 downwards.
GCCAGAACCTCACTGTTCAACTCAAACAAAGCATAACTTTACCCAAGGATCACTACACTTTAAACCTATTATAAATCGTCACAATTTCAATGCAGTAGGAGCTACTTTAGCTCTTGTTCAAAAGGATATCAGGAGAAGTTTGGCCTATTCTACAATGTCTCAATTGGGTTATAGGAGTTAGCACACTTCCCCCTGATTTAAGAAACAATTTGCATTGCCTACTACCCAAAAGAAAGATCAAGTCTGACAGCTTGAGAGACCCGTGCCATCCAAATGCTGGCTCCTGGAAAAATTAGAGCGCAGAATAGTTTCTTTAGGATTCACCCTGATTGGTGTTATGAAATATATTCTGCTTACTCAGCATGTAATTTCTGGTGTTACAACAACTCATTTCCAGGAGGGATTCACTATCTGCAAAACTCATCATGAGCCTCAGACATCATAAGTCTCAGATTTCCAAACGATGAAATTCAGTCCTTATTTTGTTGAAGATTTTTTCCCCTCAGGCAAATAAGTGATTTAATCAATTTTGAGAAACTAAATTTTTAGTCACTGAAAAAAGCACCCTCTTATGTTAGGGTATGGCTTGCCATCTACAAGTTACTTGTTGTAATCTTATTCTGGCGAACTCCCTCAGTAGCATAATTAACTGTAGTGTGAGGTTCAACAATGTTGGAGCGTCCATGAAATTATTTGTTTACCAACAGCAAGAATGTGCACTACTTTTCAGATCAGAACTACCAAAAAATTGGAAGCATAATACTTAAAAAATTATTACTTGAGACCCATATAATCCAATTACAGTGAAAGAGTAGCTCTTCGTCTGGAGCAAAAATAATGTTCTGATGATGACAAGACCAGCTACAATTACTACCAATAAAATTCTACAATCACTATTGATAAGTGTCCCTTATCCTTTTGAAATCTCAGATTCTTTATGGGAATTAAAGTAGATGATCCCTATGATTCGGCCCATTATCATTTTCTTACATGTAAATTTGAACTGTAATAGATAAGGCCCATACAATTAGGCTTCAGAGGGAAAGAGGGGAAAAGTTTACAGAGAATCGACTTGGTTAGTCACCTCATGAACATTCATATTCAGATACAGTGTGGAGGAACGATAGAAAGGGCCAAAAGCTAGCTTCTAGGTTGGAGAGCCTAAAGTCCTTATAAACCCTGGATCAAGTCCCATACTTACCATTTAAAGTGTGCCCTTGTCAGGATGGATAAATAAATTTAACAGTCTAACTCCTTGTCCAGAGAGTTATCTTGTTATGGACATTAATTATATCACCATACAGTTCCTAATATATTGGCATTCTTAAAATATTCTGTTACGTACACCCTTGTGAGGATTAATTAAATTCACAGAAGATTTTGCAAGCCAACAACTTCCTTCGGCAGTTAATAACCATAAAATTTAAATTACAATCCAATAACCTAAGCCATCACCCACATTTTCGTTTCTTTATTATGGCAGGGAGGAAGTCTAGAAAGAAGACATAACATTCGCTAATTCAATAAAGTAATAATAAATCCATAGCTAGCCTGGCAGCAAAATAAAAATATCCACGTGGAATTTTGTATATAGCTTGCATGCCAAGAAGTTCAATAGACATCATAAATTTTCCTCCTTAATGACTACCAGTATCATAAGAAAGCCACCATTTTGCCTATCAAACAAAACATCCTTGATAGATGCATAGCATAAGAAATAACAAAAAATAAACAAGCAAGATTCTGTATAACACATACAAAGAAGCAGTTCAAGCAGCATCATAGATAAGAATCAATGCAATTAATCTGAATCAATACCATTATAAATTATAAGTAAACACAAACCTGAAAGTGAGAACTGTTAAGACAACGGCCAATCTGCCTGAAAAGGGGCACCATGCAGCGTTGAAATTCTGCACCCGGTGTAGCTTCCAGCACTTCCTCCAGTTCTCCAAGGAAGAGAACTTCCTTCTGGCAATTGGTCAGCGGCCAATACTTTAATAAACCCCTAATAACTGTATCTGCCAACTTATAGTCCTTTTCAACAAACTGAGTGATACAGTATGACAACTGCTGATGATAAATAGCAACGCCCTTAGGTTTATGCAGAGGAATAAGGGCACGAACAAGAAACAACTTGTGCTCCTCTTTCATTGGCAGTGCAAAGCCATTGATTATACTTCCGAGAATCTCAAGAAGCTCTCCAATACCGCTATGCCTCTCAGTCTCATATATATACCGGTAAAAAATGTGATTAATTGCCTTCCTAATAAATGGTCGATGAACCATGAATTTTCCGTATATACGATGTAGGATAGTTTTCAAATATTCTCGCTCCCGAGGATCCTCAGAGTCAAACAAATCAAGTAATTTCAACACAAAAGAATGATCGATGTATCGCTTGGCAACCTTGGTATCGGTATCCGACGAAACCACATATCTCAGTAGTAGCTCGTACACAAGCTGCAGATGGGGCCATGCTGGTTCTAAGCAAGGTTCCTCTTCTTCCGGGTCGTTAACCTCTTGTCCTGTATTTTCATGTGAAGCCGGAGGTAAGCACCGGAATATATTTACTGATATCATTCTAATCATTTCTTCCTGACAATTTTCCGTAATCTTCCCTGACCCGGATTGTATAAAGTCAACCAAGTCCATTAGCGCCTGCCGCTTAATTTCCTTCTCTCGAACGGACTTCAAGGTGTCCAAGAAATCCAAGACGTAACAGCAAACCTGCAACTTCCGAAGGAACAAATTCTGCTTCTCCGAAACAGGCACATCACGGAATGAGGGAAGGGGTTCCATGGCACCTGAAGGCGGAGGCCCGCCTAAAATAAGGCCTGATGCGCGTGCACCAACCTTGTTGACGCCCACATTGGCAAACCCCGCATTGCGGTTCCCAGGGAGAGCGTTTCCGAAGAGCGACACATCGTTAGGACTGGACTTGGAGGGCTTTTTGCCCCCACCCTTCATAAAATTCTTGAACATTTTCGAAATGCAACGAACCCAAACCCTATATTCTTAAGCTCATGAACAAATTCAGAATGGAGCCGGTTATTGGATTCCGAGGGACTACGGCGAATACATCAAGAGAAGGGAAAGATGACTGCAATATGTTCCAAATCCACAAATAATTTTCTTCCCCCAATTTTCGCATCAAGACACAACAGGCCGCGAATCTGGATATGGGAGGTGGAACAGAGAAAATTTGTGGGGGTGTTCCGAAGTGCTCCGAAATTGACAAACAATGGATCAAGTCAGCAAATAAGCCATGTCGCATGACCGGAATGCTGCCCGGATGATCGGTCGGAGGTGCGTTACGATGATCAACCCGTCGAAGATGGAATAGGTGGCAGATAAGGGGAGGGGGGAGAGATTGAAAGTGACCGAAGTGGGGAGATAATTAAGGAAGATAGAGAATTAGAGGGGTAAGTAAATATGACGATGGATGATAATTATCCATTACAATTTGCACACTGGCTTTTTTTTAATTTAATTTAATGGTAAAGTCAGTTTATCTTTTCAAATTTTTTCATCCCCGTCTTTCTCTTTATATGTAGCTCGTACTCACCATAAATTAACTAAAATTGCGAAACTCCTTGGAAACAACACAACACAACACAACACAATAGAGAGAGAAAAAGGGTAGAGAGGAAAAACAACAAGAGTACTAAATGTGATATACTTACTGTACGTGGCTTGTAATAAGTGAAGATCGAGGAATGAGATGGTCCCACGTGGAAAATGGGAGTAATACGTTCACGGTTGGTTCCCCTGATGGATTTGGTAACAGTACTACTGTGTCAGGATTCATTCATGACCAGATACTATTTATTTCGTTTCTTTCTTTCTTTTTTGGTGGCCAAAAATGATTTGCCAGTCATTTTTGTTACCGCCTGAAGTTAGTAATGCGATGCGATACATATGTCCAAAGGCAAAGGGATATTGTTTTCATTGTTCCCAGTAATCAACAAATATGTTCCTATCTTTTTCCCTAAGGAGGGGTGCAAGGGCTTAATTATTAAATAAGTCTTTTGAGGCAAATATTAATTTTTCTTTTATACTATCTTAAATCCTCACCTTTTTAAAAAATGTGACTTTCATTTAAGTCTTTTACTCCTCACGTGATTTCATTCTTTTAAAAAACTTAACAATCAAAAAATACATTCACATTATTTTTTAATACATACCATGCCAAATGTTAATTATCACAGTATGTTTAGTCATATATATAACAACATTCTGGTTTGTAAATATTTTTTTATAAGTCAAGATAAAACTCTTTTTATATAATTTTCTTATAAATTGTAATAGCACAACACTTCTAAAAACTTGTTTAAACAGACAGGCACGTAGCTATTTTGGTGGGTAGAGAATTATTTGTATCATTGAAATTATGTGACATTAATTTAATAACAAGGAAATAAAATAGGATAGTGTCTGCTGAAGATTTTATGGCTATTACAATGCTTAATCAAAGTATCATAATAGGTTACTTTTATTTTAACTTTGATCCTTATAATTTCATATTATAAGTTTTGATGAACTGAGCCTCTATTCGTTGAGGGCGTTAGTCATATATTTTATTTTATTAAAGGCTTGACCCATCATGGATCACAGAATGTGGTTTGAAATTGTCAAACCTGAATCACAACGATGAAGAATCATAAGGGCCATGCATCGTATAAAAATTGATTGATCATATCATTATCGCTGATCAAGTTTTAATGGGAGTGCAATTTTCCCAAATAACAACTATGGTTGGTGAAGAGTTGGATATTGATTGGTGATACTGATATGTTTAATGGGAAAAGATGCGAGTGGGAAGAATAGATCGAGCATTGTTACCAAAAAGAAAAAAAGAAAGAAAGATCGAGCACACAATTAAGGGAGTGAATTGAGAACGACGAGGTTTGTAAACTCTGAGAAAACATTGATGAAATCTCCCTAAGTGGGGTGGGAGGATCACAAACATAAGGTCCATTCTTTAAACACATGAACAATAATAACGTGTCATAACTCTATAAGATGCAGAATTTTAAAACCCTCCATTCTTATCGGCAATCCTCAAATAGTTGTTATTACTCCTTTCCATCTTAAATATAAAACTCAATTGATTTTTTTAGAGAAATTAAGATATTAGTTAAAGGAAGTTATTATTAAGAAAAATTATAAATCTAGGAATTAATGTAGTATCTAATTATAGTGAAGGAAGTATTAACAGGGGTAGTTTAGAAAAAAGAGATTAAATATGAGAGATAAAATGAATATGAATCAAATCAAATTTTTAACTAAGTCTTATAATTAGAACCGGAGAGAGTATTAAGTATGGTTGAATATAAAAAAAAATTAAATACTCTAGTTCATATGTTTAATGCGCTGACAAAATAAAAATTATACGTTTAACGCATTGTCTTGTATTAAATCTTAATAAGTGATTTTTGAATTGAGCTGTGGTATAAATATTAACACACCGGCTGTATAGTAAGCAAACAAATGATATAAATTTTTTTTATATATATAACTATCTTATTTTTAGCATTATTATGCCAAATTTACTCATGGAAAAAAGATACAAAAATATAATTGAAATAGGTAAAAGACAAATAAGTTTTACAGTTATGAGTTAAGATATTGAAGGTATAAAAATATATATATTTACACTTTAAGTATCTTAAATAACAACTGCAAAACTTATTTATTTTTTACCTATTTTAATTATATTTTTATGTCTTTCTCCATTTACTCATTGTGACATCACATTATATTGAAAGTGTTATAAAATTAGTAAAATATAAGAGATTGAATATGAGAGAGATGGAGATACACAAGAGAGAATTTAAGAGAAAAAGAGAGTGATGATTTTTATTCATCTCAATCTTATTATTACTTGATACATACATACTATTTATAGGCCACAAAACCTTAAATTACATTTCAAGAGTTACACAAGAGAATAAATCTACATAATTGTGAAATATGTTACAATGGGGGGTTATGTGTATTAATCATAAAAAACTCCTAAGAGGAGAACCTCAAAAGACACTCTTAGAAAGCTTTACACATCCATCAAAATATGACAGTATTTACAACACTCCCCTTGGATGTCCATGAACAAATATTGTGCCTCATTAAAACTTTATTAAGAAAAACCTAATGAAGGAAAAAGAGTACACAATATATATTGAAGCCGCCTCGTTAAAAATCTTATCAAAAAACCCAGTGGGACAAAACCTTAATTAACGAAAAGAGTGCAGCATGATGTCTACTCCCCATCATGGTAATATTATATTTACTCCTCCTCATAACAATATCAATTTTACTCCCCCTGATCACAACATCAGTTCCAATGTCTTTTTGAGTATATCTTTCTTTTAGCCAACAAGCTATGAGTGATGGATTGTCACCAAAAGTTTTGTTAAAATGTATTGCTTTAACACATCTTTTGGATATGTTAGAAAAAAAACCAATAAATGATATTTTCTTATATACCTGTAAGAACTAAACTTTACAAATAAAATCATAATAAAGACAATATTAGCATAAATATTCTTATAAAATATAATGAACGTCTGGATCATTAAATTCAATATATATATATTTCAAGCAAAAATTATCGTAGGAAAAATATGTGATTTTAAAATTATTAAGGTTTGCAATAACTTAATCTGTAAAATTATTCTTTTTTCAATATCAAACTCAAATCATTTTAATCCATGTAATATTTTACATATTGAATACTT
>JBAGKO010000015.1:6493267-6508610 GCA_037177275.1 Acacia concinna | reverse complement strand
CATATTTTTCATAGAATAAATAACTTCCTAGGAAATAATGATATCATCACTGATGATACGTCCTTGCACAAAACTTCACTGATTTGGAGAGATAATATCAGTAGGGGTATTCAAAAAATTTTGGTCCCGGTACTCCCTGCCTGGTCCCGAGATTTTAATCCTGGGAATTTCTCGATCCCGGCCCAAGATGATCCCGGTCTCGGTTTGTAGGGATGGGTAAAATACTCATGGCCCGTAAGCCCACCCGCAACCTGTAGATTTTTTCCCCGTTTAAGCCCGCCCGAATTGAGCTCGTAATGGGTTGGCTCAAACGGGCGAGTTCATGCTTAAACAGGGCAGGGCACGAGCACAGCCACGGGCTGCCCGTACCCGTGCTTGCTTATATATATATTTTTTATATATATGTAAATAGCTTATAATTTATTAATTCTCCATCTCATGCAACAATTGTACACATTGGTATGATGGTATAAAGGTTACTCTGAACATCTTGGTCTTAGGTTCGAATCCATTTAACGGTGGTAGCTGTCTAAATTTCTTTTTACAAGTTTTATATAACAATTTTACTTTTAAAAATCAATAAACAAGTTGCTAAATAACTTAAACCATTTGTTTACAAGTTTTATATAACAATTTTACTTTTAAAAATCAATAAACAAGTTGCTAAATAACTTAAACCCTTTTTTCCTCTCCTTCATTGCTCTGTCTCCTATTCTTCTTCAAGCTTCAACTTTTTCCCCTTTTCCCTTGCTATGCGTGGTATCCTTATTCTCCGGCTGTCATCATCCTCTTTCTCTACCCCAATCCCATCCTTTTAGCCCTCTCCTTTACAACACTTTCTCTACCCCAATCCCATCCTGTTAGCCCTCTCCTTCACAACACCTCTCACATCACCATTGCTCATAGTCTCCTCCCCCGTCGCTGCAACAACGGCAAATTGACCCGTCTCCGACTCTCCATTGTCATCACCTCTTCTTCTTTTTCTTTTTCATCTCATGATCTCATCTCATATCTGTTTTCTCTGGTTGAGAATATGGTATCCCAGATCTTGCCGTCGAATCCCCCATATTTTTCCATCGATTCTCTCTGATTTTTTTTTATTTTTCTTCTTTGATGAAGAGTAGAGCTGGGAAAACGGGCTGGCCAGTGACGGGCTCGGGCTTAAACGGGCTAGCCCGTTTAGGCCCCAGTACAAAAAATAAAACAATTTATGAGGCCCGGCCCATTTAGTATCAGGCTCAGGCTGACCCGCGGGCTTTAAGCCCGTTTATTTTACTTCTTATTTTCATGCATTTGAAGTCTAAAACACTTAATTTAAAATATAAATATTATTAAAACTAAATTAAAATATCAAACAAACATAAATATGAAGTATAAAAAGTCAAAAATTAATATCTACAATCTAATAATTAATCAAATAAAGTCAAGTTATAACCCATAAACTAAATACTGAAGTCTAAATAATATGAATAACATTATCATTTTGTTCACAAGACCATAACTACTTTCAACATCATATCCGAACCCAAATAATGAGCTCATTTTCGAGGCCCAGCTCATCTTATTATAGGTCACGGGCCGACCCACGGGCCGACCCATGAGCTTTAAGCTCATTTGTTATATTTTTGTTTCTTATCTATAAGCACTAAAATGCCTAATTTAAAAGATAAATATTATTAAAATGAAGTTAAGACATCAAACATTGTCTATGTTTAACAAAAAATACAAATACTAATTCTAAAAACTAATGTCTACAAACTACAATCAAATAAATAACTAAATAAAGTCATAAACTATAAATTAAACATTAAATACTATGAATAAAATTATTATTTTTTTCTTCATGGATGTCTTCAAGAGATAGAGATTTAACCTTCTCATTTTTCAATTAGTGTTATTAGTTTTTTCTTTTTTCTTATAGTTTGCATAACATTTGGACCTCCTCAAATACAATTAAAAAATCATTCTCTTTATTTAACAAAACTAAATTAAAACATTAAACATTGCGTATGTTTACCAAAATAAAAACAACATACATGGAGTCTAAAAACTAATGTTTACAATCAAATAAATAAATAGATAAAGACACAAACTATAAACTAAATACTAAACAATATGAATAACATTATCATTTTCATTCTCTCAATTCTCATCATCATTACTACCTTGTTATGTCAATTTTTTTTAAAAAAAATATATAAGCAGGCCTGCATGCGGCTCCAACCCGTTTAGGCCTGACTCTATTTTCAGGCACTAAATTACAAGCCCGAACCCGTCACGGGCCAGGTTTAAAAGGGCCAGCCCAACAGGCTCGGCCCGAATTCCCGGCTCTAGAAATAAGGGGAGGGGAGCACTACAAAGAGCTTGTTTGGTTAAAAAAAAGAGTGGAGGTTATATTAGAGAAGTAGTTATGAAATATTAAGAAAATAGTCACAGACAATTTGATAAGGTTGAGATACAAATTTTCACTTACAAAGGAAAAACCTTAAATTTGGATGTTTGAGAAATAACAAGGGGAGGGGAGCACTATAAAGAAAAAAAAAAATTTCCACCCCTCACATCTCTTCATTCTAACTAAATAAGGTTTTATTGTTTTCAACATTTACCTAACCTAATCTAATTTAGAAAAACTTATAATCAAACACATACTAAATAAGGTTTTATTGTTTTAAACCTTTACCTAACCTAATCTAATTTAGAAAAACTTATAATCAAACACATACTAGAGAAATTAAAGAAACTAAATAAATTATTTTAAAGTATTGATATTTATTTTTCTATTTTAAATTATTTTATTTAATTTATTAATAGATATATAATTAAATGATATAAAATATATATTATAATTAAATGACTTATTTAATTTTCGAACACGTGTACACTGACATTTCCACGGAAACCATACTGACCAACAAGAGGCCATAAAGTAAACAAACTGATTGCAAGTTGCGGACTTGTAAGTCAACATTACACTAATCCCCAGTTTGTCCTATTCTCACCCATCCCACATGTTTCTTGGCCTTTTGTCATTCACCTTACGCTCATCCTCTACCTTCTTTGATTCCCATTTACACCTCATTTAAACTATTCCTAAGTTTGAGCTCTCAACTCTTTACTATACGGCCCCAAGACCAGAAACAATCACGAGCCAGTAAATAAGTAGTCTCATTGCAAGTTGCATACTCTAAAGTCGAAATTACTCTCTCTCCCCACTCTGTCTCACTGACTTCTTTGACTTTGCAGTACCTTATTATTTACTCCTTTCTTTCAATTTTAATGGTAAGATTTAATTAATTTTTTAAAAAATAAATTAATTACCCTAAAGTATTAAAAATTATAATTTTTAAACTGTTTTATTTAACTTATAAACTAATATATAATATAATAGAATATAACATATGATATATTTAAATATAATTTCTTTTAAAAAAATTAATTAAGTTTTATAATTAAAATTGAAGATAGTAGTATTTATCCACTGTGGAAGAATAAAAAGCAAGCTTTCTGGGAGAAGTCTATGTATTAAATTCAAAGCTACAAAAGACAAGTGATCAGATATTCTAATTTGTAACAAACAAAACATCATGGTAACATTAATACATACATTCAAACCCACTCACTTTCTACTGTTTTTATCTGAACCTCCTTCGCCGTTCGTGGCGGCGCTGAAGGTGGCTTTTGCATGAGATTCCGTCTCAAACGAAACAGTTCCACTTTTAGGACCGGCCGTCGTCACGGTCTGTGTTTCTGTTTCGTACTTGCTGTACATGTCGCTCTTGTAGAATTTCCTGGTCCTGATTACTAATATGAGAGAAATCACACACCCTATAAACGTCGATGCTGTGATTATGAGAAAGGCCATCTTGTAGCAGTGAACTCCTACGCAACTCAAGTCCTCCCCTGCTTTTCTTGTGAGTCCCTTTGCCTGCAACTGCTTTAATGCCTCCTTGTCGTATAAAGAACCTGTCACTTTCACGTTCATTATGTAAGCTCCCACAGGGCTGGCCACTGCCCCCAGATTGAGCAGAGTGGAGTAATACTTGAGGCCGAATATTTCAGATATGATGGCGAATATCAGCGGCCACTGCGCTCCGAAGCAAAACCCAGCAATCACAGAAGAAAAGTAGAGAGAATTAGGCACACCGAAGGCAATCAGAAGATGTCCGAGGCATGACAGAAGCATAATTATTGAGAGCATCAGAGGACGAGGGAATTTGTATTTGGTCAAGAAGATTTCAGAGACGAAACCAGAGCCTACTCGTCCCAGATAGTTCCATATGCTCACCAAAGACACAAAGGTGGACGTGCTCTGACTGGGGTATCCCAAGGATTTTGCAATTTGTCCCAGGTTGTCGATGGCTGTCAAAGTTCCGCCGACGGTGAAAGTTGTGGCAGTGAACAGAACCACCATGTCAATGCTGAACAAAGCTTGCAATATGGTATAATCCTCCCCCCTGTTTGGTGGCTTAAAAGCGGTGCGGAAACAAGAACTTTCCTTCTCTGACTTGGTGGTCATGGTGGACGATTCTAGCTGTGGCAGAGGTGGTTCCGTTATTGATGGTGGAGGTTCAGTGATGACTGTCACTCCAGAAGTGTCGGTCAAAGCTTGCAGTTTGGCTCTCCAGAGGTACAGTTCCTCCCTGAAAACTACGGCAAGTGGGAGAAAAAGCAAGAGCAGAACCATAAGGCCATCGAACCCATACTCAATCCTCGAAAATCTCAGCCTGTTCTGCACGATGATCAATACCATGAGGAACCCAGCAAGGCCAAGTGAGATATAAAGAAGATTATAGAAAACTCTGAGCTCCTTAGGTTGTCGAGTTGTGCTCAATATCCGAATCGTTGGGAGGAAAAACATGGAGACTGCGGCAGGAATCCAACCAATGAGCAAGATGAGAGATTTAGTGTCGTTGCCATAGAAGGCATGGTAAAGCTGAGTGATGATGGCGCCACTAAGGCCAACATAACCCTTGAGAAGCCCCAGAACGCTGCCGCGGCTTCCGGGAAAGTTCTTAACGCACGTGACCAAAGCTCCGGTATTGGAAAAACTCTGGGAATTAGCACCAATGCAGATGTAGAGACACATTTGCCAGACTGGGGGCTTAGCAATACGGCCGGTGACGGCGAGCCAGATCATGAAGTAGCCGAAGAAGTTCATGACAGCCCCCATGGAGAGGACCACCCATGGAGGAGAGATCTCGTTGATGAGGCCGGAGATGATGCCGACGTTGGCACCCAAGTCTTTGAAGAAACCGATCAAGTTGAGAGTGCTCTGGTCGTAGCCTAATGAAGTCTTGATCTCGTTGGAGTATAAACCAAACATATAGGTAGCACCGGAGACGGACATGATTAGCAGACAGGCGAAGACCATGAACCAGCGGCCGGTGATTACTTGGTGGGTGAAGCTTCTCATCTCCCTCCAGCCACTGCGGCCACTGGTACTGAAGAATTCTGTAGCCACCATTGTCGTGATTGTGGTGTGTGTTTTAAGGTTGGGAACGTCGTTATATAGACGGGCGAGGGAGAAGGATGATCCAGATCCACACGGAGTCACAACTCACAACGCAGTTTGGTCATAGGGTATATAATGTAGATAAGAATCAAAGGTGTGAGGACAATTATAAGAGCGCAGAAAATGACGAGCACAGTGCGCTTCATTATTCTGAGTTTAATCTGTAACTAACGCTCACTGGGTCCCATGAGAGCATGGTTATAAGTGGATGGCCATCAGACAACGCCACAAAGTGTGTTTGGATATAAAAAAATTTGGAGAGAGGGAGGAGAAAATGGATATTAAATTTAAAATTTTTTATAAATAATAAAAAAATATTATATTTAAAAGTTTTCTTTTTAAATTTTTTCTCTCTTTCAATTTTCTCTCATATTCTAAACATGGGTGAAGGACGAACGGTAATGATCCTCGTTCACGTTAAGCGTTTTAACCTGTAACGTTAACTCTATCTATCTTCACCGTGCTTTCTGTTAAGTGCCTGAGTTGCAATATTACTGGTTTGAGTTTAATTAATAAATCAGGTAAGAATATTCTGTAAAATATTTTAAATAACAATATGCTAAGTGGGGATTGGACCATAAAAATGGAAGCGCCAAGGGGTGCTTTTTCTAGGTTAGGAATCTCTCGCTGTCAATTTCCTTTCATTTCTTTATTTTCAATGGTAGATTAATTATGAATGATTGAGATTTAATATTTAATAAAAAGTATAAAATATATATAGAATATAGGATATTAACTCAACCGTTTAAAGTTGATTTAACAATAGGAATAAAGAAATGGAGGGAAATGGGCGATAAAAAAAATAGAGAGGTTCTTTTCTCACTTTTTCTTATATGACAGCACTAATGTCATAATTAAGATAAGAACATATATAATTGGCATTTGTCATTTGGAGCAGCGAATCGAGAGTTAATGGAGCATGCAAAATGTATATTTAAGCCCAATGTAGATCAATAATTAGTTAGAAGATCAAAATAAGAGGGCAATTTTACACAAATACTGCAAAAAATTAGACCAAAATAAGAGGGCAATTTTACATAAATACTACAAAAAAATTACGCAGCTGCTATAAGACCAAGAGTATTTACCAATATGTTACAATGAAACTCGTTCACTAAGATAATGATTTTAAAATATAAAAGAAGTGTTCACGCAATGAATGATTTTAGCTCATGGCCCCATCCCTCTTAGAGTTGGAAATAGGAGCATATTTAATCTCCTAAAAAATAAAAAGTCGGCAGGAGAATTTTAAAAAAAATAATACGTTTCATCCTAGTGATTAAATTTATAGAAATATATAAAATAAATAATAAAGTGAGGGTCTTAATTAAATCCTTTTGAAATAGTAAAATTTAAATTCGGGTCTACACTTTCAACAAATTATTATTAAGGTCATGAGGTTTAATTAGGGATTTTAAAATATTGTTGAAATATCATAATACCCTTATTTAAGGTAAAAATAAATATTTTTAATCTAAATATTCTCATATGCTCTTAACCTTAATGTCATAATTTATACTTATTTGAATTATTGGGATCTCAACTTTTAGTGGACTTGTAACAATATTAAAAAATAATGTGTATAAATTAAAAATATTCATTTTTAATTTAAATAGTGGCATTATAGTTTTTCGATAACATTCTAAAATCCCTAATTATGCTTAAAGGTCTGATTAATAATTTGTTGGAAGTGTAGGCCAAAACTTGGATTTTATTATTTAGAGGGATTTAATTAAAATTCTCCCAATAATAAATGTATATTTTTTTTAAAAAAAATAGCTTGATATATCCAAAATGTACACTTATTTTTGTGAATGTTCTTATAATTTGTAAGCTATTTCATAAAATTATAAGTACATTTGTAAAAAAAAGTGTAAATTTTGGAAATATCATATTATAGTTGAAAGACAATTATACTTATATGATTTATTTTATAAATTTCCTTAGATTCCGCTATAAGGATAAAATGTATTATTTTCATAAAATTCTCACAAATTCTTTTTATTTTTTAGGAGATTAAATATGTTCCTATTTAATTGAAAACATAAAATAAAGGCTTACAAGGAGGATGAAAGAAGCAAATTAAATGGTGAAGTGATGGTTGACTAGTTTAACTCTCCCAACTCCAAAAAGGGAGTGAAGAATGGGCTTACACGTGAAGAAATGTGTATTTAGTTGCAATTTTAACTGAAAATATAAGTTATTTATTTATTTTTTTCAAAAAAAGAAAAGAAAAGAAACTGGCAATTGCAATGTATGATGAGCTAATTTTTCAAAATCATCTACTTGGAGAAACTGTTTCATTGTAGCATATTGGTAAATACTCTTGACCTTATATTATTTGGGTAATTTTTTCGAACTATTTGTAGTATGTGTAAAATTTCCAAATAAGAGTGAGTTATAGGACTTATACCTGCTCTTGGATAAATCAAATTAATGATGGACCTACATAATGATTTGGAGGGTCAGAGGGGATGCATAAATCCTTGTCGAGTCGGCAAACGATGACTGTGACAAAAGTTAACACAGAATCATTATTAAAGCATCTTTTGCCATCTCTACTCCCTCTTGTGACGATTATCTGTAATATTAGTGCTTCCAAGATTCTCTGCAATAAGTAGGTAGGATAAGCGGGTATCACTGCATACATCGTCGCCAAATAACTATTAGGCTATTGGCAGAGTTCCTGTTTCTTGATAGATTTGTTTTTCTTAGTCAAAGACCTGATAGTCATCGCTCATTGATTGTTCCGCTGAACCATCCGCATTTATACATTATTGTATATGTGACCTGCTTGCAAGTGGTGTTAAATTATATCCTAACGAGTCCAATACGGTTTATAAGATTATTGAGCATATATAGAGGCAGGCATGTGGGTCAAAGTCACATGTTGCTCTGCCTATCATAAGACAGGATGAAATATTGGAGTGCACTATGATTCGTGTGAATACAAGTTGAATGATACCACGATTGGTAAGGCAGGCCAAACCTCGTCACTCGACCGAGAATGGATGAGTGCCGGTGAATGACATCACATGGCGCGTCATCGATCATCTCCATCCAGAAGGCCAGGTTTTGGTTCGGAGTTCGGTATTCTGAATCGAACCTCTCGTGCTAGTGGGGCAGAGTGAAATTGACCATAAGGGGGGCTCCGAATCCGGTTCGGTAGCCCACCGCCCGCCTCCCTCTCTCTCTCTCCCCCTTTCTCTTTTTAAGTTCAGGTCGGTTAGATCATGATTCAGTTCAATCACTGACTTGGGTGAGTTGGAATATTTGATGCTTTGGTGTGTGGAATTTGGTTTGTGAATGAGGGCGATGGACACATGGCAGGCATTTGATCCTGTTCGCCGTAATCGGGTGTGAAAACAGATGGAGTCTACCAACAAAGACGATTCCTTTTACTCCAGTGCACTAGCCGCAAAATGCAAATACATTCACGAGTGAGGATAAGCGCTAAGTAATAATTCAATATAATGATCAAACGGATTCGCACACGTTTGTGTTACTTTATTCTTTGTTTTGGGATTGGGATACTATGCTTATACTAGGCTTCCTTCCGGGAACTACTCATCCACGTCTCTTGCATTGTATTCCAACGAATTTACGTGCGAGCTGCCCCTTCTGCCACACCCAGTGCTGCCCTCTGCTTCTACTTATGATCGTCAGGCCCAATTCTTTTTAATTACAAGGCTGCGACCAGGCCCAAATATTTTTCATACATCATCTCAATAGAATATGGCCCAAGCTTGATCATCTATTCATCTGTAGCCTCACCTTGCACAACATGCCACCCTTTCAATCTTTTTCCAACTGTTAACAAAGGTTACTCCAATTAGTAGAAATGTTAGTTTATAATCATAAGCCATGTGTTGAAATTTTACCGATATGAAAACTTTGTAAGTAGACTATTTGTAAATTCCTTTGTAATCGCTTTTTGAGTTGAAGACCTAACTCACTTGAACTCTTTTGTAAAAAAGACAAAAAATCTTTATTGAATGAATCACAACTTGTACCCTCATCAAAATGTTAATAGTAGATCATAATTTCTTAAATATTTTCAGTACTCAAACATGAAACATACTATGAGTATTAAATTTTAGAATTTAAATTGTAATAAGGTCCTCATTTCATTTTAACTTTTTTATGAGAATTTTAATTCTAATTCACAGTATCTTTATTTTCTTTAAAAAACAAAGTCATTGAACAATAATCATATGTTGTGTAACTTCATATTATATATCAGTTTATAAGTTAGATAAAACAATTTAGAAAAAAATTATAAATATAAATATTTTAAAGTGAGTTAATTATTTTTTTAATATCTTCAAAAAAGAAAAGTTAACTTTGCCTCTTATTTAAGACCCGAAAGGAATATATAAGAAAATAAACACCCAAAATATTATTTCAAAAGATCCAACATTTTTAGAGGGCAGGAAGACAGGAGAAACCAAAAGAGCTAAGACGACTTGAAAAAGAAGGCAGAACTGCAGAAGGGAGAAGTCCACCGGACGCATTATACTGGTCTGCATGCTTAAGTTCTGCGACTCCAATACTTACTCTTGTTTCCTTTTGTCCATTGAGATCCCACTACTTGCTCTTCATCCCACTTTATTATATATAAAACAACTGTGATGATTTCCTTTTGTATTTTCTTGTGATGAAAACATAATTTTATATGATGAAATAAAATTGTATTGCTTTTTACTGTGATGTTTTGTATAAACTATTCCTTTTTTTATGAAGGTTAACAATCGTTTTATTACGGGTTTTTTTTTTGGTAAAATGACACTTCCCTTTCACTAATGCTGATCAGAATTTATTGTTTTATTTCTGAAGATGTCATTAGGCATTATTAATAGGCCATCTTAGTGACTTTTAAGTGTTGTACTTTTTCACATGATTTGTTTTTTTGTTAAAAACATACCTTCATTTACAAAGATGCAATTTTTCAATCCACACGTCTCTTATATTGAAATTGTTCTAACAATGATTCTCTCTCCGTCGAAACAGTGCCACTTCTAGGAGTAGTCATCTCAGTCTGTGCCTCCATTCTGTTCTTGCTCCACATTTGGGCCTTGTAGAAATTTCTTGTCCTGATTACCAATACTAAAGAGATCAAGAACCCTATAAAAGTGGATGCTGTGATTATGAGAAAGGCCATCTTGTAGCAGTGAACTCCTACGCATCTTAAGTCTTCCCCTGCTTTCCTTGTCAGTCCCCTTGCCTGCAACTGTTTCAACGCCTCCTTGTCGTATAAAGAACCCGTCACCTTCACGTTCATTATGTAAGCTCCCAAAGGACTCGCAAATCCACCCAAATTGAGCAAAGTGGAGTAATACTTCAGGCCGAATATTTCAGATATGATTGCGAATATCAACGGCCATTGCGCTCCGAAGCAAAACCCTGCAATCAAGGAAGATAAATAGAGAGAATCGGGCACACCGAAGGCAATCAGAAGATGTCCTACGCATGATAGAAGCATGATTAGTGAGAGCATCAAAGGACGAGGGACTTTGTATTTGGTCAGGAAGATTTCAGAGGCGAAACCAGCAACTACTCGTCCCAGATAGTTCCATATGCTCACTAATGACACAAACGTTGATGTGCTCTGGCTCGGGTATCCCAAGGAATTCGCAATTTGTCCCAAGTTGTCGATGGTAGTCAAAGTTCCCCCGACACTGAAAGTTGAGGCAGAGAACAGAACCAGCATGTCCATGCTGAACAAAGCTTGCAATATTGTATAGTCTTCTCCCCTGTTTGGTGGGTTAAAAACGTTGCCCAGACAAGAGCTTTCCTTCTCTGACTTAGTGGTATTGGTGGAAGTTTCTAGCTGTGGCTGAGTTGATTTAGTCACTGGAGGCGGAGATTCGGAGATGACTATAACTGCAGAACTACTGGTCAAGTCTTCTTTTTTGGCTCTCCGGAGGTACAGTTCCTCCCTGAAAACTACGGCCAGTGGGAGAAGAAGTAAGAACAGAACCATGAGCCCGTCGAACACATACTCATTCCTCGTAAAGATCCGTTTGTTCTGTACGATAATCAATACCATGAGGAACCCAGCAAGGCCAAGTGAGACATAAAGAAGATTATAGAAAACTCTGAGCTCATTAGGTTGTCGAGTTGTGCCCAGCACCCGAATTGTTGGGAGGAAAAAGATGGAGACGGCGGCAGGAATCCAAGCAATGAACAAAATGAGGGATTTGGTGTCGTCACCGTAGAAAGCATGATAAAGCTGAGTTATAATGGCACCGCTGAGGCCAACATAACCCTTGAGAAGCCCCAGAACGCTGCCACGGCTTCCGGGGAAGTTCTTAACGCACGTGACCAGGGCACCGGTATTGGCAAAAGTCTGAGAGTTAGCACCAATGCAGATGTAGACACACATTTGCCAGACTTGGGGCTTCGCAATACGGCCAGTGACGGAGAGCCAGATCATGAAGTAGCCGAAGAAATTCATCACGGCCCCCATGGAGAGGACCACCCAAGGAGGAGTGATCTCGTTGATCAGCCCCGACACGACTCCGACATTGGCACCCAGGTCTTTGAAGAAGCTAAGCAAGTTGAGATTGGTCAGGTCGTAGCCTAATGAGCTCTTGATGTCGTTTGAGTATGAACCGAACATATAGGTAGCGCCGGACACGGCCATGATTATCAGAGAGGCAAAGACCGTGAACCAGCGGCCGGCGATCACTTGTTGACCTATGCTTCTGAGTTCTGGGGAGCCACCGCCACTAGTACTGGCCTCTTTCGCTGCCATTGTCGGCGATGGTGTTGTGGACTTTGTGGCTTGGAATGAGGTTGTACAAAAGAGTGAGGAAGGACGATGGCCCAAACGGACTAAGAATCACATGCTAGGGAAATTATATCACATCACAAGAAATCCAACAAGAATCTATAAGACTTTGACCATGCCTCCATCGTCGTTTCTGTTGAATGGTTAGAGATGCAATCCTTACTTCAATTTTGGAAAACTAAATCAAATAAGCAATAACTAACAAGTAAATCCACAAACATTTTCAGATTGAAATGATAGGGAGAGTAAAATAAATCAGGGCAGAAGATATGCAAACATATTAATTATCTGCCATTGCACATAATTGAAGTGAGATCTGTCTGTAAAAATAGTTGACGTTCTGAGTGGCGAGATCTGAGAAAGAAAAAGCGCACTTGCATATTAAATGGGATAAAAGAAAAGAAGGAATCACACTAAAGACAAGCACAGAGCACAACAAAGCAAAATTTCTTCACTCCCGCATATATAAAACCATTAGAGGAAGAACTTACAGTCATAAGGAAAGGAGCCACACGAACGCAAAGCAATCAGGTTGAGAGAGGGAGGAGTTGGAGACTGGGCTGAGGGAGGCAGGGAATAAGATCGGCACTCGGCAGAGCAATGTCGGCGGAGTAGTGGTCCGGGTGGGGAAAAAGTGCCGATGTGATTTGGGAATTCAGGATGAGGAATCTGCATTTAGGGATTTAGCTTGGATCGGTTTTTACGGACACACTTCGGTCCTTGTTTTGTTTTGACTTTGTCTGCGGTTGTTGGATTTGACGGGATTTAACTTGGGGCTTCTCTTATGGACTGTTTGGTAGGAGGGGAAGGGGATGGAAAGAAAAAATAAAAATTTTAGTATTTGAATTTAAAAAAATTGAAGAAGTGGAATTATAAAATTTTAATAAAAAGAAAATGTAATATATAAAAAAAAATTTTAGAAAAAGACAAATAAATTAGGAAAATATAAATTTAGTATAGTGAAATTGAAAAATCTCAAATTAGTATTTTTTATATTTTTTTTAGATAATTATAAAAATGTTACTGAATTTTTTATAACAGCAGTATCATAATTTACAATGAGTATCTAAATTAACAACATCAGTACAAATAACTCACAGTGTAAATATGTAATAGCTGATGTTGTTAATTTAGATACTCTTGTTGTGAATTACGATATTGGTGTTGTGAAAAATTCAGTGGCATTTTCATAATTACTCAAAAAAAGTACAAAAAGACTTATTTAAGATTTTTCGATTTCGCTATACTAAATAATGATTTTCCTATTTCACTTGTCTTTTTTTAAAAATTTTTCTATAAAAAATATAAAAAATAATTTAAAACTTTTAATCCTATTTTTTTAATTTTTTAAAATTTAACTTATAAAAAAATACTAAATAAGCCCTAATGGGCCGCTTCTTCTAAAGTATCCTTTCCCGTGGGTTTTCAATCGCCGAAATAAATGTGGTGATAGTTACGATTTCTGTTTTTTGAGCAGACAAATTCCTACGCTAATGTTGGGTTTGAAGGTTAATGATTCTGGCTCTTTGGGCGCAATACCTTGTTTTCTGCTTTCTCCTTGAAACCAAAGCTTTGAGCTGTAATGAAATGAAGGTGGGTCTAGACGGTGACTTGGAGATTGGAGGTGCGTGATGCAGAAATTATTTTCTAGCTAGAAAGTTGATTGTGACAAAAAAAAAAAAAAGCATTCGGCCTTTCTTCTTCTCGAGACTATCGTTTGCAATATTAATACTTCCTTCCAAAGTTCTTTACATAAACTAGGTAAACTTTTTAATAAAAAAGAATTCGCATATTGCAATATGCCAGACATCTAACAGAATATTATTCCTTCCGTGTCAAAATATAAGAAACAATCACTACTCTTATTTCATTTTAAAATATAAGAGATATTTGAAGGATGTTTTGCATTTTAATTCTTTTTTCAGTTTTGCCTTTATTCAATACTAATGTATTAATGTTTGTGTTGGTCATAAAAGTATCATTTCCAATGAGAGAAGAGAGGGGTAGGGGAGGAGAGTAGTAAATTTTAATAAGGGTATTCTCCTTCTTATTTTATATATCCTTATTAATAAGAGTATTTTAGTAAAAATGAGTAACAATTTTGACATACTTAATGTTCTTAACTGCCACTTCGAATCAAGAGATTCTCTTATATTTTGAGATGGATAGAGTAATAATTAGTATTTTTAATATACCTTCCCAGTCCTCATTGAAATTTGAGAGGCGTTAGGATCATGTAAACTCAATTATGAAATATGAACCCATCTTATTTGGATGGGAAGAAAAGTTGGAAGGAAAGAAAATGGGAGAAAAGTAAATGGAGAGAAGAGAAAACTGTAGAGAAAATGTTGTTACTCATCTTATTTGGATGAACGAGAGAAAATTTAAAAGAAAAAAAATGAGTGACTATCAAAATGACTAAAATACCCTTATTGTAATTCATTAGAATGAAAAATCAAACAATGTAAAATTTGGAGTTATTTTTAACATAAAAAAATTTAAAAAAATTATTTTTTAAAATAAAAAGAAATAAATGAAGTATACATTATACAATTTTATTAACAAAATTATAAAAATTCAATATAAAACTAAAAAGGTAGAACTTAAGAAATTGATACAATGGATTTGCCACTAATAATATTATTTATACCATACGCATCATGACAAAACGTTTTCCTTCCCTAAAATTAAAAATGACTAGCATTTTATTGAAAACATTAATGGCAAAATGTACTTATTCTCAAAAAAAATGCCAATGTGTCACCACATCAAAAAAGACCTAGGAACAAAATATGTCCAACACTATTTAAGTTCATTGAATTGTAGCATTTGACATCCACTTAAATAGTAATTGCAATTATAAATTAGGTGGAACCCCAAAAAATTTATACTTGTGTCTTTCTTCATCACACAAGAACTCATAACATTCAATTTTCTGCTCTTTAGGTATTCCAATTTCTTCAATTGCAGCCAACACTTCCCCTTCACTATAATAACGAGGCCTACTCTTTTTAAGTATTGAAACGCCTTTTTAAGCA
>JBAGKO010000015.1:6475105-6489909 GCA_037177275.1 Acacia concinna | reverse complement strand
AAACCTAGTTGCAGATAACCTTGTGAAAAGAGCACTCAATATGGAGCTTGGATTCTACTTAGTAGATAGGCTTGACATTGACTTGGTTCACTAGGAACCGGGTTAGAAATAACATTTTTGTTTCTTACCTTTCATCATGTATAAAAAAAATCCGCCCAAATAGTTTTGTTTCTTTATTCAATTTCACCAAAAAAAACCTAATCTGCATCTTTGCTTATAATTTATTACTTTATAATCCCTCATGTTATCATTCAAAATCATATATATATATGATGCGTTGATTAAATAATTGTGTGAATCCGTCTAATTTAAAGTTTGAAACATAGTTTTTCTTTATGAGAAAAAATAAAAAATAATTTTTAATTTTTTGCATTTAAATTTTAAGATAAATACAAGGGAAAACAAACACCTAAAACTATATTTGAAAAGTGAAAACATTCGAAATTCTTAGAGAGAGTGGGCGGCAAGACAAAACAAAAACAGCGGTGACAAATTAAAATGGAAGACAAGAGTCAGAAGTTGAAAGGAGCTTTAATACCATGGCTATGAACCAGCTGGGAGAGGGGCCTTTCCATTGAGGCCTCTCTCCATTTAGCCTCCATTTATAATAAACGGTGCATTTGGTTTATAAACTTTTTTTTTTTGGCTTAGCCTCTATTTCATAGCATCACTCACATGACAATGCTCTGATCAAAACTTTGTTTCCATTAATAGAGTTGGGAATTATATATTTTACCTCCAAAAAAACTCTACAGATGGATGGCAAGATTATTTCCATTAATGGAGTTGGAAATTCTTCATTTTGCCTCTAAGAACTTTGAATGGTGCATATATTCCTTGTTTCACTATTTCTCTGGAGACTGTGATGAGTAATAGAATATGGAAAAATGGAACCTTACATTTTCTCCAAACAAATTTAGGCAATGGTAAACAGGACCACTAGGGCCAACCATGATAAGGGCTCACTATGGGTGGAGGGAGAAACATAGATATGGCAAAAAAAAATTTGTAAGGGAATTGTAAGGGAGGCTGTAAAATAGAGGTTGGGAATTTTTTTTTTAATAATAAACCAAACACACCATTTATATTAAATGAACGCTAAATGGAGAGAGCCTTTAATGGAGAGGCCTCGATTAAATACTCCCTCCGATCCTAAATATAAGGGCTCTTTTGTAGTCTACAATGGGGGCTTATATTTAGGACCACAAGGAATAGTGATTAAATCCCAAGGGGAAGAAGTGCATTTGATTCTCAACTGTATACCTTTTATGTGTTTGGTCAATCTTACAACTCATCTTACTCTACAAAAAATTACAATATAATAAATATTTTTCATAATCTCTACAAGGACATTGATGACAAAACTGATACATGGGATCAATATCACACGTGTTATGATGAAGTCTGTTTTCTGTAAGAGGACCTCACTATACACCCTCTAGAAGGTTAGCATGAACTTGGTAGATAGGCAAGTATATAATAAAATTTACATACAAATGTAGTACTTTTCCATCATTACCCCTAAAGACTTCTAAAATACATGCTAAGAACTAATGTTGGGGGTTTGGTAATACAGAGGAAAGCATGAGAACGTTACATGAAATATATAAAGGAATGTGAACTTTATCATTTCCAAATTCTGGATGTACTCAATAACAATGATAAATATAAAGTCACTCAACATTTTTGAAAGCTCAAATTCCACAATAAATTAAAAAGTTAATGTGCAAATTTAATAAAAAACTTTTTCTATGGGCATCCAATAGAATTAATTATTTTCATGTGCAAAAGTAGAAATAATCAATTTGTTTGGAAGTAGAAAAATCAACACCGTTAACGAAACTTAAATTCCATTACTTTTTGTATTGTGGGTCCCATCAATCTACCCTCTATATTATTTTAACATTTTTTAATGGAAAAATATCATTACCCTATGAAAACAATGTCGTTTTAGTTAGCCCCAAAATATTTTAAAATTTTATTGCACCCGTTAACTCAAAATGAAATTAAGTTTTGTTAGTAAATAGATAATAATGTCCTTACTTTAGTTTTTTTTTTATAAAAGCATTTACAACACATATATGAGAATTTTTAAGACATATAATGATATTAATAAGACAAACATGTGAATGATCATTCACCAAGATAGATGTTTAATATATATCAATTTAGAATATCTATATTTATATATAGATATGAAATCACATATATGTAATGCACATAGCATCCGATTTTTTTTTTAAATTTGATTTGAATTGGTTCCAATCAATTTGGAATAATCAAAAGGCAATATCTTTACGTTCGATTCGAATTTCTAGTTTTCTAATTATTTTCAAGGCCCTCAATCTAAGTACCATATTAAAAAATGCAAATAATCTTTTTAACATTATGTAATCATGAAGCATGTAATATATATATGTGACTCACCAAAGGCAACAACAATATTTTATTATGTGCGGTATTTCCTTAGACACATTTTCTTAAGATTCTAAATTCCCAATACCTGAGGAAGCATTCAACTATATTTATATAAGACACATTATATGGTAAATTACATAGGAAGTAGTAAAGAACTAATTGGTTCTAAACATTCAATATTTTTAATTTTGGTAGTTTTCATATTCTAAATTATCTTCGGTATATATTATTTGACAAAAGCATTTTTTTAGAGACACTAGACAAATATGTGGAACTACTGCTCTGTGACTTGGTTACAATTATATGATACATGGACTTGTTTCTAATGTCACATTTGGACCTTATGAGGCAAAGAAGGGATAAATGGATACGAAACATTATTAAAATTTCTCCAATGTGACATTTTTCTCTCTCTCAACCATTTTTCACGTGCAACAACTTGAATTCCATTGCAATGGTTAAACATTGGAAGGTCATATTTCCCGACGTCAAACTTTTCTGTGGTAGAATAAATTTCTTATAATATAGATATACTTCTTCAAAACCAAATGTGATATATTAATAAGCAATAAACACTAGTAATGTGATATATTAATAAACAATACACACTAGTCCGTGCAATGCAGGGGGAGTACCTAATTTATATTAAATGGAGAGAGAGGCTTCAGTGGAGAGGCCCCTCTCCCCTCTTCAGTGGAGAGGCCGACACTATGAATTATTAGTCATGATGATGGATAAACCAAACCAGCAATTCTTAATAAAAAAAATTATTTAAACTAATTTCTTCATGGAAAATTATGCTTTTTTAATATGTAAAATTGTCTTAAATCAACACTTTCTTTGAACCAATGCTACTAATCACTACAACTGCTTTTATACAATTCTAAAGATATATCTACCTGGGTATTACATATGAGTACACGAGATTTGTCAATTCACGCATCTCGGAGCCAAACCCTGCTCATCCAAAATGAGCACAGAGCTATACCATATGGATCGATTTATTTTTTAAAAAAATTATTTTACTGAGAAAATAATCTAAAATAAAAAATATTTTAGATAACATTTTTTGAAAAATAATTTTTTTTTATATAAAATTACCTGCTAAAAGAATTAAATTTAGATTGTCTAAATGGTATAGTTCTCCTTCCTCGTCTTTTTTGGATGAGCAGGAAATTAGCTCCACACACGTCTCGTTTTAAGAACGTTCCAACAATGATTCTCTCTCTGGAGTAACAGTAGCCGCAACAGTCTGCGCGTCCATACTGTACTTGCTGTATAGGTCGACTTTGTAGAATTTTCTCGTCCTGATTACCAATATTAAAGAGATCAAACACCCTATAAGCGTCGATGCTGCGATTATGAGGAAGGCCATCTTGTAGCAGTGAACTCCCATACAACTTAATGCTTCCTCGGCTTCCATGCTGAGCCCCCTCCTTGCCGGCAACTGTTTCGACGCCTCCTTGTCGTATAAATAACCTGTTACTTTCACGTTCAGTATGTAAGATCCCAAGGGGCTCGAAATTCCCCCCATATGCATCAAAGTGGAGTAATACTTGAGACCGAATATTTCAGATATGATGGTGTATATTAACGGCCATTGCGCTCCGTAGCAAAACCCGGCAATTAACGAAGAAAAGTAGAGAGAATTGGGTATTCCAAAGGCGATCAGAAGATGTCCCGCGCATGACACAAGCATAATTAAAGAGAGCATCAAAGGACGAGGAAATTTGTATTTGGTCAAGAAGATTTCAGAGGCGAAACCAGCGACTACCCGTCCCAGATAGTTCCATATGCTCACTAAGGACACAAACGTGGATGTGCTCTTGGTCGGGTATCCCAAGGAGTTTGCTATTTGTCCCAAGTTGTCGATGGCAGTCAAAGTTCCGCCGACACTGAAAGTTGACGCCGTGACCAGGAGCAGCATGTCAATGCTGAACAGAGCTTGCAATATGGTATAGTCCTCTCCCCTGTTTGGTGGTTTAAAAATGTTGCTGAAACAAGAGCTTTCCTTCTGTGATTTTGTGGTATCGGTGGAAGATTCTAGCTGCCGCAGATTTGTTTCCCCCGTTGGAGGCCGAGCTTCAGTTACGAAAAATATCACTTCAGAAGTATTGATCAATTCGTTGTTTAATGCTCTCCAGAGGTACAGCTCCTCCCTGAAAACAACGGCGAGTGGGAGAAAAAGTAAGAACAGAACCACGAGGCCATCTAACACATAGTCAGTCCTCGTAAAGCTCAGATTGTTCTGTACGATAATCAATACCATGAGGAATCCGGCAAGGCCAAGTGAGACATAAAGAAGTTTATAGAAAACTCTGATCTCATTTGGTTGTCGAGATGTGCCCAAAACCCGAATTGTTGGGAGGAAAAAGATGGAGACGGCGGCCGGGATCCAAGCGATGAGCAAGATGAGGGATTTGGAGTCGTCGCCGTAGAAGGCATGGTAGAGCTGAGTTATAATGGCGCCACTGAGCCCAACATAACCCTTGAGAAGCCCCAAAACGCTGCCACGGCTTCCGGGGAAGTTCCTAACGCACGTGACCAAAACTCCGGTAGTGGAAAAACTCTGGGAATTAGCACCAATGCAGATGTACAGACACATATGCCAGACTTGGGGCTTAGCAATACGGCCAGTGACGGCGAGCCAGATCATGAAGTAGCCGGAGAAATTCATGAGTGCCCCCATGGAGAGGATCACCCAAGGTGGGGTGATCTCGTTGACGAGGCCGGCTAAGACGCCGACGTTGGCACCCAAGTCTTTGAAGAAACCGAGCAAGTTGAGAGTGGTCTGGTCATAGCCTAACGAGGTCTTGATTTCGTTGGAGTATGAACCGAACATATAGGTAGCGCCGGAGACGGCCATGACCAGCAGAGAGGCGAAGACCGTGAACCAGCGGCCGGTGAGCACTTGGTGCCCGATGCTTCTGAATTCGATGGAGCCACCACGGCCACTGGTACTGACCTCTGTGGCTACCATTGTTACGTTGGTTGGGCGATGGAGTTGCTGAGTCTACGGTTTGGAAAGATCAAAGGTTGTATGAGCGAGCGAGAAGGGAAGATGAGCTCAACGGGGTGAGGAAAATATGCGGAAAAGTCCCACGAGAAGATGTGCTAACATGGCTGTGGATGACCCCCACAAAGTCCCAACACGAATTCTAAAAAAAAGACATTAAAAACATGGAAGAGAGAATTTAATGGAGTGAAATCGGAAAATTTTAAATTAATTTGTTTTATACATTTTAAAATAATTATAAAAATATTATTGAATTTTTCACAACACTAGTTTCATAATTCATAAAATGAGTTTCATAATTCATAATACTAGATACTATATATTTACACTGTGAGTTGTAAATATGTAGTACCTGGTGTTATAAAAAATTTAGTGACATTTTCTTAATTACTCAAAAAATATAAAACAGACTGAGTTAAAATTTTTAAATTTTACTATATTATATTATTTTTCTCAATTTTACTTATCTTTTTTTAAAATTTTCCTTTTGATAGGTGGTCTCCGTTATCCTTTTTGTTTGTGTGGTTAAGGTGCAATGCTTTTTTAAATATGATTACAATGCTTTTTCCATTTGATAGGGTCGTCTCCATTGTCCTTTTTATTTGTGTGGTTGAGGTGCAATGCTTTTTTAAATATGAATACAATGCACAATAGAGTTGATAACATGGATGGACCATTAGATTCAAGTTAGCTCGTGTGTCGTTGGGATTATATAGGTTCAGGTTTAAAAGATCTATATTTATATGGGTTCATATGTGGCCAACTCAACCTATAACTGTCGGGTTGGTGGGTTAGGCGGGCCAGCCCATTTTCCCCCTGTTTTTCAAACTTCTTGTTTTTTTAAAAAAGACATGTTAAATTTTTTTTTCCTATAGAACCAAACCATAAAAAAAAATATAGAGCTAATAACAACTAATAAATAATAAGTCTATTTCTTAGAAATTTGAAATGAACCGACTTCCACTTATAAATTAAAGATACAAATTAAGTTTTAAGTTCAAAGTTCAAACCTACAAATGAATTTAAATGATGTATAAAAGTTAGAATTTTGAGTTTACTTTTAGGCTCTTGGGTTTTGACATTTTATAGATATTTTTTTAAAAAAGCAAAAGAACCATATGGGTCAACTCGTGAACCCATCAGGTCAATCTATTACTGATTGAGACCATATGGGTTCAGGCCTAAAAAATCCACATTAAAACGATCTCACTTTTTTTAAACCCATAGGGTTGGTGGGTTTAACTCATAATTAAAGTTTGTATTACCTACCCTAATGGGCAACAAGGAAAATAATCTACATATGTACCATGTCATACAGAGGATAGTACTACCAATATTTAGTTATTCGTTCTTTAATATATCAAATATAAATAGTTTTGATATGCCCCTATTAAAATTCTAGGTAAAAAAATTTCACTGGGCTCAGGAATAAGTAAATAAAACTTTATAAAAAGATACTTTATATTTGAAAAGGAGAGGAAAATTAATATTGAGGTATGATCATGAAATTGTTAAAGTCGAATGACGTAAGGGTCAGCTTTAATTTATGAAATAATAAAGGGGGTCTTTATCTTTTCACCTGTCCCGTTCTAGCCATAATGAACGTTGTCAGTTGCGTGATGTGCTCCCTTGTTTGAGTCTGGGGTTAGTTGTTTGAATTTTTTTTTTGGGGACAACTGTTTTAAATTTTAATTGATGAAGAGCTGCCCGTTCCAAGGTTCGTATTGGATGCGAATTGCTTACTTCTATATTTAGATTTGTTGCCAGCTTCCTAGTCATGTTTTTTTTAGGGGAAGTTATCGGAAATATAAAAATTTTAATTCAGAATGATAAAATTTAAAAATACTAAATTAATCTTTTTGTACTTTTTTTTGTAATTATAAAAATGACATTAAATTTTTAACAACATCAATACTGTAATTCACAATAAAGGTATCTAAATTAATAATACCAAAAATATTTAGGTATTATGTATTTACAGTATAAATTGTTTATGCTATTATTGTTAATTGAGATACTTTTATTGTGAATTACGATATTCGTATTGTTAAAAATTCAGTTGTATTTTTGTAATTGTACAAAACAAAAATATAAAAAGAATGATTCGATATTTCTAAATTTTATTACTCTAAATTGGGATTTTTATATTTCTTTTGTCTTTTTTAATTTTTCCTTTTTCCTTTTACTTTCAAATAGTAATCAATGTCACCTGATATTATTTCACTGTAGTCTAGTACTTGATTTCAGCACGTAAACGTGGTAAGCGTAACTAGAAAAGGACTCGAATATTAATTAAACTTATCAATCAATAAAACCACAACCACCATTAATATCAAATTCTTTAGTTCAATGTTTCCATTTGTGATGTTTATTATTAATGATGTTTTACAATTTTATCGGCCTGAATTTTTGTTATTAGAAAAATTATATGTGCTAAAATTTGATCAGAGAAATCAACTAAATAAATAATACACATAAATTTTGTCAGGATAAAAAAGTTGCCCAGTCCAACAAGAAAACAAAACGTGATACTAAAATGAAAACAATACTGATGATGTTGGGAAGCCCAAACTTCGGATAAATGTTTGACTTCATTTCTTAATGTGATTTAACTCCCGCATGAAACATGGTTTCAAATGACCCTTGTTCAGAATGAGTCAATGGGACTTGGTTCCCCTCTAGTACAAGCCCTCCCTCGTACTCGTGTGAAAAAAAAAACAAATATTATGGTTTCAGGGGGACCACAGACCATAGTTTAATTTTATAGAATAGTGTGTGGGAGAGAGAGAGAGGTTTCAAATTTTAGACATGTACAAAGGAGATGTGCTTGTTAGAGACAGGGACACGATGAGCGATGAGCGAGATGCGTATCTAAGCTTATTCAAATATGTTCATTATTGGTTTTTTGTCTCTTCAGATATGAATGCGTTAAGTAATAACCACCAAACACTATATCAGCCCAATGCAACATGCAAATACCATACGAAGAAAATCCTTGACAATCTTTACAAACAACAGAAGTGTGTAGACTGCAGAGTACAATCTCTATTGCTCCTTCTTTTTCTGCACTTTTGGTTCCACCAAGAGATTGAAAAACGGGTCAGGAGTTGGAGTTTCACAACAGTGAGGCATGGATGAAGGTGAAGTAAAAAGGTTGGGAGAGGGGGACAGATATACACGTGAATGGAATGACGACGACGACAAGAAGGTAAGAAAGAAACCAAATGATATGGATTTGGAAGCTAAGGAGCATGAGCATGACAAAGAGATAAAAGTTAGCACAACAGGCATTGAACTAAATGCTAAATGCGGAGGAGGAGGAGGAGGAGAGACAGGTTAAGCAGAAAGCTAAAAGAGTTTCAACCCTCGATGCCTTCAGGGGTCTCACCATAGTGGTAGATGATGCTGGAGTAGCTTATCCATGTATAGATCATTCCACATGGAATGGATGTACATTGGCCGATTTGGTTATGCGTTTCTTTCTTTTCATTGTTGGTGTCGCCATTGCCCTTGCTTTTAAGGTATCTCCACTTGGTTCTAGATTGTTTATTAGAGTTATGATTTTTTTTTCTAAGGTTTTGTTGGAATATTTTAAGATGAAGAAATGTATTTATTGAAAAATTATGTCTTTATAAGTTATGGAATTTCTGTGAAGGGTTGTGTAGGGAGTTATAACACTAACCCTTTGTTTGGATGGGGAGAAAAGTTGGGGGAGGAAAAAATAGAGGGGAGAGGAAATGGAAGGGGGAGAAAAGTGAGAGGAAAATATAACCTCTCCTTATGTTTGGATAGAGGGGGAGAAAAGAGGGGGAAGAGAAAATGTATGACATTTACAATGACAATAATATCATTTTCTAAATTTTAGTTCATTTTTTCAAACAATGCCATAAAAAATAAATTTAAATAAAAATGAACACCATCAAATTAAAGATTAAAAAACTAAAGTTAAAATAAAAATAGACATGTCACAATGTTAATAATATATTAATATACTTATTTATTAAAATTAAAATTTCTTTTAAAAAACACATACTTTTTAATTTCATTTATTATTATTATTATTATTATTATTATTATTATAAAACATTTTATTACTTTAAAAAATTATGTGATATAAGTTATAAGGAATACAAATTAAAATATCAATCAATATAAATATAAATTTGCATTAAGAAGAAAATTATACACAGATTAGATACGAAATATCAATTGCAGAGGTAAAAAATAGAGGAGAAAAGATCTTCCTTTACAACAAATATCAATTACAATTATTGAAAACTAATCGTAATACAACTAGATCAAAGATATGGAACAAGACTCAATCTGTGTGCACATAGTCATTCCACACATATATATATTATGATGAACATTTTGAAAAATTTCTATTATTTGCGTGAGTTCGTTCCCCAACTTGATCTAATTAATTTCAGTTAGAATAAGACAGATCAGCTATGTCCCCCATCACTTGTTGCTGTGAAGCAATTAACCTGTCAACCAATACATCTAAAGCCTCTTTCATCCACCAATGCTGACAAACTTCTCTGGCCTCACCAACACTAACCTGCACACAGAAATTACCAACAACATAATATTAATTTATAATAATAGCACCATATCATTCTCAACCGCAAATTGAGCTAAGCATATATATTCATAAAAGGAAAAATCCTTAGATCATAATAAACTTACCCATAATCTTGTTCGTACATGTTTCTCTAGCCATAGATCAAGTTGCTCCTTCAGAGTACATGACGTATCTCTTACTAATGAAGCTCCATTGACCGAACTGAGCCTGCCACATATATATAGAACCACAATTCAGTTCATGTTCTCTTGACATAGCCTAGGTTCTGCTTCACAGGTCATTTCAAGAAGACACACAAAGCATAAAAAGCTTACATCTGATCTATCATCAGCATAGAAAGTCAAAATATTTGCAAATTTTGAATCTGTCATAAACAGAGTTGGAAATGCTAACATCAAATTTATCTCTCTTTTTTAAGAAGGAAGGAGAGTGACTTTGGACATCAAACATCAATTTCATATTCAAGTTATGAAGCAAACAAATTTACAGTTGATAAAATTTCAGTGATAGTTTACAGTACTTGTCTTAAAAGAAAACACAAGGTATGCAGAATAGTAACTAATAACTTAATATTCAACAATGTCTCGTAGATAAAATAATATACAAGTATGTCATAGCTTCAGCATAGCTTGCCTTTAGTCCTTGTGCGCTGGATATTCCAGTTATGAGAAGCATTTCATTACCAAACTGGACCTAGCCTATATTATAGTCCATAGGAAAAAGCAAGATGTGAAAATGATATAGCAGAGAACAATACACTGCAAATGCTAAGCACTGTACTTTGAAAAAAGAGAAAGCAAAAAACAAGAACAAAACAACCTAATCCAGATCATTTAGATGGCATCTCATGAGACAGTACATGTCTAAAGCAAATGTATGTTCCATGTTGGCAAATGGCAAATCATACATCTTGGATTATTCACTAGACTCGTTTGAATACAAGTGCAAGGACAAGCAAAACGAATATGTGTTGTATAAGTTTTTTAGCACATTAGCCTACATTTCTAGGTAATCTCATTATTATATAATACATAAGATACCAATAAATAAACTTCATCATGCTCACCGACCAAGTTTTTTATCCTTGGAAAAATGACCCAAAGCAAGAATTTGGTTTTGTAGGGATCAGCTATTATAAGAAAGGAAATAATAAGAGTTAAGAACAATGTCCCATCTCCTACATATGCTTTTTCCTTCATATTCAAGTACTGTAAAATTTCATATTCAATTTTAGGAGTGCTAGTAATTCCGCAAGATGCAACAAAATGCAACAAAGAGTCACATCAAAGTTGAAAAAATGAATGTACCAGATTTGC
The DNA here is from genome assembly GCA_037177275.1 of Acacia concinna. Taxonomy (NCBI): domain Eukaryota; kingdom Viridiplantae; phylum Streptophyta; class Magnoliopsida; order Fabales; family Fabaceae; genus Acacia; species Acacia concinna. Next base: position 6,478,574 of record JBAGKO010000015.1, on the reverse strand, counting down.
TTCCTTAGGTCAAATGCTAGCAGAGATTTATATAGCTTACGAATCCTATGAAGAATGACCATTGAGCATTGCTTTGAAGTTTTGAAAGCTCAATTGAAAATTCTAAAATTAATGTTATCATACAAGCCTTCAAGACAACTACGTCGTTGAAAATGTGCGATTTATAACTACATATGCAAGTAGAGCCTACATGATTTATAATACAAGTGGACATGTTGAAAATTAAACAATGGGGTAATTGAGCGTCTCACCCACTATGAGTTTGGCCACTGCCTCCTTCATTTGAAACTAAGTGCCTATCCCCAATTGAACCATTAACAACCAAACAAAGGAATTGATTTATCCACCTTTACTCAACAACTGAACATGCTCCGTTGGCCTATAATGACATGCAGCATATGACAACAATTCCACCCACACACTAGTTACGATATCCCATTTAACTTAGGTTGCATAACCAGAAGGTATAGAGAATCATACTTATTTTTCTCTTGTGTGCCTCTACTCTCTCGTTTCTGTAGGAACTGAATCAAGTTCACGTAAATAAGAGGAAACAAGATCTTGAACAAAGTTGTTTCCTTTTGAACATCTAAAATGATTTCCGTAGGAACAATAATAGGTTTTACCTGCCATTTAAACCACCCATTAACAAATATACAAGAAAGCACAAGTAGGAAATAATGTAACCAAACTCTCCATGTCAGTTCAACAATGTTCTATTGTCCATGTCAATTCAATGATGAAAGACAAAAATTCCACATTTTCTACAAAACATTTTGCAGGTTTAACCATAAGCTTCAGTGTTTAGCTTTAAATAAAAGTGAAATGAAATACCAGTTCTCTGCCATAAGCTCTACTTCCTACATCATAACTGCCCAAAGGAATTCATTGTTGTTTCTGCCTAACAATTCCAGATATATATATATATATATATGAGAATGACTCTGATTATAAGATAGTACAGTCAAAACTTACATAATGCCACCAAGAACAACACCAAATGGATTCTCATTAGCAGCCAAACCAATGGTAGCCAGCTAAAACAGAATCAAATCATTTTCATGGCTAGAACAATTTCATATTCAAAAGTCCCAAAGTTGAATAGACTCAAGTTCCAATAAACAGCAAGAAACACTGAATAAAGTAATAAACAAATTTGAACCAAGAAAGAAAAAGTTCATAATCCATGAAAGAATAGATAATATACAAATATAATCAATTTTGAGACCCAATGCCAAAACCAAATTGCCCTGCATATATGGCGGATGTATCATTGGGAGTTAAAATTCCAAATGCTTAGAAACTCTCTTCGAATTGATACATAGGCCAATCTTTTTACACAAACTCGGCATTAGCTTCCCTCACATAACTAGACAGACCGTTGCCATCATCCAAAATTATAAATTATAAATTAACATCAATGTTATCAAAACCTAAATACAGAATAAGATTTGAGCCATAGAACTATGAAATCCTAAGCCCTAAACCAAGGAAGGGAGAGAGAAAATAAAAAGAGTGTGAAGAAAACCTGTTCGTCCCAATCGGCAAAGAGTAATCCAATAAAAAAATCATACATCACGATTGAAGTAGAGAAGAGAACGCAAGGGAGAAATCATAAATCACACAAAAATTCTTACACTAGAATCGTGAATCTCACCATAGAACGTCCTTTGCCACCATCGATGATTTTGCGCCATTTGTTGTCGAAGACGAAGGCTATGGCAATCACTTCTGGTGAGGAGGAAGATGCAAAAGTGAAGGTACGAAGGAAGCCTCACAGAGAGGTTCACGATCTGGATCAGGGGAGGGCTGGGTAGTTTAGGAAAAAATCATTTTCTCGTCTAATCTCTCCATCCTTGGGGAGAAATTTTTGAGTGATAAAATTATGGGGCTCACATAATTTTTTTCTCTCCAATTGTCACCTCCCCCTATTTTCTCCTCCAATCCAAACAAGAGAAAATCCATTTTCTCTCTCATTTTCCCCCACACCTTTCTCCTCCCCTTATTTTCTCTCCTACTAAACACAGCGTTAGACTGAAGGATGAAAGTAGCTTCGGCGTCATTGCCGCAAAGGTTGTTGTCCTTGATGGTCGTCTTCATGGATGGGAATTGTTGTCCTTCCAGATGTCAAAACAAGACGAGGAAGCCATCTCCTTCCTTTGGTCAAGTCTGGTATCTATCCTTTCCTATTGCTTAAGTATTGCGTCTGGGTTTCAAATTTAATGGAGGTCAGAGTAGTAACTCTCTTCACCCATACCATTCATCATCCTCACCTACGACCTGTCAGGTTGAAATCCGACTCAGCAATTGAAGACACGTTGGTGAAGAAGTTGACAGACGTTACCTCCCTTAAGTATTTTTGCTATGATTTTGGGTATTTTAGAACCTAAATTTTTTTCATGGTGTTAGATGCCCTTTTGAAAAAAGATTATAAGCATTTTTACTCATTGGCCATTGTTTTACTTTAGGTTAATGCAGGAGAAGGTTACTTGAGGCAGTGAAAATTATAGTTGATGATACAAGAACCTCACCCAAAAAGAAAATTACTATTCCTACCATATAAAAGACAATAGATATAATATAATTTACTCCTTTGTCCTTAACAGAAGACATAATTAACCTTTTTTTAAGAAATATTGAAGAAGCTAAATATATATTAGTTTATAAGTTAGACAAATTAATTTAATATAAAAAAGATAAATATCTATACTTTAAAATAATTTATTTAACTTCCTTCAAATCTTCAAAAAAGTCAACTATACCTTAGTCTAAGAACCAGAAAATAATGAGCTTCCTGCTTCTAATGTCTCTCAGTTTCAGATAAATCACTATTATAAACATAATCTCCAGAGAATCTAACACTCTTGCCTACTTTCATCCGTTCACATCCTTTACAAGTTTCAAACTTCTAAGGATCTGAATCCGAGAATAATTAGCTCTGACACATGATTATGGGTGTTCAAGCCGGGGACTAGGATAAGGATTTGCTACGCCCGGTCCCAAGTTGAGACTGGGATCGAGAAATCAATCCTCGTCCCAGAAAAATCCTGATACCCAAGACTGAGACAAGAAAATCCCGATCTCGGTTATTTTTCTTTTAAAAAATTTTATTAAATAAATTTTTCATATATTTTATTATTAAAAATAATCATTTAACAACAAATAAAACTATAATAATTACATAAATTGATTTAGAGTTTAAAAATTATGTTTATTATTATTATTATTATTTTCATCTTCATTATTATTTTTATACCGTATATACTTAAGCTTAATATCACAATATATGTGGTTTGATTCCAACTAAAGATGTTAGACACATATTTTGAAAAAATAACTTGATTAATAGAGGTAAGAATACACAAATAAAAGGATAGTTTTAATTCATAAGATAAAAACAAATTTAAAAATTAAAAAAATAAAAACCGGGACTGGAAAATTCCCGGAGTTAAAATCCCAAGACCGGGCC
>JBAGKO010000015.1:6455523-6466192 GCA_037177275.1 Acacia concinna | reverse complement strand
ACTCATAATGTTTGTGCTAATCTATGTAGATGACATAATTATAACAGGCAATTCCAGAAGAGTACTCGAATTATTTGTAAAACAACTGGACTCCTACTTTGCACTAAAGGATCTTGGTGACTTACATCACTTTCTGGGGATCGAAGCTTATAGAGATGAAACAGGATTATATCTGAAGCAAGAAGGCTATATCCGAAGCATCTTGGACAAATTTAACATGAGTAATTGTGCTACAGTACCTACTCCAATGGTTGTAAATAAGCATTATTCAAAGTCAAATGGAACCCCTATGCAAGATCCAACAATTTACAGACAAGCAATTGGTGCTCTATAGTATCTGGCTAATACAAGACGGGATATTGTTTTCTTAGTCAATAAGCTTAGTCAATTCCTATCAACACCGACAGATGTATACTGAAGTGCCTTGAAAAGAATACTCATATATCTTAAGGGAAAAGGCAACTTAGCATTACACATAAAACCGAGTACTCACCTTGCATTACAGGGTTTTTTGATGCTAATTGGGTTGTGTGTCCCGATGATCGCCGCTCGATTGGTGGTTATTGTGTGTTCCTTGGAGAATCCCTCATCGCCTGGTCTGCTAAGAAACAAAAGGTGGTAGCCCTCTCAAGTGCCGAGTCCGCATACCGAGCCCTGGTGAATCTAGCCACTAAACTTGCCTGGCTGCAATCACTCATCGGTGAATTTGGGGTTCGAATGAAATCCCCTCCAATAGCTTGGTGCGATAATTTGAGTACAGTAGCTCTAGCCTCAAACCCGGTCTACTATGCTCGATCCAAGCACATCGAGCTCGATGTGCACTATTTACGTGATAGGGTTCTTGACCAGAAGCTCTCGATTCCCTACATTCCTTCCTCTAACTAGCTCGCAGACGTGTTCACGAAAGCTATCTCTCACTCAAGGTTTTGGGCTTTTCGGGACAAACTTGGCCTCATACCCTCACCCGGTCCAAGTTTGAGGGAGGCTGTTAAAGAAATAGAAACAAAGCCCAAAACAAATAGGCCCACTAAGAATAGGTCCATCTGTCTATTAGAGTCCAAGTCCTAATTCATTATTCTATGACCTTCTCTTTGTACAATCTTTATACACATGTCACTCTAATATGTAATCTAGGGTTTTTACCCTACCTATATAATGAATAGTAACTTACAGGCTGAGTAACGCCTTTACACATCTTTACATTCTACAATTTATCTTAAACAGATCGATGTATGGGACTTCCGGACTTCATTCTTGTTCCTGGAGTGGATAGGAATGAACGCAATGCTAGTGTACGTGTTGGCGGCACAAGGCATATTTGCAGCATTTATAAATGGATGGTACTACGAAGATCCAAAGAACTCGCTGGTAAGAAGAAATTAACACACTGTTATTATTCATCATCTGTTGGGATCATGTTCTGTACAAGTAACAATGTTGAATGAATCCTGAAAATCAGGTACACTGGATCCATAAGCATGTGTTTGTGAATGTGCACTCAGAGATAGTGGGGACTCTCTTGTACGTTATATTTGCGGAGATTGCTTTCTGGGCTGTGGTTTCTGGAATCTTACACAAGTCAGGAATATATTGGTAGCTATAAGTGAAGTGATGACTCAGCAATTATTGTCTGTTCTTTCCACTGTTTCTTTGTTTTTATTTTTTTATTTTTTGGTTGGCGCACAATTATTTCATTGTTCTTTATTTCCATGTTGTTCTATGTTTTAATCCTTTTCGTAATTTTCAAAGTTCTTCTTTTGGGAAGAAAGAAAATGTGTTGTATGTTAGAACTGAGATTAATATTGTGTCCAGAATATTGGCGTAGAATGAGTACTGGGTAGTAGATATATGGGTTTTTTCTTCTAGGCTTCTAGCTAGAGGGTAAATCCGAATTCTCGCAAAAATATATTTCCGGCATACAATATAGAGCACTACTCCAAAGAGCCAGGTACAAAATATAAATCACTTTCAATTTAAGTAATGCTCTTTTTCTCACTTTATGTTAATACTCTTTTTTTTTATTTTGTCCATTCATTATATCTCCTCCCTTTAAAATAATAATTGCAATGCAATTAAACACATTTTTCAATAAGTGTAAAAATTTAAAAAAAAAATACATTTTAAGACATTACATGGAACTGCAATTTTGTGAATTAATTTCTATATTGAATTGTACAAGTGTAGCTGGAATGGGTTGGATGTGTTTTTGTTTATCAATCCATGTGGCCTAATATCCCATCTTTAATAATGTGATAGATCAAATTTATGGGAGGGGCAGAGAAGGTGGGTTCTCATTTAATACATACTTCCTCGGGTCATAGTATTTCAACTAATTTATAAAAAATAAGAAATGTTAGTTAAATTATTTAGTATGTCATAAATTGTATACTTTTTTTCTATTTTTACTCTTTATTAAAAAATGTATTTGAAATTTTAATGAGTGAGTAAATTAAAAATAAATATTAATTACAGGAAAAAAAAAAGAGTATTAATTAGTCTACAAGTATCTTATGGACTAAACAATTCTTCCGAAATGTCCTATGTATTATGGAGCGGAAGGAGTATGACAATGGATTAGTCAATGTAACAGGGGTTCCATATGAGATGCCGATAGAGAGGGAATAAAAGACAAGGAATCTTAAAAGTGTAACAGGAATCTCTGGGGTTCCGTATGAGACGCCGTCAGAGAGGAGTAAAAGACAAGAAATCTTGACAGTATCGATTTCAGAATTGGAGAGAGAAATGGGAAGAATGGGGGCGCAGAGAACAAAGGGAGAAGTTAATATTATTATCACTGCGAAAGAAAAGTAGCCACACCGATCCAATTAAAGCTCCAAAGATCAGACACCGTAACACTCCTGCTGGCATTCAAATCTTATTGGATAGAGTACATAAAATATCTGCAGTCCCTCTCAGTGACCACCACGTATAATGATGGACGTTAGGACTGGTAATTAACAATCCATGGAATTAAAGTTAGGAATGTATTAGTAGCTGTTTCTGAAAGCTACTTCCGCTCTCCATGACAACTAGCTAATTTAGGAGTAATTTCTAAATGAAACCCTCAACTACCAACAAGCCATACATCCCCAGATTTTCCGTGAAGAAGGCTTGCCATTATTAAAGAGACATGACGAGCACGAATTTAGAGGGCTAAGAATAGTTGGCTGGCAGAATATAATAAGAAGTAAGATATTTAGAGGAATTTACAATATTTCATCCGCACCTACTCGCTGGTGCAAATGTTATCATTTCTATATCTACTCCTTGCGGCTGCCTTCTCATTTCTATACACCGAGTTAGGACTACGCCAGCTCTAAAATACATCATTCATGGTCAACACTCAACACAATCGTTCCCATAAACGCATACTTTCACAATTACATCTGAAGACCATATCATGTTACACTGTACAGAGGCCTACATAGGTTTATGCACAAGGCTCCATTGTGGGCCACCCACCACAGAGAATCATGTCAATCCCAGCCCATCAACATTCTCCAAGCTCCTTCCTCAATCTTGCTCCTTGCAGCACGCAATCCCTCCCCTTCATCCACCAATATTCTATACACTTCCCACTCTCGGCCCCCTATCATGTGCCTTCTAATTTCAGCCTGTTTCAACAAATCACCCACTATATTAGCACGCGCTCTATTCAAAATATCAATTCTGAACGCAAGTTCAGAAAGAATGGAAGAAGCCCCCAACGTTACTACCTTGGGGGAAATGACTTCACTTAACACGTGTAGAAAATGTGAGAAACTAAGCAGCAGAAAGCATAGACATAGAGAAGTAATTACCAGAAAGATGCAAATGTCTAGCATTTTGAGAGCAAGAGTGATATCGTGAAAAACAAGGGGTCGCCCTTTGCCTGATAACTCCACAGGGTTTGCAACTAGAAGCTCAGTATCAGGGCCCTTGCTCACAACAGCTACTCTGAGAGGACGAAGCAGTTCCATCCTGAGGCGAGATGCCAGTGAGTTCTGTTTGCTGGAGTCAACTATCTTTTTCCCATCTGCTTGCATGATGAACAAGTCAATCTCACACTTTCCTCTGGGTTTTTTAGAGAAGCGCCCATAAGAAATCTGGTTGATTCACAAATTTTACAAGTGAGGCTATATGCCATTGCCCAATGCATGCAGCCTATTCATATTTCAGTTCACAACATATACCTGAATATTGTATTCCTTCAGAGTTCTCATGATGTCATAAAGAAGACCTTTGTGATCTTGGCACATAATTTGGACAAGCGTATGAGCTGGACTTAGCAAGTTATCCATTGTAATAGAAACCTTGTCCGAACAGAACAATCCACTCCGAACTGAATCAGACAGTTCCAAACTAAAGACGCCTTCTGTGATTGCAGTTGGAAGAAAAGAAGATGATTGGGAGCATGCAGTGATTTCTGGGCCAACTAATTCAATATCAATAGTGATTATGGCATCCCCTAACATAGCTGTTAAGTGTTCAATCGTGTCATCCCTCCTCTTCTTTGTATGTAGAAGCTCCCTGGTATAGTTACATCATCGAAAAGTGAATTACATTAGTAAACTTGACGAAAATTTACACATCTAGACATTTTGAGAACTACAAAATATCAATGACCATATTCATTAAAAAAAGAAAACGTATTTCACCATTCACTGAATATCTTTGGAAGGCTTACGAATCAGAGAATAAGATTGTTCCAAAAGATATATTGAAAATGGACAACCTGGTGTCTGTAATGAAAAACAAATCCATCACTTTCCCATCGGGTGTTGTGGACACCTTCACTTTCTTGATGATAAGCTCTTGCTCAGAAAGAACCTCGGTAACATCTGTGGTCATCATAAAGACATTTCATTATTTTGCCCTGCATACTAATTCCAAACAACCACATCACAAATTGATTAGGTCTGATGAAAAGCAAATATCTTCCCGAGAAATTTACAGTATGGGCGGCTACAATTAAGTGGAGCATATGCTCATGGATAGTACAAAACAGAGCTTTAAAACCAGAATCAATCTTGACAGAGGCTGCTGTTTTTAGATCGCCTATTTTTTTCTTGGCATGATCTTCACAACGGTCTAGCAGATATCTACGATCCATTTACAGATTTTCCGAAAGAATTTCAGAAAAGCAGAACATCATGAATCTTGATAGATAATGGGGAATAACACACGAATGTAACGCCAGCATCATGAATCTTGATTTGAATACGGGAAAGGGCTAGAAACAGTTCAGCACACTGAAGAAGCCTGGGACTCGCTGAAAATTGGCAAGACTCTACCAACAAATTACAAACATATAAATAGAGACCAAAACTTACCGTGTAAAAGGCCTTTACGATCATGGCAACAAAATTTCAAAAGGAACACATCAGATGGCTTGGGAGGCTGCAAGTCCGAGTGGTAGTAAGAAAATCCAGACGCGGAAGAACAAGACGGGCACACTTCAATTAGCCTCTTCTTTAACAAACTCCACCTCGTCTTGGATTTCCCAATCACCCAGAAAACTATGTAACACCATTTTCCATCTGTTGATACGTCTTCAATGCGGGAATAGAAAAGGAGAGAAGACAACCAAAGATTAAAATTAGTCCCAAATTTGACAAAATAAAATCGAGTAATCAAGGACAGAAAGTGAAGCCCGGCAGGAACTTGGCAAATTGAAACAGTTATATAGGAGAAAATCACTTTCTAAAGACAAAGAAACGAACACACCCATGAATCAAATTTACAGACACAGCAACATCAGCAAAGGGAAGGAAAATAAGCGGATTATCAGAAATCCCAAACCCATCTATCATTTCTGAGCCAATTGAGTGATTATATGGACGTTGAGTTACCTCCTTTGACAATGCTCAAGCCGAAGAAGAGTATGATGCGACACAAATCACAACCCAGGCCAGTCTTATCAGGACAATTAACAGTAATCACGCTCGGGTCACCTTCCTTCTCCGGCGGCCGGATAATCACAACATCGTCGTACAGTATGCCCATAATATTGTTCTCCTACTTCTAGCCCTTCTTCTTCCCACGATTGTTGAGGCGGTTGTTATTCAGCGCAATCCAATATTTGAGGCTGAGCAGCAGGATTCACTATTATTCTTCGCTTTGGAGAAAAGTCTCAAGTGTGGTAGTGTTAGGGTACAGTTACAAACAAGCAGGAATGGATCAGATGACCCCAGGAAACAAGTTTGGTTTCTTTGCCTTCTTACTCAATGGTCAATGCTCTGGAGTTGTTGGAGGTGTCGAATCTTTTTTCCAATTTTCCACCTTTTTTTTTTTAAACTAACTTTAAAGTTCAAAAAAACAAACATAATTATTAAAAAATCTCACCAATTTTAGTCCCTTACTCAAAAGTCTTAAAATATAAAGTGAAAAATTAATAACTTAGTAGTTGGAATTAACAACTTAGTAGACTCAATTTACAATTTTGACAGTGAATTTTAACAACTTTGTTTTAACATTACTAAAAAGTCTCATCCCAATTTATCTCTTACCAAAAAGTCCCAAGATCACAAGAGAAAATTAACAACTTAGCAGCTGGAATTGACAATTTAGTAGCCTCAATTTACAACTTTGGCAACAGGTTTTAACAATTGTGTTCCAACATTTTAATAAAGATCACTTAGGCGTTGTTACAACTTAGCAGCTGAAATTGACAACTTAATAGCCCCAATTTACAACGTTGGCAGCGGATTTTAACAACTTCATTCCAACATTTTAACAAATATCACATGAGCGTTGTAACAACTGAGCAGCTGGAATTGTCAACTTAGTAACCCTAATTTACAACTTTGACAGTAGGTTTTAACAACTACGTTTCAACATTTTAATAATTATCACATTGGCGTTGTTAAAAATGTTAGAACGGAGTTGTTAAAACCCGCTATTAAAGTTGTAAATTGGGTCTACTAAGTTGTCAATTCTAATTGAGTTGTTAATTTTCTCTTGAGACTTGTGACTTTTTAATAATTATATTTATTCCTTGAGACTTAAGAGTCATTTTCCGTTTTTCTTCTCTCGTTTTCTTCCAACTCAATTGCCTTTAAGAATATCGAACCCCGCCGTAGTATTTCTTGAATCACAGAAAATTACATCTTGGTTTCCCAGTTTGCAAACGAATAAAAAAATAATCTTAACTTCAAGAAGTTTCAGTTTTAGGAAAATGATATTTAAATACCATTTGAATTTTTAAAATCTAAAAAGATCTATTACCATTTCAAAAAGACACTAAGGTTTTATGACTAAATTGGGTTTTTTAAATCTAGTGATGTGAAAAATGATCTACAAACTAACAAATTTCGTTATTATTCTTGTAAATCTCATTAGTCAACTTGCGAAAAATCCCTCATCTCCTTTGTTTTTTAAATTTAATGATGTGAAAAGTGATCCACAAACTAACGAATTCCATTACTATTCTTACAAATCTCATTACTCAACTTGTGAAAATCTCCTCTCTCCTCTATCACAAGCAAATTTCTCTCTTATTTGTCACTATGCGTCAGTCAGTCTCAATGTCAATGTCAGATAAACAATGCTATTAGAAGAAGAGATAAAAACAAAAAAACTAGCGAAATACATTACTCTTCCAAATCACAGTACTCATCTTACGAAATCCTACTACTATTCACATCAGAAAATTTAAAAAACTCAATTTAGTTCATGGCACATTAACGTCTTTTTAAAATGTTAACAGACTAATTTAAATTTTACAATTTCAAATGGTATTTATGTATCATTTTTCCTTTAGTTTTCGTCCATTTCTAGCAAGATTCAAGTTTTTGTCCAAACAAACTATCCGTATTTTATGGTATTTTCTACCAAAAAAAATGCATTCATTAATCCATAAAAATGTAGTATTTGCTAAATGATCATTATAATTCCAAAATTACTCCTATTACCTTCTGCCCCTGGAACATTTTTATTTCATGAATTGTCATAAAAAGAATAGTAACTATTGGCTTGTTTGGAATAACTTATTTTGGTTAAATAATATCTTATACACAAAGTACGAAAAAGACCCCTCTCACATACTTATTTCATACTCCGTAAATAAAATCATATTACCTCAAATAAATTATTTCAAATAAGCACTATATCTCTGTTACTTGAGGTTAATCTCTAGCGTCCTAATAGAGTACTGGTCGTGTGAATAAATATTCAAAGGTCAATTTCTATCATCCGTATGAAAAAATTATAAATCCAAAGAAGGAAGACCTGTCAATTTATAGAACTGAAGGGCCAGACTTTATTATGCTCCCGTAGTTGCTTCAAAATTTCGTTTGCGGAGAGGTTGGAACCATCTCGCCTCCTGTTTCACGATAATATAACTAATGGTCTCCCGAGTTTGAGTGTGACGATACTGTGCCTATTTTATAGAGTTTAAGGTCGATTGTCCAAATTAAAGTCAATAATATGGGTTCAACAACTAAGTTTGGGCTAGCATGTCACGAGTTAAGATTATATAAGTTCGGGTCTAAAAAATCTATATTTATATAGACTCACATTTGGCCAACTCAACCCATAACCGCTCGGTTGGACGGTTGGGCAGGCCAGCTCGTTTTTCCCCCTATTTTTTAAACTTCCTTTTTTAAAAAAAAAAAAAAAGAAAGACATGTTTTTTTTTTTACTATAGAATCAAACCATAAAAAAAACAAAGCTGATAATAACTAATAAATAATAAGTCAACTTCTTGAAAATTTGAAATGAACTGACTTCCACTTACAAATTACAAGATACAAATTAAGTTTTAAAGTTCAAAGTTCAAATCTATAAATAAATTTGAAGGATACATAAAAGTTAGGATTTTAAACTTACTTTTGGACTCTTAGGTATTGACATTTTATAGATTTCTTTTTTTAAAAAAAAAAAAGATCACCTAGGCCAACCCGTAAACCCATCGGGCCAACCCGTCACGGGTTGGAATCATATGGGTTCATGCCTAAAAGACCCGTATTAAAACGGTCCCACTTTTTCTAAATTCATAACCGCCGGATTGGTGGGTTGGGCGGCTTCGGCCTACGGTCTCCAAACCTCTGATTAACGGTAATTTTATTATAAAAATCTATATGATACCTTGGAGAAATATATAGATATATAAATATTTAATTATCAGCAACACTGTATATATATTTTTTAAGGCAGAAACCATCATAAAGGCATTAGTGCTAGTGCAAACAAATAATGTAATAAAGGATCTAACAGCTGGTGATTGGGATGATTAGGAACCACAGGCCCCACAAGACAAATCCATCACGTGCCCCTTTTAGAAAAAATATCTCCTTCTCTCTATCTTAACGGGTCATTCAAGAAATCTTCCCTTTTCGCCTCCTAAAGTCTCTCTTGCCCACCAACCTGAACCAACCTTTTTAATTAAGCAACCGGTAAATCAATGGCACAGTTATTATAACATTTTTCTTTAGAAAAATTATTCTTAGAGGACTTGCAAGTTATTTTAATTTTCAATTTGGTTTCGGTATATTTTTTATCCGTATTAAATATTTTAATTATACCATTTTAACATTATTAACCCTGCATGTAACCTTACTTTGTTAGTCCATATACAGAAACTTATTGAGCTAGCATAATAAAACTAAAAGATTTAGTAAAGAAAAAAAATACACATGTCAGATTAAAAATTCGATAAAACTACACACACACACACCTACAAAATGGTTTTCCTTTAAATATAAAGGGATGCAATTTTTATTTGACATGCATAGTTGAACACTTAATACATCCCCTTTTCATTGATATCGTGGTTTTAGTCCGGAGCTTTTGTATTGTAATTTGTAAGCTCGTCGGGTACTTGACAGTTGACGATCATATTTTGTGGAAACAATCGTGTACAAAAGAATACAATAAGTGACAATGACATTAACTTCCATTAGCAGAAACAAACAACGCAGAAGGGGGGAAAAAAAAGGTACCAGCTTTGCTTGTTGAAGTGTTGGATCATTGTGCTTAATTATCGAGTCTATCGCCAAGCCCACTGACCCAGATAACGCACATTTTTGTGTGTGTGTATTATGCGCATGAAAATGACATTCATTTCTTTATAATTTCTCAAGTTCACATACGATATTACTCCAATAATATAACATAAATGATTCCATCAACGAAGTCACCTTTATCAAATTTTGTTATGGTAGCAGCTGGTGATCCCAGTCTCAAATGAGCAAAGCAGCCCCAGAGGGTGGAATATAATAATAATAATGATGAGTGGTGAGGGTGGAGCGGTGGAACACATGAGATACTAATAAATTTAGGGAATATTAAACAAAGGTCCCAAATAAAGAAATATACATTAAAGAGGTCCTGTGAAAAGAAAATACTTCTCTCAAGTCCCAAGGGACTTCTCTGTCATAAATTTCAATTATCTAATGTCTCTTATACCCTTAATGTTGAAATAAGATAGAGTTAAAAAGAAAAAGAAAAAAACACACACTCATGAACACACAAAAGCTGAAGACAATGGAGAGGATTTTTAGAAGCTAAGGTGGGGATGACGGAGAGAAAACGGCAAGGTACGGAGTCTATCAATGTGGCATATAATCTTCATGTTATTAATCTAAGTTGACTGATTATTTACACTTGTAATCTGAAAAGATGAAGTGTTTATTCTAACATAAAATATTGAAAAATATGCTAACTTTGCTATTTGATCATTGATAAATAG
>JBAGKO010000015.1:6415873-6426154 GCA_037177275.1 Acacia concinna | reverse complement strand
ACATGTTCTTAATTTGACATGCATATTAAGAGCGGTCTTGCTTGCTGTCCTTTGATGCTTGTATTAACAAGGTAAAAGGATGGTAGCTGTGAAAAATCAAACGCTCGGACATTGTACAGAATCAGAGCGCTTCTTTGAGAGGCCTTACAAAGCCGTTAGTCTCTGCAATAATGCTCCTTTAATATTCTTGTGGTCTATACAATTCAGATACAGGCGTGCTCTCATAAAATGCTTTTCTAATATAAGAAGATTAAAGAGAAGAAAGATCATAAGTCAAAAGGACAAACTTAAAAAAAGTATAAAGGATCAAACTTCAGAGTCCCTTCTAGAAATGATGCAATGAACATTTTGTACTTTGATTAATCGGTTGGGGCCTAATTTTTTAATTGTTGACCCCAGAAGATTCGGGGTGTGCTTGGAAATGTCAATTAGAACCCGTCAAAGTTTCAAACCACCGCGTGAAGTGCTTGTCGGTTTCCGTAAGATTCCACTTTGTTTCCAATCACATTTCCATTTTCCTGTGCATCCAATTATGCTTGGAATTTGTATAAACATAGCCAATTTTCGTTGAATGCCATAAGATTGCCTCCAACTTTTGACCTTTTTCGTTTACCGCACTAATTAATAGAGAAGACTTGCTGATGGAGAATGGAACACAAAGAAAGATAGTCTGATTCAAACTTCCAAGGCATGGAACATGTTTCTGGAGGGCCCAGCTTATCTTGTTTTTGGGTATTCGTTTTGCAAGCGTTGGTTGATTTTAAACATGACTGGGATGGGATGGAGGTGTCAAAATGTTCTACCATTATTCTAGGACCAGGTAGTAATTGATAGTGCCTCAAGCATTTGCAATAATTATTTTGGAAAGAATACTACATTTAAAAATTTTTATAAATAGTAAAATATTTTATTAATTTTTAAGAGTTTTTTCCTTAATTTTCTTTCCTCTTTAAGTTTTTCTCCAACAAACATAAGGTAAAGTTTTTGGCTGCAAAGAGAACTCTAATAAGATTTATTCCGAATCCGTGTTCTTATATTGGACTTGAAATATAAAATTGTCCGCAGCCGACGAAAATGGTTGAATAATGCATGCATACGATTTCCTATTGCACGACACGACTTGAACTATTCAAATATGTTTTCTATTTTAATAATGAAATGAAATATTCGAATCTGATAAAATACTCTTCCACAGGACTGGTTATTCTGATAAAATAGGTATGCTTGGGACCAAGAATTAATCCCTTAATCCTTGTCATGGATCTCAATTATCGACACTAGGAAGTCGGAAGTTTTATTGAGTAGAAAACAAAAGGACTTTTGCAATGATTATTATTCCGAATAATGAAAGGATATGTTTTTATTTTCTAATTTCATTGAGACATCTTATTATATATATCCTTCCTGATCCGGCTCTTAAATTTCGGTTTCAACCTCTTTTGGCTGCGTGCACAACACTGCCAGCACGATAACGGAGAGAAGGACCATTTTCATTCAGTTTCTCTTTCCCGTAACCAATCTGTGCCATCCAATTTACATGACCGAGCTTCCATAATATTAATATCTCTTCCTGATTATTTTTCATTTATGGAAAGAAACTACGTAGGTATTTTTAAGCAGCCATTCCAGATATCCCATTCCTTGACCTTCGAGCTCCTTTGTTTCATTGTAGTAATTCACTTGGCTTGCTCAGAGCAGTAGGCCACTTTCAAATTCTTCTGAAATCAATCGCCTCGAAAAGGGATTCTGTTCGGGGGGAAACCCAGGTTTGTTTAATAGAGAATGCCACAAATCCGCAATCTTTGAAATCCTTGCCTGCTCTGATTATATGTTTAATTGTGCTCTTCAGACTTTTGTTGAGTACCACGGTCAATGGAGATCGATAAAGCAATTAGAGACTGCGACGATCGAAGGCTTCAGACCAAATACAACAACGCTCTCTATATTATTCAGAGAGCACTGGCTTTGTATTCGTAAGTTCTTCTTTACTTCCTTCTATGAGATTGCTATATTATATGTAATTTTCAGGGTCGTTGTCTTACCCCTTTTCATGAGATGAGTTAAATTTTACGTGCAATGAGTTAGATTTGCCAGTTTTCTATTAATTTTGCTTAAAACGTTTAATACAGTTGACTTCAGGTCCGTAACTGTTTGGACTAGTCAATTAAATGGGCATACAATGTTGATTGATATTAGTTATCTCAGAACCATTTGTTGCATTTATGGCGAAAACATTGATTATTCTCTCTTGAGGTTAATCCTTTTGTTGGCATCTTTGACTGTTAACCGTGTCTTGCTTTATCTAAACCACGTGGGGCTGGAATTCCATTGAAACAAAGATTGAAAGATGTAAGAGAAGATGACTTGCACATGAAGCTCCACTTGGCTCATCTTACTGGAATACTAAATACTACCTCCGGTACTCAATATAAAATCTTGTTTATTGTCTCAATTGTACTACAAGAGAGATTTTATATTAAGGAGTGGAGGTATATTAAAGATTAATGAATGATTAAAATCAATTCTTGCTATTGTGTCGAGATGTATCCTAGTGGTGGATTGGTGGGTCATAGAACAGATTGCTTCTTCTGTTTTTTTTTTTTTTTTTGGTTTTGGTTTAGATTTGTGCATTACGTTTTAGTAAAAACCATGTGAGCTTGATTTGTCCTTGTGTTTTCAAGATCTATTAGAGATAACTAAAAAT
This sequence comes from Acacia concinna, assembly GCA_037177275.1. NCBI lineage: Eukaryota > Viridiplantae > Streptophyta > Magnoliopsida > Fabales > Fabaceae > Acacia > Acacia concinna. Next base: position 6,423,450 of record JBAGKO010000015.1, on the reverse strand, counting down.
TCTCTGGTGCAAAGAGCATTATTTTTCATTGGGTGATTGTTGAATGGAAGATATCTTTTGCTGGCTCAGTTGCTATTGAGTCATGCCATTGTTAGATTCTGAGTGAAAATGGTGTCTTAAAATATAGCCTCTCCACTTACGGGGATAAGACTACATACATCTATCACTTTCTAAGCCCCACTTGGTGAGAGCCTTTGCATTCAGCTGCCCTTATTGCTGTTGTTATTGTTGTTGATAGCCATCAATCTTCTTGCAACTTATTTCCCTCCTTTTATCCAAAAGAGGGAGCCATAAACAAAACGATGATGATGATTCTATAGAAGACTGCTTAAACTGCGTTTGCTAATATTAGTGTATAATAAATGTATTTCTTCCTACAGCATTGAGGAGGTTGCTTTCAGCTTCAACGGTGGAAAAGATTCAACAGTAAGTACTCATGTGGGTAGCACCTGTATGTGTCTCTGAACTCAATGATAATGACAATGATCTTTGGTTTGTAGGTATTGTTCCACCTGCTCAGGGCTGGTTATTTCTTGCATAAAAGGGGTCAAAATGGTGCCAATGGTGAACTAAGAGATTTTCCAATTCGAACAATATATTTTGAGAGTCCTTGTGCTTTCCCAGAAATCAACTCATTTACCTATGATACAGCTGCTACGTGAGTAAATCTTCTAGTTCCTATTCTGGGTTTGATTTTATTTTATGTTTAAGTCGTAGTTTACATTTTATTGGGACAAGTTATTTATTCCCCCCTTCCTTGTATAGTTCTTTTCTTATTTTAACACCTCTTTTTCCACAAAGGCATGCTGCAAATAACTAATGCTGGTTTCTTAAGCAGGTATGGTCTGCAACTTGACATCATTCGCTTAGATTTTAAGTCTGGTTTGGAGGCTTTGCTGAAGGATAAGCCAATTAAAGCTATTTTCCTTGGAGTTCGTATTGGTGATCCAACTGCGGTATCGTTTTTCTTTCTTTCTCTTTTAGTCCTGAATTTTTGTTTTATTATTCTTAACATGAAAAGTATAAATTTTAGCATGCTTTTTTCAAAATTGCGATACCGTCATATGAAAGTTGAAAATATTAATGTTTTCTTAATGCATTTACTCAACCTCGCAGGTCGGTCAAGAACAATTCTCCCCTAGCTCACCTGGTTGGCCAGCTTTTATGAGAGTGAACCCCATTTTAGATTGGTCATACAGGTTTTGCCTTCATCTTTATGTCATTTTTCTATCACTAGGCTTTTTTGGATGGAACATAACTTATGTTTATTTTTTGTGCCACTTTATTTCTTTTGGATTTTTATTTGGATTGATGAACTATAATAAAAGCATAATCAAATCTCAAGAAATTTTATCTTCCTCATGTCCAAGAACTTTTCAAGTTGTTTAATAAACTCTACATGGACAAGCTCTGTCAACATATATGTTTTTGGGTAGTATGCATGTTGTTTCTAAATTAACAACACTAGTCTACCAGAGATTAAGATCAGTCTGTCAGGGATGCCACTAATAGCCGGGCCTCCATGTAATTGCATATATCAAAACATTTTTTTCACCCATTTCTTTTAAATTTGTATTCTTCTTATACCTGAATATTTAAAGATAATCAGGCAGTACCAGTAATTTGTAAAAGCTGAAGGATATCTATTAGCTGGCTGTTACTGGATATCTTGAAGGAATGTTTTATTTTACTCTCTTTTTTCATTGTTTATAAGTTTTATTCCATAACCAGAAGTTCAAGGGACTGAATTGCTATTGATCCTTCACTCTTAACCTGGTTTCCTTAAGGCTTGCCAACTATTGAGAGCTCACCCAAAGAAATAGCTCAACTAATTGGGTGATTGTTTGGTTTTCTCCCTATAAAGTGTTGGTATTTGTAAAGTGTGTTGTCTGTTCTCTTTATTTCGTTTATCTTAGGATGTAAGAAAGTTATTTACTTTTGATTGAGGGAATTGTCATCATATCATTATTTTACTTCGTTTTTTTAAAATAGAAATTTGGTTTCAATTTGATAGTTTTACTTGTTTATATTTTTATGGCAGAGATGTCTGGGCCTTCCTCTTAAAATGCAAGGTGAAATACTGCAGTCTTTATGATCAAGGGTAATACTCTATTGATTTGCTGGACTTTATTGTTGGATTTAATGTATTTGCATGCTATGCTTCAACCTTTAAATTATCTACCTTTTCCAGAGATCTGTAACCTAGGGTTATTTGATGAAGGTTTCATAAAGGAGCTGCATTTAGTTATATCATTTATTTTTTAAATTTGAAACAAGATTTTCATCAAATAGAACCACTGAAAGTTTTTCAGGCTATTTAGTATGTGTTGCTTCCTCTTCATTTCAGTATGCAATAACTATTTTGTTGTAGTTCATGGCTTCAAGTTAAGTTTGGGTTGTTTAAGTTTGTTTGAGGAATTTTGCGTGTGATATTTTCTTTATTTTTGCAGTTATACTTCAATTGGGAGCATTTATGATACAGTTCCCAATGCATTATTATCCATTAGCAACTCCTCAAACGAATATAAGCCTGCATACTTGCTTGCTGATGGAAGATTAGAGAGGGCAGGGAGGGTTAGGAAGATATCTTCTACTAGTGGAAGCCATCCTACTGATAGCAATGGCTTGACCAGCCTGGATATGCATAAAAGCGGTATGCTCACAGCATCAGTTATTGCTGTTGGTGATGAGATTCTGTAAGTACTTGTTGATTACATGGTTATATCAGAAACTTGTCTTTAAAAAATTTGTATACGTTATTTTATAAGGTACCTCTAGGAGATTTCATTTATATATTATCTTTCAATTCATTCATGAGGAATCCCTGTAATTTTTTTAATAAATTTCCCCTCTGCTTCATAGCTCAGGTTTGGCACTATTGAGGATCAGTTAGGACCTTCTTTGCTGAAGAAGTTGAATTCTATTGGTTGGTCCGTTTCAGAACTTTCTGTTGTTCACAACAATGTGAGTTCATATGTGCATCGTAATTTCGTGTCTTAGTGTTCTAATTTGTAGGTACCTGCACTTGAATTTCTTATTATGAACATGGTGAAACACACATTACACGCGAACCCAGAAATAACCATTCCTTACCTCATCTGTTATTTTAATGCTTTGTGGCATGCGTCTTTTATACCAGATGGATTCCGTGGCTGAAGAAGTTGAGCGACAGAAATCTACTAATGATTTGGTAAATTAAAAAATTCTATGAAATTCTGCATATGGCTCTCTTGATGAAATGATGTTTTAGGTTTAAACTGACCTGATTATTGTAGGTCTTTATATATGGAGGTGTTGGCCCACTGCATTCAGATGTCACATTAGCAGGAGTTGCAAAGGCTTTTAGTGTTCGTTTGGTGCGTTGTTTCATCTGGTTGTTGCATTTTTCCATTGAAGGCCACTATATCATTCCCTGGATGGGCTGCCTTGTTACATTGCTTCTTGAGCTGTGTGGCAGAGATAAATTTGACTTTAGTTTCTTCTGACTTGATTGACTGTATGTAGAGTGTGTGAGCATAGCCTTTCTGATTAATTGCTTCTGGTTTATTATGAGACTAACTTCATATCATTTTATCATTTGCTTTTGATGCAGGCTCCTGATGAAGAATTTGAAGAATATCTCAGGAATATTACTGATTATCAGTGTACTGGTGACCGAAATGAGGTAACTTCGTGTACAAGAAGTTACTTGTTAATCTTAACTTTTGTGTTTAATATTTCAATGCAATCTATTGTGATTGAAAATAGAAGCTTTTGAAGTCATTTTTCTATGAAACACTTGCCCACAGGCGTACATCTTAGAAGGTGGACTCACTGATAGTTGCTTATGGTGATTTATACAATTGTTTTCTCTTTATGAATGCATGAATACCAAAATCTGAACTTTTGAGGCCCAACCTTTACCATCTCATGAGAGGGTTTGTCCCACCGGTTTCATCTGGTTACTACATTCTGGTGTTTTGTATTCTTTAGGGTCAGTGACAAGGGTTAACTTCTGGCTCTTCAGAAGAACTCTCCTCTATTCCAATATATGGCTCCAACTTGCAGACTCAGATTTAGATCGACATTTCACAATACACTTCTTTGTGATGATACTTATAGCATGAATTGATTCATTAGTTTTTTACCTTTCAGATGGCTCAACTGCCTGAAGGCGTCACAGAATTATTGCATCATGACAAGTTGTCTGTGCCCTTGGTACGTATTGGTAAATCAATTAACCATATTTATGTTTCTTTACTTTGTGATATTTACTAAAAGTTCAATTTCACATCGAAGAGCAATGGTAGAAATTAAATTGACTTACATTGATTTGTTATGACCAACTCTTTTATGCATATTATGTGATGGTGTACTTTGTGGTTTTAAATATTTGATATCTGATGTTTGTTTATTGTAGATCAAGTGTCAAAATGTAATAGTTCTTAGTGCAACAAATTATTCGGAGCTGGAATTGCAGTGGGATTGTTTGATTGAGTTGGCAAAATCTACTGACGTGTTACCATTGCTGGAACCATATGTATCAAAGCACATTACAACAAATCTTTCGGATGTATGTGGTTATTTTATTTACTGTGGCTCGAATTTTCAGTCGACAGATATCCATTATAATGAAGGGAAACACAGAATGTTCACATTTTGGAGCTGTGTTATCTGTTGTGAAAAATAAATTTCAATATTGCTAAACTGCAGGTGTCAATTGCCCAACCACTAACGAAGCTTGGTCTTGAATTCCCAGATCTTTTGATCGGTGTGTAATTTGTGAACTATTTTAAATTCCAGCTGCTTATGAATTGGTATTCATCTTTTTCATTTCTTTGAAACTTCAAGGTTGTTACCGCAAGTCCAGATATGGATCTCTGATAGTAAGTTTCAAAGGAAAGGTACAATGTGACTTTGGTATTTTAAGCTCTGCTTTAGTAAGTCATATGTAAGATCTTCCAGTAACACTGGTCTACTGATTTTGTTGCAGGACCAAGCACGCCTCGAGGCGGCTGTAAATGCATTATGCAGGAAGTTTCGTCCAGGTGCTTTCATGGAGACCAACTAGGTCGATATTCCACTCTCTTCGGTGAACCCAGTGATAATGACTTTGGGCGTTGGATCATCTCGTGATCATATTGATCCAGATAGATTATGCTTGATCCATTGAATGAAGGACCTGGAAGAAAATCAAGGCTGCTTGTCTAGTTGTCTTGGTAAAAGAAAAGGAAGAACCGGCACAAGAGAATACAGAAGATTCTTTTTTTTTTTTTTTTTGAATACGATTAGCTAAATTAAAAACTGCATTTACAGTTTCTTTTCAAGGGGAAAAAAAGAAAAAGAAAATCCTGGCTTTTAATTACCTTATGTAAAGCAGAAAGCTCGTTTATTGTGAATGATATTCAACGCCCCATGGCTCTGCTTGTTGAGATTGTCTGCTTAATCTAATATTGGAAAACCCGCCTTTGGCGAAGCCTTGGAAGTTTGGACGAAGGCATTTGCTTTTTTGACTGTGTTGCTATTATTTATTTGAACTGAATAGTCATAAAACTCATTTGTAAATCAAATGGGAGTGAATATGATCGAGGAATTTTCGTTGATTCAGATCAAGAAAATCGCCAAATAGATTTATATACGGTAACTTGAACGTAATTATAGGCATGAAAATAATATGTAAAAGATTTTTTTTCTTTAAACAGCTATCAACATATTTAATGATAAATATTTTGCCGTTATTTTTATAAGTTTTAAATTAAATGTCTCGGCCTAAAATTTAAATGTAAAAACTATGTTTTTATACCCATTGTTCGTAGATTCAACTAACGAGGGGTTGAACACACTCACAAATGGAGTGATGTTCGATTCCTAAGAAGACCACTTAGTTGTGGTTTCAGTCGCGGCGTTTAAGGAGGTATCTTAACTTCAAGGTGCATGAGTTAACGCTTGAGGGTAATTGACGGCTCGCCCTGCCTGATATTAATATCACATAAGAGGAATGAAGATTTTGCCCTGCCCTTGAATCGTGGGTAATCCTAACCCCTTTCCAAAAATTTTATTATAAAAAAAATGTGTTGTTCTTATTACTTTTAGACCCAGGAACAGTCAAACCGGCATCCGGTATGTGGTTAAGCTGGTTCAATATCTTAATTTAAAAATAATGAATTTTTTTACATGTTTTTAGAATTTCATGTTAATAATCTAAAATTTTCTTTTTTTAACCAGTCTGGCCTCATGTGAGCTTTGGTTTAACTCTTGTCTGACCCATTGACCATTGACTCAATATCCAACTTGGTTCAGTGATTGGTTTGGGTTTCAGAACCTTAGTTGCTTTATTATTAGGGAAAATTACACAGAGATCCCGAATAAAGAAATATACGTCAAAGAGGTCCCGTAAAAAGAAAATACTCCTCTTAGGTCCCAAGGGACTTCTTTGTCATAAATTTCAATTGTTTAATGTCCCTTATGCCCTTAATGTTGAAATAAGATAGATTTAACAAGAAAAGGAAAGCGACAGACACTCACGGAACATGCATTGTTGAAGCCTGGAACGAAACATGCCAAATGTGAGGATTTTTAGAAGCTAAGGTGGGGATGAGAGAGAAGAAACGGCAAGGTACGAAGTCCGTCAATGCGGCATATAATCTTCATCTTATTCATCTAACTTGATTGATTATTTACACATATAATCTAATTTGATTGATTATTTACATATATAATCTGAAAAGATGAATTGTTTATTCTAACATAAAAGATTGAAAATGATGCTACCTTTGGGGTTTGATCATTGATAAATAGTGAAGCTTGTGAGGGTATAATGGTTTGCTTCTTGAATGTTTTTTGTTGCTACATATTAAGTGTTGATTGTGGTTTGATGATGTTTGGTTTAGGGTTTATTTTTTTATCTGTTTTAGGGGTGATGATACTTTGTTTTTGGGTTCTACATTCTTTGTTTCTGCATTAAAGGGGAAAGGGATAAAGATTGGAGTGAAATTTTGATAGCTTCCATCATCCTGGATTAGGATTCTTGCAAGTCCTCACAGTGTGTCCAAACTCATTGTACCTACCACAATAATAAACCCTTTTGCTTTGAAATTGGGACTCTATCCTTCTTTTTCTTGGCCTTCAAAGTGGTCTCCTTGTGATTGGTGGTTTTAACAATGCCTGCGACATCAGTTGCTGAATCAATTGTCAGTGTGAACTTCATGAAAAATGTATCACTTTCTTTCCCCACAATTGATGATATCATTAACTTAAACTCTTCACATCTTGTCCCTTCCTTAATGGTTTTTGATCTCACAGTTCCACCAACATAATTCACATTGCCTGCTTCACTGACTACAAACATTCCCCCTACATGAAGGAAATATAGAAGACTCTTCCTGGACGTGCTGGCTATCATCACTGTCCACCTGCACATTACACTTGTCATTAACAAGTCATAGACCTGTATTAACAACTATCACTACACACTTTAACAACTTGGTTTTCACTTCACAGATCGGCAATCCCAAGCATGCAACTTTCACACCACATTGATGCACCTCCACTTTTAATGCATAAAATGAGAACATAATACCACAAAAGAGTCACACATT
>JBAGKO010000015.1:6405404-6415773 GCA_037177275.1 Acacia concinna | reverse complement strand
ATAATACTAAAAAATAGTCACACGTTTGATATCAATCTTAATCACCCTTTTCACATAACTAAAGTCTTTACATATTACACATTTGTCATTAACAATTCATGCACCTATATTAACAACTATCGCTGCACAAATTAACAACCCCTTTTTCCCTCCGCACCACCTGTGTTGGAACTTCAAAATTTCACTCCAATATTTATCCCTTTCCCCTTCAATGTAGAAACAGAGAATGTAGAACCCAAAAACAAAGCATCATCACCCCTAAACCACATCAAACAATAAACCATAAACCAAACATCATCAAACCACAACCAACACTTAATATATAGCAACAAAAAACATTCAAGAAGAAAACCATTATACCCTCACAAGCTTCACTATTTCTCAATGATCAAACCACAAAGTTAGCATCTTTTTCAATATTTTAGGTCAAAATAAACAATTCATCTTTTTAGATTATAGATGTAAATAATCAGTCAACTTATATGAATAAGATGAAATTATATGCCGCATTGACGGACTCCGTAACTTGCTATTTTCTTTCCGTCATCCCCACCCCAGCTTCTAAAAATCCTCACCTTTGGCATGTTTCATTTCAGGCTTCAGCAATACGTCATCTTCTGCTTCTCTATTCCGTGAGTGTCTGTCTTTTTCCTTTTCTTTTTAACTATATCTTATTTCAACATTAAGGGTATAAAGGTCATTAGACAATTCAAATTTATTACGGAGAAGTCCCTAAGGACTTGACAAGAGTGTGTTCTTTTCATGGGACTTCTTTTATGTATATTTTCTTGTTTAAGACCTCTGTGTAATTTTCCCTTATTATTTTTTGGGTTGCAAGAGAGGGTTTCTTAAACATTACATCAAATATTCTTTGTTATGGCATCAACCAAATAGCTTTGAGATCTTTTGAGATATGTTACACTTTCAACCATTACAAAAATCTTTACAATGAGTTTCCAAACTGTAACCCCCAAATTAAATCCCAAACCTTTCTGAATCTCTTTTCAAGTTGAAAGCATCCCAGTCACGCAATGGCATTACAAAGATATAAGAGTGGTGCCTTGGATGTAGTAAATGTTTTCATATCAATCTAGCATAAAAGCAGTCTCTCAGAATATGCAAAACGTCCTCTACTCCATTACTGCAATGAGTAAAAATAGGAGATGTTATGACCATTTGCTCCTCCAAGAATTAGTAGGAAGTCTACCATTGAAAGCTATCCACGTAAAAACTCTAGTACGTTTAGCTTCTATCCATCTCCAAATAGCTTTACAAACAGAATTGTAAGCATTAACAAAAGGGTTCCGCAACAAATAATAAGCACTCTTAATTGAAACTCCAAATTCGTTGTAGCATTCCATGTAAGAATATCATTTCCTGCTTTTGCCATATGTGGTTTCATTTAATAAGTCGCTGGGAACCAGATTTGCTAATCCTTGAAAATCCCAAGCTCCACAATTAACCCAGTCATCAACTTGGCTATTATGTCTAACTCCAAATATCGAATGGGCCAATGGGAAAGTGGATCTCGCGAGAGGAAAGGATTAATTCCTCACGTCTGGTTCATGTCGTCACATGACAATACATTAACCGATGGATGTCAACAACGGTGCACATTTCACTGAGGATTTGGTATGCCTATTAGTGGAGTGTGTTAGTGTATCAAGATAGGCCCATACAAAGCCAACACATATGAAGAGTTTTGGAAGAGTATATGCCAGGCTGTATTTAGTTACACTTATAAAATGTATAGAACTAACTTAGATAGTTACTAGTGTTAGTTAGACAATTTAGGTGATGTGTAATCTATCCAATTTGTATTATTGGGTTATAAATATGATGATTTCAGCCTCAGATAGTTTGAATCTAAGTGCTCTTCTCCATTTTTCTCTATCTAAGTGTTTTTCTAACTTAGTATTAGAGGCTGAGATGGAGGAGCACATAGACTAGTTACAATAACAAGATTAGCAGAGGAAATGCTTATCATATTTTCATAAATGACTAAAGTAAGATGTTCAACATGACACTCAAAAGTGAGCAGCCGTGAGTAGACATCAATCTAAGACATATTGTCAAGATTTGACAGGTAAACAACTATCAGTGTGTACTCAGTATCAAGGTCGTCAAACATCTTTTATGTTATCTTAAGGGAACAGCTGCACGGGGTATTCTTATAAAGTCATCTTTTTTTCTTCATTTGGTTGCTTGCTCCGATGTTGATTGGGCCTCTTGTCAATACAATTGCCGGTCCACTAGTGGATACTTTGTCTTTCTTAGAGACACTCTTGTGTTTTGGTCATCTATGAAACAGCCTATTGTGTCACTTTCCTCCATATAGTCCAAATATCAGGGTCTTAATACTGCTATTAAGTTAACTTGGATTCGTTCTCCTCTTCATGAGAACAAGTTTTCACTTTCTGATCCAATTGTTATATGGTGTGATAACATGAGTGCTACTACTTTGGCTTCTAATTCTATCTTTCAAGCTAGCACAAAGCATATCGAGATTCATACCCACTTTGTTTGTGATCAAGTCCTTTCTCAGCAGCTAGTTGTTCGTTTTGTACCGTCACAGGATCAACTTGCTAACTCCCGCACGAAGCCTCTTAACACATCTCACTTCCTTGCATTATGTGACAAACTCAGGCTTACTTCTACACCTCCTCGTTTGAGAGGTGATGTTAGTGTATTAAGACAAAGCCATACAAAGCCCACATATTTAAAGAGTTCTGGAATAGAGTAAATCCTAGGTTGTATTTTGTTATACTTATGAATGGTACAAAATTCACTTAGATAGTTACTAGTGTTAGTTAAACAACTAAAGTGATTGTAATCTATCAATTGTGTATTGCTTGGTTATAAATATGACATGCCTCAGTCTCATATAGTATTGAATTTGAGTGCTTTTCTCCATTTTCTGTCTAATTGTTTTTCTAACTAGGAGAAACGGTGAGTTTTAACTACAATAGCGTGGCACAGCAGTGGATACTTTTGACTTTTCCTATGATATGATGTTTTTACTGCTTTTCGCTCCTTTGTGGATTCAAACAAGTGTTCCAAGCTTACTGCTTCAAATCAATCGATGGTGCTCCATAAGTTCAATAGTATATGAGTGTGCTTGGGTTGCCCCAATTGTCACATTGGGAATTTTCACCTTTTGCCTCTTGTTTGGTGGGGCAATTTGGAAATCTTGCTTATTGATCAAAAGCAACGATTACAAATAAGTATAATTTATTACTTATGACACCATTTGGTAGATGAAATAAGTAAAGAAGTTAGTTGGTAGGTGAAATAAGTAGAGATAATTGTTAGTAGCATTAATTATAAGGTTTAGTTATCTTTTTTTTTTAATAGATTAAAGAAATGAAAAAAGTCAACTAAATCTTATAATTAATATTGATGATAGTATAAATATTATAATATATTTATATGTAATATATACTCTCTCTAGTTCTAATTATAAGACCCAATTAGTTTTTTTATAGAGATTAAAGAAGGGAAAAAGTCAATTATGTCTTATAATTAGGACCGGATGTAGTATAAATATTATAATATATTTACATGTAATAAAACTTATTCGCGGATAATTATAAGATCCAATTAGTTTTTTTTAAGAGACTAAGGAAACGAAAAAAGTCAAATAAATTTTATAATTAGGACCGTACTTAATATAAATATCACAATATATTTACATATAATATATACTACCTTCGAACCTAATTATAAAACCTAGTTGATTGTTTTTTTAAGAGAAATCAAAGAAGGAAAATAAGTTACTTTTCTAAAAATTTATTTTTCATTTTTCTATTATGATTTTTAAATATCACGAAATATATATATACTCCCTCTGGTCCTAAATATAAGCCTTCTATCCACATTATCTCCCTTATTTAACCAATTTTTTTAACTTGCCCATGTCAATAATCTCTTATCTTATCTATTTATGATTATTAGAACTAGAGGGTAGTTTTGAAAGATTAAGTTATATTTTAAAAATTAATTAATTTAACTAATATCCTTAATCCCTTTAAAAAAATTGGGTCTTATAATAAAAACTAGAGAGAATATATAATAAAATTTATCTCATTTTAAATAATTTTCATGAGAAATTACCTTTTTAACATTTCAACTAAACAAATTTTATTTTTATATAACTAATTTCTACCATCGTTATTCTAAAAATGAATTAAATTATTTAATCTTATTTTTTAAAAAATACAATTATAAATAAATCACTAAATCTCTCTACAACCTTGTCTCGTTATAGCTTCCTCAGTCACTCTCCTTGTCGTCCGAACAATGGAAAAGGGCAGTGAAGACGGTAAGGAAGGTTTGAACGATAACGGCTCTGTTTCCAATTGGCCCCTGGATCGTCGCGGCAAATTGAAAATCGCTTCCACCGACCAACAACTCAGCGACTTTATTCTTCACATCAAATCCTCCAAAACTCCCGTAACCATCGACGCTTTGTCTTCATTTCTCGTGTTTTATTGGTAAAGCCTAGTTTCATGCGCTACATTGATTTCTCTGTTGCCAAATTCTTTGCAGGCTGTTATCAATTATGGTGCTTCCTGGTACGTCTTTGATAATTTATTTATTATAAACGTGTTTGTTTCCTATGCATCTTCCCAAGTTGTGAATCCGTTTTTTCTACGTGTTTAAGAATGAGCGTAAGGTGTTTGATGTTGGGACTCTTTGATAGTACAGTCTGAACCGCGTTGCTTTCAACTTTCATGGAACTGTCATCGGTTCCTGCGGAAAATCAGCAACAATTTCTTCTTGTTTTTCTTTGCATCATGAGATGCAGATAACCACGATTACTGATACTCATAGTTACGCCCTTCTTGTAGGTGTCGCGTGTGCAATCAAATCCTCCCTGCTTTCTGTAGACTGAGCAATAATTTCCCGAAGCTTTCTTTCATATACGCAGATATCGATGAATGCCCAGAAACAACTCGACACATTCGATACACCCCGACCTTCCAATTTTTCCGAGATGGTGAGAAGGTCGACGAGATGTATGGTGCTGGAGAAGAGAGAATGCATGATCGCCTATGGTTGCACTCCTAGAAATTAAGAGCGGCGTTGTATAACATCTTTGCTTGTATTATTTAAACTGTGATTAGAAGAAGAAGCTATTTATGAGGATATCATTGTGACAATTCTTTAATCTGTCAAGGCAGCGTTTGTTGGTAAGTTCTCTCATTCTTCGTCGTGTAAGTGGTGAATTCGGTAAGTCATATAAATGGGATGGCCTTGCTTTGGCCAAAAAAAAATGGCGTTACAAGTTTACTAGAATCACTCGAAGTTTGCGCGACGTTGAGTGGCTAAAATAAGAGAAATAATCGATATAGGGGGAAAAAACACTTCAAAGGGGTAAAAACAAAAGCCAACTAATTCTTCAAGCTCCTATTGTGCGAAGGCCAAGTAAGTATTTGTCTCTGCTTCAATTTCTCATCAAAGCTGAGTAATGTACCTTCATGAATCGATTCACGCAATGAAGCTCCTTTATTTCTTTTCCTCAAAAATCCAAAACCAAAAAGATGGCTACAACAATAATCACCGGTAGAAATGCCATGGCCACCTCAAGCTATCTAAGCCTTGGGCTTAAGCAGCTTCACGGTCTCCCAAGTAAAATCGGGGTCATCTCGTCCAAAATGACCATAAGCAGCAGTCTTCTGGAACCTGAATTTGCCTCCTCTTTTGAGGTCAAGATTGATTGACATCATTCCTGGCCTAAAGTCGAAATTCTCCTTAATTAGAGCTAGAATATCTCGGTCTGGAATTTTCCCAGTTTTGTAAGTGTCCACAAAAACAGACAAGGGTTCTGGCACTCCAATTGCATAAGAAACCTGCACTATGCAGCGGCGGGCAAGCCCGGAAGCCACCACACTCTTTGCTGCCTGCCTAACAATATATGCACCGCTCCGATCAACCTTGGTCGGATCCTTGCCAGAGAAGGCACCTCCACCATGAGCACCCCATCCACCATAGGTGTCAATGATAATCTTCCTTCCAGTAAGACCTGCATCGCCGTGAGGGCCACCTATCACAAATCGACCAGAAGGATTGAGATGGAATATAGTTTTGTCATCAAGATATTCAGCCGGAATCACAGGTTTGATCACATGTTCTTTCAAATCTGCAGCAATCTTCTCATTCGTGACAGTTTCATCATGTTGAGTAGAGATGAGCACTGTGTGCACACGGATAGGAATCATGGCTCCATTATCGTTCTTGTACTCAACAGTGACTTGGGTCTTACCATCAGGCCTCAACCATGGGCATGTTTTGTTCTTCCTGACCTCTGTGAGCTTGGCACCTAGTTTGGTGGCAAGAACATGAGTAAGAGGCATTAGCTCAGGCGTTTCATCAGTGGCGTAGCCAAACATGTGACCTTGGTCACCAGCTCCAATTTCCTCAGGTTTCTTTGTCAAGTGACCATGAACTCCTTGAGCTATATCAGGACTTTGCTGCTCGATGTTGACAAGGACTTTGCAATTATCGGCGTCAAGACCAACATCAGCTGATACAAATCCAATGCCTCTGCAAGTGTCACGAACTATTTTCTCATAGTCCACTTTAGCCTTGGTTGTGATCTCACCAAACACCATTACCATGTTGGTCTTTGTACAGGTCTCACACGCAACTTTGCTGTCTGGGTCTTGTTCCAGGCAAGCATCTAGGATTGCGTCTGAAACTTGATCGCAGATCTTGTCAGGGTGACCTTCATTTACAGATTCAGAGGTGAAAAGGAAGGTATCCATATTTGAGTGCTCTGTTCCAAAGCGCAAAACAAGGGTGACAACTTATATTAGTTGCCCATATGATCTAGTTATGGCTACCTAACATAATAATATGATCCATAAAACAGAACCCGGAATATCCAAGCATCAAATAGTTACAGAAGAGAACGCATTAACTATAACCGGTTTTATACTCAAAGGCCACACAAACTAAATTTATACAAGTCATCTAAAAATATTATAACATAAATTGTTATCTACTTCTTGGGCGAGAAATTAAAAAAACAAACTGTTAATTAACTAATTTAGAGATTTAACATTAGATTTAATCGATAAAAATAAAAATGAAAAATATTTGAAATCTTTATACCCAATTTAAATAATAGAAATTGAAGAAATAACCATGTTGTATATAATTTTACTGCTGTCGATTTGTAATTAAGAATTGTGGCTACGTTTCCCATCGTCACTTTAAGGGTCCATTCCCTGATGTTATTTTACTAATGAAAAACAATCAAATACGAAATTGAGATACTCACGAACAAAAAACAAAAATCGATAAGCAAGACAGATAACTACTGCCTTAGGTAATCTAAGCAGCGCCATGAATCTGTTTTATATAAAAACAGATCCAGACTTGACAAAATGCAGAGCATCTTCAAATTGACATTGGCAATGGCAACAGAAAGGAGTGGAAAACTCATAATGCAGATAGAATAAGAACAAGAAGAAGATATTTCAAAAGAAACGCTGGACCTGGATTGTACAGACAAGAGATAAAGAAGATCTAAATCCAAAATATGATGACAACGATGCATAAGCTCATTGTTTTTAGAATATGATAGATTGAATTAAGAGGTGAGAGAGAGAAAGAAGGGGGGAGGGCATACCGAGTAATTTTGATCGAGACGAAGGACGGGGAGAAGTGAGGAATTGGAACAAGAGCGAGGATCCGATGTTTTATGTGTGAATATATATATACCCACCTTAATATTTGGAGGAGAGATAAAACCGACGCATGACTCGCGCTCCCTCTCTTTTCTGTGGTCTGTGTTCTGCCGCATTTTTCTTTAGTTCTTTTAGTCACTTTCCACATGATCCGTCCGATATAAAGGCCATTCTAATCAAGTCTATAAGTATTTTAGTTTAGTGTAAGATATGAATCCATGTCCACTCAATACAACTCTCATTTAATCGGAGTTTGATGGTTAAACGCGGCATGAAAAAGAACGGGAGCGTACAAAAATATAGGCAAGAGACAAATTTGTACCATTTATAATTACAATCATGATGATGCTACAATTACTTTTTATATCTGGACCGGATATCTCAGGAACTGAGACCGGAATCTAATTCGGCCACTAATAGTCTAATACATTGTCCTCAACGTGCCCAAAGTTCATCCATGAGATGCGAAACAGCCTGAAGTATGATTTATTTATCATCGTTTGTAGATGAGGAACCAAGCTTGGCTTCAATTTTACAAAATTTTAGGAAAGAATTAAACATCCTGCTAGTGGTACTCAGAGGTCTCATTTCAGATTCAAGTTAAGAACCATGTTCAGGAAAGGAAAGAATGTACACCATATTGTAAAATGAATAATCGCTCAGAATGATAATGCAGGATCAATCCTTGATTCAATTAATAACTGAGGCCTAATTGAAGTCCGAGAGCAGCATGGATAAGAAACAGAGTCATGATACCACTACCCAAGATACCGTGAACGTTCCGTAGTCCAGGATTCCCCTACATGGTAGATGCATATGTTAGTTGCACTCATATTCTCGTCGTATGAGATAATTTGGTTCTTGGACATGGTACGGCAGATAGCAATTACCTCAAATAGTGTAGGCAATATGGTTTGTATTGTCAACAAAGCAAGGCCAATGACGCCTGTAACAGCGTGAGGACTACATAGGGAAAAACCATGAGATGGCGTGATGAGTATGTACTTTTAAAAGATAAACTTTATGCACACATGCAGGTGATTTAGAAGAAGAAGGGAGAAAACTCCTGAAAGGACCACTTTGAAAATCAATAAATATCAACCCTGAAAAAAGTCAGAAAAAATAGTTGCTGGTTACCTCTCAAAAACAGGTTTATCTGACGTTAGTAGAGATGTTATTCCACCAGTAGCTCCCAGCGCAAAGAAGAAAAACATACCACCTAAAAGCTTCGGGTGCAAGTCCTTGGCGTTAGCCTTCTCCTCCTGAAATTATTCAAGAGCATAAAAATTTAGTGGTTCAAGATAGTTGAGGTTATATTATATAGCAGCAATTACAGTAATCAGAATTCAGGGCGAGAGAAATCTTGCCACATCATCAGAGTAACGTATACGGAAACCTAGATAAGTTCCATAGCCACCCATAGCAAAGAGCACAACTGCCTGCAAGTGAATTAGCGGGGAAAAGATTGTTGTGAAATTTGGGGTCATGAGAAAGATTAACAAGTTTCTTTAATAATTAAGAGTTTGGCAGTAAAAAGTATATAGAGATACCATGTTGCCAGGGTGACCCCAATGCACAAGCCAATCGGGGAGATTCCATGATTTGACAAGCTCAACAAAAGGCCCAAAAACAGATCGCACAGCCCCAGCTGTAATCATCATTGGATTTATTACAACAAAGTTATATTCATACTGTACTCTCAACTTTTGAATTTCATCAGCCCCCATATCTTTGGCAACTAAAAATTGGGATTTTTTGCCCAACTGAACCCAGAAGGCATCAGATTAACTTAAATTTTACAGAATAATATATAAAGAAAATACCTCCAGGCAGAAGTGCTGCTGCGTACAACAATGGCAGGGGAGAGAAAGAGAAGAGGAAAGTTTCACTGTTCTCCCTCAAATCCTCTTCTTCATCGATTTGAGGAAAGAATTCGGGAAATTCCTCCTTTACGCTAAAACACTTGCTGGGAAGAGAAGGTCTCTCAGTTCTTGCTGTAGCAGGAGTTAATGCCAAGGGGCAATTGGATTGAGATGGCACCTTGAGAAATGACGGTGTAAACAGAGAATGTGGGATTCTTGGATTAATACAAGCAGCAGAAGCAGAAGCAGTAACCAACGCCATGAGTGAACGAAGAATGAGGCAAAAAGATTATGTGTGGAGATGCTTCCCGAGATCAGCTGAAGAGTGTCAAGTGACTCTGGCGAGAGAGGGTGAAAGAGCTCGCGATAGAGAAAGACGAGGTGGAACGGTTAGGAAAGAGACACGCCTACAAGCAAATATACCTTACCAACTTTCCACGTGGTCTCAACGGGAGGGGTTTTCTCTTTATCCTTCTCATCCTTAGCCTCTTCTTGACCTTTAATTTGAGGAGTTTTAAAATATATTTTTTGTGGTTCTTTTATGATTAGATTCTACATAAAATAAGTGACATTTTAATATATTATGGACAAAAAACGGATATATTTTCAATTTTTTATGATTTTTTAAAGATTTGCATAAAAAAAATATATGATTATTTTTTTAATTTAGAGTTTTAACTTTAAAAAATCATAAAAAAATTGAAAACAGATCTGTTTTTCGTCCATAATATATCAAAATGCCACTCATTTTATGTAGAATCTAGTCATAAAAGAACCACACAAAAAAACATTGTAGAACTCCCCAAATTGGAG
>JBAGKO010000015.1:6373859-6405304 GCA_037177275.1 Acacia concinna | reverse complement strand
TGTTTTTCGTCCATAATACATCAAAATGCCACTCATTTTATGTAGAATCTAGTCATAAAAGAACCACACAAAAAAACATTGTAGAGCTCCCTAAATTGGAGGCCAAGGATGAAAATGACAAGGAGGGAAGCCCCTCCTGGTCTCAACACGCTTCTCACTCCTCAGTGCAGTGCAATATTCATGGGTTTTGGGCCTAGTATGCTTTAGCCTCACTAATGTCCTTTTACATGATTGATTAATGGTACAATTTCTTCTAGAGTTTATAGATTTTTTTTCCCAAGAGGATTAAGATTTAGGTATGCATCTAAGCATCTCAGGTTTAGAGAGGAAAAAAGAAAGGATTTAGGCATGCATAAGATGATGGGCATGTATAATTTACCCTATGTTTGAATTGAGAGAAAAAAGAAAATTAAAGAAAAAAACTTCTAAAAATAGTAAATTTATTTATCATTTATAAACTTAATATTCATTTTGTTCTCCTTTCTATTCACTTTTCTCTTCATCCAAACATACTTTTAAGATTCAGCACGAAACCAAGAGGAACGCCACTCGGAGCTATTCGGGAAACAAAAGTCCCACCATAAATTTACATGGCACAGCAAAATGAACTTCGATTTTGATACGATAGTTGACTTTTAAAACATGGATGATACCCAAAAAGAATAAAAAACGAAAACAAAGGCAACTACTATTTCCTTTTTATGTTGTAGCTACCTGTACAGTCTTTACATGATATCATGATCTCCGCACACAAACAGGATACCGCTGGAACGCATCCACGACTAGATTACCCGCACTTTTGCATGCTTCCATGTTCGCCCGCGCCCACAAAGCCGTCCAAACGTGACTCATTCATCTAATGGCATCACGTAGAAAATTCCCAGGAATTAACCATCGTGCTCTTTTCTAGCCTAAAGCAATACGCCACAAATATGTTAATCGGACGAAGCATTTAGCACACGACCATTAAATTAGATTTTTTTTTTTTGGGGGGGGGGGATGGTGTTAAGTATCTCAAAACAACACCATAAAGGGATGGAATTATTATATAAATTCTACAAGCCCGGAAACATAAATTATACATTACACCAATAGTTATCTACAACTGAGCTAAGACACCATTCTAGTACAAAATTCAAGAAAAGGATGATATCAAGATCATTACTTATAGTCAAAAACTGTAGCTAGACGCATTCAACCCGTATCAATAATAAAAAAACAGCTTCAATATCAGTTCTGATAACTTACCAAGCCCTACATCTACATCAATTGAAATGTAGTGCAGATTTGGGATCTTTGATTGTCATTTGAAACCTACGATTCAATCCCTAAATTTTGATGTCAGTAATTAATATTTAGATTGCATTTAAGAGCAATGGTGGATCCACGGGGGAATGAGGGGTGTTTGCCTCCCCATGAGTCTCACCTTCTTAAGAAAAAGCACGAGTTCCTCAGTAGTACTTAATGCTAGAACGAAATTGAACACCGACAACAACCTCCCCCTCCCCCCCCAAAAAAAAAACCAAAAACAAAAAACAAAACAAAACCCAAACAAAAAATTGTTTAAAGTTTCTCCCCGAAAAAAGCTCCGGATCCGCTAGTGTCTGTTTGAGATGAGTCAAGATGGCGATGATAGACAATACCTTTTTTATCCCGCAAGCCGTTCTGAGACAAGAGCCAGATACTATCTATCTACTCTTAGTATATTGTTGCATATATGACCTTTTGTAACTGACTCCCTTTGGGGATCTATTCTCCACTGGCCATCAACAATAAATTTTATCTGCAACAAACACTTGCTAAAGCTTTAAACTAGCCATGCTATTCATCTCAAAAGGCGAGCAAATAATTAACAAACGTCTAAACCTATTCCAACTGCAAGAGCACAGAAGAAAATAGCACAAAGATTGGAAGCCCATAGAAAGAACAAAAGAAAGCCAGAAGGAAGACCTGAAGTGATGATAGGACAACTACCGTCATTGAACAAAGTAATTATATCCGGTGCATATCTTAGATACCAGTATCTTAACCTTATAGATAGGAGATACACGCACCTCATACACACCAGGATAAAGCCACAGCACTGTTGACCAAAGTGTAGATCTCCTGGATATATTAGAATGATCAGTAGATATCATCATTATCTTTAAGGCAGGTTAACTGGTTCAAATATTAGTTTAATGCTGTTATGTTGTAATATTTTACTATATACAAAGAGGCGTATTTTCTGTGCATCCCTAAGGCATCGGCAAACTTTGATAATCAATTTCAACTCAATGATTTGTAAGGCCCAACCTTTTTTCTGGATGGACTAAAGTTAACCAATTGCCTAATTTCCATCCGTGATACGATTAGGACCAACCACATTTGGGCCCATGGAAAATTATCAACAATTAATAGTCTCAACTCTTAAAACCTAGAAACAAATGCGGAAACTTGTGCAAATAGTAATCTAACCAAAAATGGGAATCAAACAATGGAAAGAAACATATAATCAGATGAAGGTAAGTAGGTCATTAGTCAAACATAACATAAAAGCCTTAGAAAAAGACATGAATCCACTATCATAAAAATATTTAGAACCTTGATGCAGTGGAGTCCATATCACTTGGTGGTTGAGGATCCATTTTAATTCTGTGATGCCAACCATTGAAGCTGCCAGCCACCTCCACTTTGTCACCGTCACCAAAGAACTCAATCCAAATCTGGAAGCATTAGGGCAAGTAGTATCATCACAAGGTATATAAATCAAGCAATTCACCTATAGAGTATAGACAATTACTCTAATTTTCGGAGTTGCATAAAAAGAGGCTTTTCATGAGGTGGTGAAGGTAACTCATATGGCCAAGTTACAGATATTAAAGGGAAAATTAAGATGAAGAAGCCAGAAAAAAAGATATTTATGGGAAAGAACCATAAAAATTGTAATTATTTAGAAGGACCAAATACAAAAATATAAAATTAAAAATACTAGAACGCCCCTAACAAAATATCCTACCACTCTCCCGCATTATCCACTGGATTAAATAACAGTTTTCTCAATTATAATTTTTTTAAAATACAAAAATTTTAATTAAGAATAGAATTATATAATTTAGGAAAACCCAAGGTCTTTTACAATTATCATATATATTAAACTAAGAAAGTTTGGATGATTTCTTTTTGTTTTAGAAACAATTTGTGTTGGTTAAAAAATTCATTTAGTGTTAAACTGTTAATAAAATTTTTAAAAAATCTAAGTAATCTATTATATCTTGAAAAATATGATTTTAGTTTTAGTTTCTATAAAAAGATTTTAATTGATATCAATATTGAAATTGGGCAACTTGATGGTATAAATAGGTGAAAAAAATATTAAAAAATACGAGCTTAACCGTTGTTAAATAAATAATATATTGACAATTAAAAAAAAATTATATCATGATGGGCGGTTTTAGTTTTAATTTTAGTTAATTTTTTAATAATAAATATGAGAGATAATATTGTAGGTTCAGTTAGGGGCAATTTAGGGATTTTATATTGATATTATAATGTTTGATTTTTCTAAGTAATTACAATTTTTATAATCCTTTATAATAAATATTATTTTCTCTAGGTCCTTTATTTTAATTTTCCTTAAATTAAAAGTCCACAAGAGAGGAAGTTGTCATACCTCCTTTAACCCTGAAAGGCTTTCTTCAGCAACATGTAACTCAACATCCTTTTCAGAGATAAGTTTTCTGGCTTTGTTGATTTCTTCCTCTGCCTTGGTTTGTAAGGCATACAACGCCAGCTGAATCCAAGAACAACTTTGCATAAGGGATTGGTTACCAAGAACGGCTTATGTGCAGGGAGAGGAGTGGAGAAATTAGATACCTTTTCCTTCTCAATCTGTTCCTTCAGCTCAGACAGTTCTAACTCCTTCTGATACTATGCAAGAAACAGCAGTTCAGATAAAATAAGTTTCACAGCCACCCTAAATAAACGTTGGAAAGATTAACAAAAGCATAAAAGAAATTTAAGAATTACTACCAGCATGAATTTAAGACCATTTATCTCACTTTGATTTTGCCTTTTAGCAGCCTGCATCGTGATAATATGCAAGAAACAAAAATTAAGGTCATGAAAAAAATGACTTGGCTATCCTCCTCTGCTCTTACCATTCTCTTCCGCTCCTCTTCTCTATCTCAACCTTTAGATTAAAATTTGGGTGGTTCAGATTTAATATTTTATAAAAATATTTTTTTAAATAATTTTTTGTTGCAGTTTTAAATTATCATAACTAAAGTTTAATTGTTTTAGAATTTATTCATTTATTCTTTAATAATTTGATATTTTATTAATATTTTTATAAAACATAATATAAACCGTTCAAATAGCAATCTAAAGGTTGAGATAAGTAGTGGAGGAAGAGGAGCGGAAGAGAACGGTAAGAACAGAGGAGAATAGCAAAGTCCAAATGATTGATACGAAATTTCTAAAAAGATGCACAATGACCTCAGCATCAAAATCTTTGTCAAAATGAGCATTTTGATCCTCATCTTGCCAATGATCCTCCCTATGTATAATTTTAACACTACAAAAAGGTTAGGTCAAATGTAAATACCAGACTGGCCAAAAAAAAAATGTAAATATCAGTAATGCACCGCAAAACTTCCAGAAATTCATAACTGAGCAACTAGGTTAGCTGCTTTATCAAAGGATTAGAAATTTTGTCATGTTTTACTCTCTTGTTACTGTTTGGGAGTTGTAACCGGTCCCTTCATTTCATTTCAGTAACTGAATAATCAAGTTCCATCAAAAACTAACCAAACCGGGTGATTGGTTGTTGCAGATGGAACAAGTTGCTGGGATGTTGATGAGCTTTCATAAAATGTGATAGCAGTGTTTTCTTTAGGTGTATGTTCAAAGTGCTTCGCCATATCCACAGCAGACCCTGACTCAATATCCTCTTGACTGTCCTCCTGGTCATTTCCATTTAAGATGCCAAAGGCATGATCTGAAAACCAAAAGGTTACATTTATAAGCATCTCCAAGGGTAATAAAACAGCACAGGTCGTTAAGATTATTCTGAGTCTTTGATGAAGAGCCAAAGACCACCTTAATGGGTACCAAAAATACGTGACAAAGGCACAGACCCTAGTTGCCACAAAACTGGATTGTGTATGAATCATGAAAATGTAGTTATGTATTTTTAGCAAAAGTTGCAGTTGAGGCAACATAATATTTCTCAATATATTTACCCTATGTTTTGATAGAGAGAAAATTAGGGGGGGTGGGAAAGAAAACTAGGGGAGAAAACTCCCAAAAATAGTAAATTTCTTTACTATTTATGAAAATTTTCAAACCTAGTATTCATTTTCCCCTCCTTTTTCTCTACCTTTCTCCCTATCCAAATATAGCATTATGGTAACTTCAAGACTGCAAAATTAGTCTGATATATGTGACAGAAGAACGATACAGCTTGTACTTTCTCCTTTTTTTCTCAATATACTGAAAATCAAATCATAGTATACTTTTGTCAATGATATACTTTTAGGAATTCATGATGATGATATGAAACTAAAATTTTGCTGCACCTTCAACTGGATCTAAATCTCCACTCTGCATAAATTGTGCAACCTTCTCCTCCAAAGACAAATTGGATGAAGAATTGACATTTACGCAGCTATTATGAGAAGAGTGAACTAAAGAATCAACTTCTATCCCTCCGGATATATTTTCCATATCAATGCTTGAGGATACATTTTCAGCAATGTCACTATTGCTATCATCGGGATCTCCAAATTTATGCCAGTCCTGAGTGGCAAGATCTGAATCAGCAAAAGAAGTGCTGGACTGGCTTTCTGTTAAATGAATTGTGGATGAGAATGCATCTCCAGTCATTTTGTTCATCATATTATCAACATACCCCAAATTTTGAGAGGACTTCTCCTCAATAGATGAATCCCCAAAAGTTTGTGTGGCTATTGAACTATGGTTATCAAAGTTGGGATCAGGACCTTTTCTTGAACTATTGCAATCATCATCCACGGTAGATGCTTCAGCTGAGTAGCAATATCCCTCAGCCACATGGTTAACCTCATCAGCATAATGTTGGAGTTCACTTGGGTCAATTTCTGCCATAGATGAGGCAGTTGATGATTCTCTAGAGATGTAAGTATGATCATTTGTATTCAGAGCTGAGTCAGTATTTAAAATAGAAGAACTGTTACCAAAAGAAACTTTAGTTGATACTGTGATATCATCAGACGTAGTGTTCTCTCTCAAATTCTGACCTATATAATTGTATTGTATTGTATTAGGTCATCAGTAATGTTTTGCATAAGAGCATTAATAAAAACACAAAACAAAATTAATAAAAACATATTGATAGAGAAGAAACTTATTGGACCTGTTAAAAGATCCTTGCAATCATCTGATCCATCCGAATTTCCATCTAAGTTTTTATCTGCATGGATTGCATCAATATCTGAATTTAATGACCTTGTCAGAAGCTCTCGAAGCAGTTTATATCCTCTCCGTCTGACAATATTAGCTAGGTCATTCCTATTAAAATAAGGATTATGTTAGAAAAAGACAAATCCTGATAAAATATTCTATAAAAAATTAACATTTCTCCCAAATCCATGATTCACTATAGCAACACAACAACAAAAATAGTGGTAATAAAATGAGAATAGTTGTTATTAACTAGATGCTCTGTTTATCTGCTCAAGTATCACTCATAGTTTAGTTTGCTTTCCTTTTAAATTAAATTCTGGCCATGATGATACAACATTTGACTCAAACCATGTCCAACTCATTATTATTGATAATTCAGTTTTTAATTGCATTGAAAAATATTCGAACTCATCCCTCCGCAATCAAACCGGTGCACTTACTATTTCTACAAATAAGAAAGTTCTTTACATGATGTTCGTCCAATAATGTACTACCTCCTGTCCTAAATGAATTACCTAATTTGTAGTGACAGGAGGAGTATCATTTTTTTTCATAACACTTTAGAGTCCATTTCGTACAAAATGCCATTTCACAACGCTGCAGTATCTATTTCGTATTCATCCGTTAGTGTAAGAAAGATTCCATGCTCAAACAAGTTAATACAACTGGATAAAGTTAAAAGTAAAAGCAACAAAGAACAGGAAAATAAAGTAAGTTCCATTAGAAGCGAGCCGGGAAAAAAGATTAAAAGAACCTTCCGTGTTGCAGAAGCTCCTTGGTTGACGGGACGTGATCCTCCGGAAGTCCAACTGCGACAACGAATTCCCGGATTTCGTTGCATAGTTCCGCATCGCTCTTTAGCTTTCTACTTCTCCTGAATCCCGGAGTCATCCAACTGAGAACATAGAGTACAAGAAACAAGGAAATTCACTGATCCAATAAAATGAGAGAGAACCTGTCCTTCTTAGTAGCCGAAGCGCGTATGTGGCAATGTCGGGGGAGATGATACGAATCTCTTCTTAGCTGCAGAAGCTGGTGATGGTGCGTTAACGAGAGGTTACGAGAAGAAACAGAAACACAACTTGGAAAATAGCAGACGGTCGTCATGAGATAGCACTGCTGAGAATTGTTGGCTGAAGAATTTCAAGTTTCAAGAAACAATTCGCGACTTAATTTTCTTTTCTGGCGGGGAGAGCTCGAACATTTTGGAGCCTAGAAGAGAGTGGGGACTGGCGAGGATGATAGTGTTCGCGGATTTTTCCCAAGCGCCTCCAGCGTCGAAAACTAAAAATATGAATAACCCATCCTTAGTACATTACAGTAACCAAGCTCAGTCCTTATTGTATTGTCCTTTTCTAATTTTGGGCTTGCGGCAGGCCCTGATCTTACTCCGTCCTTCATCTTGGTGTACCACACGGGCCAGCCCAATGTAAACAATTATGTCCGCATGGACGAAATGCAAAGAATAATAGGAAGAACTTACTCAAATCGCAAGGACAAGAACATATATTAAAAAAGTTTTAATATATATTTCTCTATCAAAAGTATCTGAGAACCTCAATGACATAGATTACATATGTGAGTTTACTTTATTGACAAGTTAATTGAAGCGACTCTCATTGATAAGTGTATGTAATTATATTGACATTATAGAGTGATCATTAATAGATTCATCTATGTTAACTAAATTAACTTTCATTAACAAATGTATGTTCCTATATTAACAAGTCATATACTCTCTCAAGTCCTAATTATAAGGGTCTGTTGACTTTTTTAGAGAATCATAAGAAAGTTAATTACATTACTTTAATAAGACATTAAAATTTGTTGTTTTTCTTCAAATTATGTTTGACTTATGAACTAATATATAATGTAATAAAACGCAATATATGATATGATTAAGTAATGTATTTAACTTTATTATGATTTTTTTATAATTCTCTAAAAAAATCAACAAGTCCTTATAATTAAAACAAGAGGAGTAGCTACAATTAACAAGCTTATACATATAACTAAATTAGCTCTTGATGTCAAGGTGTATGTCATTATACTTACGGGTTATATAGTGATTATTATTGATAAGTTCACATTTAAAATTTATATCACTGAAATCCCTATAAAATTTTTTATAGAAGAATCTATATTAAGACTTGTTAAATTTTTTTTTTTAATCCTTAGAACTTGAGTGAGATTTTCCAAACAATAACTTATACTTTATTTTATTTATTTCATTCACGTACGTATCATACCATGAGAGTTTTAATTTAAAAAATATGCTCGAGACAAGAACGAGAATGGTAGGAAAATAGGATGAACAACTCTAACGGCTATCTAAATCATCTTGATCGGTCACATCATATAATATGTCAACATGATACCCGAAAATGCGTCTCATTTCCGATATGACTTATATGAAGACTTAATTAGGTTGCCTAACAAACCTAACGTCGAGTATAATAATCCAGAATCCAGTAAACAAAGCATGAATATTCGGAATATATTAAATAAAATATAACGTTAAGTTTTAAAAAAACAATAATGTGAATTGGTTAAAGAAAACAAGAACAAGACGAAGTGCATGAATAATATATATTACTCCTCCAGTTTTAAATATAAAATTCTTTTTGAATCTATAGAGATAATATTATATTTAGGACTGGAGAGAATATCATATGACAATAATGATAGTATTTCCTCTGTTCCTATTTATAAAACCTTTTTAGAGAATTATAAGAAAATTTTAAGAAAGTTAATTACTTAATGATATCATATATTGTGTTTTATTACGTTATATGGTAGTTCATAAGTCAGACAACATAATTTAATGAAAAACAGCAAACTTTAATATCTTAAAGTAATGTAATTAGTTTTTTTATGATTTTGTTAAAATTTTCTAAAAGAGTCTTATAAATAGAAACGTAGAGAGTATATATCAAATATGTTGATGACTTCCTCCATTCAATTTTGAACACGTGGCTTGTATATATTGTCCATGAGTCTAGCTTCTTTCAGAATCTTTCCCTCCTCCTCTCTCAGAATCCTCTCACATCTACAATTTTTTTTTTAAAAAAAAAAAGAGATGCCAAGATTAAAGCAATCCAATAACTCAGATCTACTTCTGAGAAAGATGAGGAGGGAGGTCTCTGAGGAAATCTGCTTCTATTGTCCATGGCTCTATTCACATTAAATATTATTTATTTTGTTTTATGTTCATCCAACGTAACTAGAATTAACTGTTGAAGGAACTAACTGTCAATGAGGATTGTTGTGTCAGTATGGGTGGACACCGCATTTTTACTTAGTTTCTTTTTTTCTCTTAATACGGAAATCTATACTAAATACGTTTTTCCAATGTAATCCAAAAAATATTTATAATTGCAGGCGTTTTTAACTTTTGATTCTCTGTGTGTGACAATGACATGCAATGCAACCTCCCGCATATATATGTTCTCAGCATAACTTGCTATGGCCCTTTTTTTTTTTTTTTTTGGTTTTCTTTTTTGGGTTCATGTATGTGTACTCCCGAGGAATTTCATCAGTGTCCACGACTTGTTCATTGACTTCTCTTCGTCTTATTATAGCTTTGTCAACTGAACTGCATTATGCATAATTAATTAAGTATTGAATATAGATCATGAATTGAAGTGTAGCCTTATGTAGGCCATGGACAACTTTTATTTTAAAGGAAAAACAAAAGAAGGAGAAAGAATTTATTGTATGTGAGTAGGCGTTTTTGAACAAGCCACCACTCGATACCGATAACCAACAAAGGTTTATAAAAAAAAAAAAGATAAATAAATATTCTTAAAATCTTAAAAACTCTAAAAAATTATTTGAATATGATAAAAGATAATTGAGGAGTAAAAAAAATTGTTGGTAATGACTAAAACTAAACATTGAGTTTTAGTCATACTATATTTAACTGTAGTCATTACATATTCAGTTATAATTATTGTCAACAATTTTAGTATTCTAGATAAATCACATATCCCTGGTTTATTTATCTTTTTTCCTTTTATAAAATGTGTAATGAAGCCTTTTCCGTGGGAGTTAGAGTCGTGTAATCTTTTTTATTTTTGACAATAATAGTGCAATGTATTACTATAGCCAAGACGCTGATTACTTGAGGTAATGCATCTACCTCTCAGGAGTCTTTGAACGTCCCCACCTCAATAATGTCATTGAAAACACAACTTCATTAATTATTAACAACCAAAGACATCGTTATTAATATAACGTCACTTATTATTTAATTGTTGCAAGTAAATTGATGCCTTCACTGTGTTAGACATTTCCTCATTGGAAAGGAAAACGGGAAAAAAATTGTTGCTGACAAGTCTTGAAAACTAGAAATTTGGACCTGTCTGTTTAGACCCAAGTTAAAAAAAGTACTACAATTTTGAGAACTGGCCTGATTAGTAATCGGCTCGGGCCGGCCCACGGGCTTTAGGCCTATTTG
The DNA here is from genome assembly GCA_037177275.1 of Acacia concinna. Taxonomy (NCBI): domain Eukaryota; kingdom Viridiplantae; phylum Streptophyta; class Magnoliopsida; order Fabales; family Fabaceae; genus Acacia; species Acacia concinna. The sequence goes on along the minus strand of JBAGKO010000015.1, from coordinate 6,394,422 downwards.
ACATATTTTTTTTATACATTTGAAGTCTAAAATACTTAATTTAAAATATAAATATTATTAAAATTAAGTTAAAACCCTAAACAAACATAAATACAAAATCTAAAAGGTCAAAAATTAATATTCACAATCTAAAAACTTACCCATGAAATCAAATTATAAACCATAAACTAAATATTAAAGTCTAAATAATATAAATAACATTATCATTTCGTTCACTAAAACCATCATCACTTTCAACATCATTTCGAAGTTCGAACAATGTGCTCATTTTTTAGGCCCGGCACATCTCATTATAGATCATGGGCTGATCCACGGGCTTTAAGCTTGTTTGCTATATTTTTGTTTCTTATATATTTAAGCACTAAAATACCTAATTTAAAACACAAATATTATCAAAACTACGTTAAAAGTCAAATATTGTCTATATTTAACAAAAATACAAACATTAAGTCTAAAAATTAATGTTTACAAAATCACAATCAAATAAATAACTACATAAAATCACATACTATAAATTAAATACTAAATAATACGAATAACATTATCAATTTTCTCTATGTATATCTTCAAGAGATGGAAATTCAACATTTTTATTTTTTAATTTTTTCTTATAGGTTGCATAACATTTGGACTTCCTCAAATACAATTAAAACTTTTTTTCTTTATTTATCAAAACTAAATTAAAACATTAAATATGGTATATATTTACCAAAATAAAAACAATAGACAAAGTTTAAAAACTAATGTCTATTATCAAATAAATAACTAGCTAAAGACATAAACTATAAATTAAATACTAAATAATATGAATAGCATTATTCATTTCCTTTTCTCTATGCTTATAGTCATTACTATAATCTTAAGTTGATTTTTTTTAAAAAAAAATATAAACGGGCCTAAATGGGCTAGCCCACGGCCTTACAGGGCCTGCCCAATTAAGCCTGCGACGCCGTTTAGGCCTGATTTTATTTTCAAGTTATAAATTAGAAACCCAACCCGTGACAGACTTGGGTTTAAAAGGCCGAGTTGAATTCCTGACTTTTGCATAGTATAGCATAAAGATAGCTTTTTATTTTTTTCTTTTTTATAATAAAAGGTTGGATCCGAATTATATACTCGAATTGTTAATGTCTTCGCTCTAATTTAAAAGAGAAGGAACTGTCACATCATGTTGTGGAGTTCCCTGGTTCCCCTAGGAAGAAAACAGGGGCATAGCATATACATATGCATCTAATACTCACAAATACAGGGGCTGTGGGTAGGCACGTCCCAGAATTGTGTAACGCAGTCAATTGAAGTTAATGTATAAGTTGAAAATCTATTACGTTTGGCTTCCAAATTCAAATTTTTGAATTGTAAAAGTCTCTTATGATTAATTACTCCAGGTAGGACCCTTAATTAAACTACTGTGCGTTTTATGACTATTGACCGTTTCATGTGTACGCGACGGATTAAGTCAATAATTTATTTATTTTTTCGGAAACAAGGTTAATTGCTATCGTTAACACATCTTTCCTGAATATCATAAATATATACTACCATTCTTTTATTTTTTTCGATAAGTAATATATACGACCATTCTGATTGCAAGAATCGGCAAAAATAATAACGAGTACTGCTCGAATGATTAGATGAAGAAACATTGAAAAAATAAGACTTGTTTGTGCAGCACCAAGTTAAAAACTACTCATCTGGTCCCATATATAAGATATTTTTAATATTTTTCATACAAATTAAAGAAAATATTAAATTTTATTAACTCTATCCTGAAATTCAACAATTTATTAACTATACCCCTATTTAATATACATAATACCAAATGAGAATAAAGTTAACGTAACACTAAGGTAAAGATTATACATTCACATTAAAACTTTAATGAGATACCTTATAAATAGTACTTCATCCGTCTTAAAATATAAGAGATATTTAACTAAATCTCTTGGTTCGAAGTGACGGTTAAAAACAATAAGTATATCAGAATTGTTACTCTTTTTTACTAAAACACCTTTTATTAATGAGGAGATATGAAATAAGAGATAAAATATATTTATTAAAGTCCACCACTCTCTCTCTCCCTACCCATTTTTTTCTCTCTTTGGGAATAATAATTTTTATGGTCAACACAAGTATTATTATATTAGTATTAAATAAAGGAAAATTAGAAAAAAGGTATTACAACACAGGACATTTTTCAAATGTCTCTTATATTTTGAGACTGAGTAAGTATGACGGTTGTCTATTATATTTTGGCACGAGTACCAAAAAAACTTTCTCTCTGCCTTGTACATAACATCGGAGTACACTACACTGTGATTCTGTAACATTAACTTTATCTTTAACCACGTAATTTTCATAATTTGCGTTAGTGATTTACTTTAATTTTGTTAAAAAAAATATTATTTCGGTCAAACAAGAATTGCATCAGCAGATAATTTGATTTTAAAATGATGTGATGTTACTAAAAGGCAAAGCAAATTTTAATTTTACAAGAGACATGAGTAAGAAATGTAATTTATATCCTCTTTCTCTTTACCTCCGCCCGTGGCTTGAAAATATACTAATACAAATACTATACGCAAGACGTCTATTTCTATCAGTAGTAGACCTTCGTCTTGAGCGGCAGATTTGGTATTATAAATAAGAGACTTGGGATTCTCCAAATTATGTTACGAAAAGGCTCCCTCTTGCGGTGACACAATCCTCTGCAAGATCATCAATAATTTGGCCTCCAAGTTGAAGTTATAAAAAGGCTCTCCTAACTCTGGAGTGTTGTGCTATTTAAAATCTTCTCTATTCCCTTCCAACCTACCAAAGCTTAAAAATACATACATCTGCATCTACTTAACAGAGTTTGGGAGAGAAGCAGGAAGATGGGTAGAGCTCCTTGTTGCGACAAGGCAAATGTAAAGAAAGGGCCATGGTCTCCTGAAGAAGATGCTAAGCTAAAGGAGTATATAGAGAAACATGGGACTGGTGGTAACTGGATTGCTCTCCCACAAAAAGCTGGTACGCCTTTTCTCTTTATAAGTCGTCAGATTTCTGTGATTTTATTCCTCATTCCTTTGATGAATGGTAATTTTCTGGCACAGGTTTGAAAAGATGTGGGAAAAGTTGCAGACTACGATGGCTTAACTATCTCAGACCCAACATTAAGCACGGCCAATTCTCTGATGATGAAGATAGAATAATTTGCAGCCTCTTTACTAGCTTTGGAAGCAGGTGTGTGTGTGTGTGTTCCCTTTTGAACCGGTAGAAGTAAGAAGATCATTTGAAGACATTTTTAGATAATTCATGAGTATCTGACTGTGGACGAAAACGCAGGTGGTCGATAATAGCAGCTCATTTACCTGGGAGGACCGACAATGATATCAAGAATTATTGGAACTCCAAGCTTAAGAAGAAAATGATGCTTATGAATCCTTCGGTTAAAGGCAACAAGCCTCATAATCATCATCATCACCAACCTAACCTTTTAACCATTCTTCAAAACTCCGCACCAGCTTCACCATTATTATTCTCAGACAGCCCCAACTCTTACTACCACCATGCTAACGCGCCTGTCACAGGCTCTTCCAATCTTTTGAGTGGTAACGCTTCTACTTCTAACTTCATTTTTCAACCTCCGGACATTACTTTCATGGGAAACATTCAGAATCAGCCAGTGTCCATGGTTGGTGGTGAGACTGCTAGTTGCAGCTCTTCTAATGGGAGCTGCAATAACAGCCAGATCACTCATGTCAAAGAACCAGAGTTTGTGTACGGAACAGATGGAACTTTAATCCAACAGGTTGGTGGTGCTAATAATTATTTTGTCAACAGTGGATTGTGGGGGGAGAGTTTATTAGATTATGGGATGGATGAGGTTGTTAAACAATTAGCAAGCACAGATAATTGCAGCAACTTGTTTTTTTATGAGAAAAAAACAGAGGAAAGGGTTATGTACTACTGACACTGACTGGGGGTAAAAATGGAAGAGATTTGGGAGGGGTAAACTAGAAAGACTCAGATTTAGGATCAAGTTTGAGCCAATCATTTTGATAGTACATGGGGAAGTTTCCCTTTTTTCGTGCTTCACTTTCTGGGAAATGATGTGTGAGACCATAAAGACGTCCCCAAAGAGATTATTGAAGGAAGAAAAGAAGCCCTGAAAACTGGAGTGGTCCTTATCCACTACAACTAAAATAAAGGCTAGCAGCAGGCATGCACTATTTTTTATGTTTCTCATTGTTTACATGTATAACTATTAACTAGTCAACAAGTTTTCCCTTTTAATCAGTTACAAATGCGCTTTCTTTGCTTTATTTTCCAAATAATAAGCAGCGTTGACGTTTTTATAGTGCTTGTTCTGTTTTCACATGCATTTCGGAAGAAACTTGGTATAAATTTAACATATAACAAAAAATTAACAGGATTAAAGTGAAGTGAATGAGAGAGATCAGAGATGACATATCCTTGAGAATTCGTTTGGGTAATGATGGAGGTTTAAGGAATCCCATAATGGGGGGCTAGGCCACACTAGGAGAGATCGGTCAAATCTGTCTTAGTTTACTGCAATTACATGATTAGATCTACATAATTAAGCTAGGCTGCAGGCTGCAAGTGCATCATAACGTCCTGAAATACCACTTTAACACCCCCCAAGGAAAAGAAAACGAGTTGATTATGCAATATCAGGCGCATTTATACCTGCATGATTTTAGTGAACAATTTTTGTAGAGTCTGGAGCGGGACTTTGGGAGAAGGCAGGGGCATGTTGGATGGAAATAAAAGGTTTAACATTAAACAGGGTCAGATGGGGAAACAGATAACGCCAGTAAACTATTTTATTGCAATTGGCAAAAAAAAAAAAAAAAACTATTTTATTGCAGCATGATGCAACTTTTTTTTTTCCCGATGAAAGTAGTACTTGTATTATATTTATGCTAAAACATAATATATAAAATAACTTAATAATGTACATAAATCACCGCGGAGATAAGAGAGGTTCTATTTGACCATCCTAGTTTGCGTAATTGTTTTAACAAGAGTTTTTTTAATAAACTTATAAAACACATTGTATCTATTCGGCTGGGAAACAAGTTCCTATCGAATATGAAAGCGAGAGCAACTCGTAATGCTAGCAATTGTAGATGGAGAGCACCTTAAGTTTACTTTAGGAGAAATTACCCAAGCATGGAAATAACAACTATTAAAACTAATATGAACACAAACACGTCGGTGTTGACCAGCAGAGCGATGAAGCACAAAGAAGATAGCCCATTGACTTTGAAGAGTCAGTGGAGGAACATTAGCACCATCAAGGCCAGGTAAGGGATTGGTTCACTGACGAAGACCATCCAATAGTTGTTGATGACAGGCCGCATCGGTAGTGGCAGAAGTTTTACATTGAGCAATGATAATCACCTGCTTGGGTGATATGTGTGAACCCGGATGACAAATTTGATTTCGTGCATACCAGATAGAATCTAGGAGCTGGAAGGGCAATAAAGTTGAAAAGCTGGTTGGGTCTGCATGGAGTTGTAACCATGTGATGATCCACTAAGAGAGTGTTTTAGTAGGAGTAATATCACTTTGAAAACCAATAACACATCCAAACCAATGGGCCTTTGAAAAGGACGTGGTAGAAATAAATGATCAAGGAATTCACCGTCAGATAGGCAAAAATTGCATGTATTTGTTTGAGCCAAATGTCTGTGATAAAGTAGTTGAGATGTAGGCAAGAGACAATGAAAAATTTCCCACATCAGTAATTTTAGATGAGGAGGCAATACTGATTAGTGATTACCAAAGAGTCTTCCAAACATGAGTGTCATTAAAGAAGGAAGTAGAAATATTTTGCTATAGTAGTTGATAGCCATCACAAACTATATAGACACCAGTAGAATTACAATTCCATCTAAGTTTATCAAAACAGTCAAAAAGAGGCATTGGTTGAAATTTAAATTGCCCAACAATGTTGTTGGGATTAAAGGTGGTAATATGGGGCAAACAATCTAGCTCGGGCTAACCCGCTACGAGTTGGATACATATGTGTTCAGGTAGAAATGACTCGCATATGTATGGGTTGGAATTTGACCAATCTAACTCATAACCTTTAGGTTGGCGGATTGGGCGGGTCAACTCGTTTTTTTTTTCATTTTCAAAAATTTTTCAGAACAATATGTTGAAATTTTTTTTCTACAAACCAACAATCTTAAACTATAAAAAATTTAAAATGCATTATCATAAAGTGACTATAAGCCATTAAAACATTAAATTTAAAGTTTCAAAATTCAAACATAAATGATAAAACATTACAAAATACAAATTAAAATTTTTTTTAAAATTCAAATATTACAAAATACAAATAAAGCATGCATAATAAATACATATAATAAGTACACACATTACAAAGTCCACACCAAAAATAAATTCAAAATCCATACAATTAAGTGATCAATAATCAATCAATATTAATGGTATTTGAATTTAAAACATGATGCTAAGATGAAAGATTTTTGTGACCTTGTGCACTTTCCTTTTCCATAGGTAAATCAAGCACAAATGATAAAATAAAGTGAAAAATAATATTACCTTAAATTTAAATAAGTAAAATAACAATGAGATAAATGAGTGAATATAATTATATTGCAATTAATATCATCTTCTATTAGGAAACCAAGTCTTTACTCTTTCTGGCCCTAAGCATTTGCAAATCCTTTAAAAAAAAGAAACAAAATGGGCCAACTCGTGACCCCGTCAAGCCAATTAGCCACGGGTTGGGCCCATACGGGTTCGGGCAAAAAAGACCCGTGTCAAAATGGTCCCATTTATTTTAAACCCAACCCAACCTATTTTTTTGGGTTGGGCGAGTTCAACCTTAGTTAAAACCTATATTACCAGCTCTAGCTGGGATAAAGTAAGGCTATTAGCTGGAAATTCCAAGTTCCTTTGTCGCATAATATAAGGTACGCCACTTTAAAAGCAGGATAGGCTAAACCAGACTACTGCAAAGGCTACCAAAGCCGACTATTTAAGGATATCGATGAGCTATCACCAATCAACCATGTGAGATGATTAAGGATGACATCAACCGATTTGATCATATATTTCCATATAACTAAACTATTATAGGTTGTTTGAAAAGTGTACTGAATAGGAGAAGTCAAGTATTTCCTACTCATAATTTGGCTTAATAAGGATGATGGAGCTGAAACAATGCGCCATAAATGTTTAGCTAGCAATGCAAAATTAAATTCTTCTAATTGTATGAATTGCAACCCACCATCCTTCTTAGGAGGACATAATTCCTTTCATTGAAGCAAGTAAACCCTTTTAGAAGTATTAGAAAAGCCAATAAGAAATTGGCCATCCCCAATAAATGTCATGACAAAGTTGTCTAGAGAACTTCATGCAAGAAAAAGGGTAGACCAGTAAGGATGATAAAGAAGATTTAATCAATACTAGACAACTCGCTTGAGATAACAAATGGCTTTTCCAACCTGCAAGTCTTCTATCAATTTTTTCTACTATCTCCTGATTGATTAGGAGTAATAAGCTCTACAACAATTGATTTCAAATGATTGCACAAGATTTTGGAGATCAATTTGTAAGTAACATTACAAAGGCTAATAGATAAAAAATCTTTGAAGGTATAAGGGTGTTTGCATTTAGGCACTAAGATAATGAAAGAACAATTAAATTGTTTAAGGACATACCCACGTTGAAAAACATGATAAATCATTGCCAAGATATCTGATTTAAGGGTGGACTAAAAATACTAATAGAATCTTATGTGAAAACCATCTAATCCCGGAGCACTGTGAACTTTTAAATAAAAAACGCTCGCTTTATCTCCATCATAGTTAAAGGACCTACAAACGCAATGGATTGTGCAACAAATAATTTTGGTAAATTGATATGTATTAAGGTACTATCAATAACTACCTCATCAACTAGAGTAAGCAGAGCATATATCTGGGAGAAATAATCAGTGGCAAAGGAGTGAATGGGTTAGGGTCCTCGATCCACTCACCATTATCATTCTGAATACGAACAATCCATTTACGCATCCATCTGATAAAAGCAAAGCTATAAAAGTATTTGGTGTTTCTATCTCCCTATAACGTCTAGTGATGGCTAGCCTTTTGAGACCATAATGTTTCCTTGCAATCATACCAAAATTATAGACAATTGTAATAGAGAAACCGTTTTCTCGTCATTATGCAACAAACATTCTTTAGTAGCCCATAATTGAAGTTCTTGTTCCAAAGTACAGATATTAGAAGAGATGTGGCCAACATCATGTTTGTTCCAATCAATAAGAGAGTGGAAAATGAGTGATAACCGAGTTGTTGTTTTAAAAGACAAAAAACCATTCACCTCTTCATGACATTGTTGATAGACAAAGTCATGCATTTTGGAAAAGCAAACCAAAAATTTTCAAATTGAAAGACAGTAGCCATAAGAAATTACAAAGAGCATGATAAAGCTTTTCCTTAGTGAGATCACTACCTTAACGATTATTATACCAAGTAAACCAACCACCAGAGGAAGGGACATCAATGAGTTGAAAAATAGCCATAAGATCTCTAAAGGATCTTGCACCCACAGTGGAAGATGATGCATTGTCTTTATCACACAATCTAGATATCTAATTAATCTCACTAATAATTAACCAAAGTTTACTTATAGAGAAAGAAAAACATTTAAGGCAAGACCATAAAGTATAGTAACATGCCACATCAGGAAAACCATAGACAAAAGTAACATATACATCATATGAGTCCAATATAGTATAAGTAGTATGGATCTAGCTAGGTGAAGCATCCAATACAGTACAAGAAACATATGCTAAAATTCCCAAAAACAACCCACCCTTTCTACCAACTGGATTAACAACAAAACTCTGAGAAAAATGAGACTTACAAAGTTTTTTAGAGATAGACATTAAGGAACAAAAAGTCCATATTATATTTATAAAAAATGTTTTTAAGTCGTTGAACTGTTGTGGTTTTACCAAAACCGCAACAATACCTTTATAGTACTCGACGGAGTTTTTTGGCATAAACAATGTGAAAACCCAAAATTATGGATTCATGGTCACAAGAACAAATATCTCTAGATAAAACAATTAGAGAAGGCAGCACCAAAGGAGGAACCGAGTCATGGCGGGCCTGTTTATGAATATTGGAAGTTGATAAAAGATACACTGCCAAAATACTATTATAATTGAACCATGGAAGAGTAAATAGTACCCAAAAATTTAGTTGAAATGCGGACACAAGTTTTGGACAGGAAATGATAGAACAATAAATCATCATCAGAGTTAAAGGATAGGCCACACGTATGAAAGGGTGTAAAGGTGTAAATAGTGAATTATTCCAAATATTCTCAGATAGTGGAGACTAGCGGCCAAAAATTGCAGAGGATAGTTGTAACCAAAAAGTACAAATTTGTCTTTAAGGTTCCTTGTCATATCTCCAATGGTAATAGGTCGCCCCTCTAGGAGCATATAATTTGACCAAAAAGAATGGGCCTGAAGGGGTTCTATAATAAAAACATGGCCCACCATAATTTTTAAAGAAGAGACACCATCCAATATCCATTGAGAAAGGACCTTCCAAACACGGATTGGGTCCACTTGATAAAGTTGAAAAAAATTCTACGATGTTGGAGGAAACTGAGATTGCGCGAAAAAGGCTGCCCAGTTCAATATAATTGGAAAGGAATTGAATAAGAGAACTAGAGAGACCTACAAGTTTAACCGGAGCAGATAATTGGAAGCAGCCATGATGGGGAGCAATTAAAGCGAGCCCATATGAGAGATAGACCTCGAAGTAGGAACAATTGGAGTAAGAACATGGCAATGGTCTTCAACATCCACAAACAGTTGCTGCACTATAGAATGAAATATATGAACAAGCTCAACATTGTCAAGTACGCGTGGAGACATGGGTGAGACTGAAGGATTACCAACAGGGTAGTCAGAAAAATTAAAAGCCTGAGAGTCATCATGAAAGTTTTCTAATGTCGGAGAGTGACAATCATTAATAGCATCATCCATAATATCATCACCCACAATATTCGATACTTAAGGAATCCCAACTGAGTGAGAAGATTCAAAAGAGGAAATATTGGCACGATGCCAAAAGTGATTTTGAACTCCCTAATTCCCAGTTTATTTCATATTAACAAAGTAAAGACCAGCTTCTATAGACTAATGCCAAGTGACCATAGTTGTGTGGTGTTGATGCGATTTATGGTAAAATGCAATATTATCTCGAGACACCACGAGATGATCAAAATTTTTAACAAAGTCAGATCCAAACTTGATATAGTTTTGGCACTATAAATAGTCATTGTAATGGAAAGTAGATAGGCATCCTAGTCACAATCTCTTTTAGTGTGTCCAATTCTCCTGTAAGCACAACATATGTGAAAACAATGCTTATACTTAAAAGTAACCCATTCATGTCTACGGCCAAATTCCAAACATACATAACATCCCATAATTAAAGGCAAAGATGGGTTAATAGACGCACCAACCTAGAGAAAACAAATGTTTTCTACATGATTAGGGTTATTCATCAAAACCAACAAAATCACTAATGATATTCCCCATGAGTTTTGTAGTAGATAAGGTGTAGTAATAAACCTGTAGTCCCCATATTTAGACCCACACCTAAGTGGATGGTATAGGGCTTTTCTAGAACAAAATCATTTTGGAAGTTTGAGAAAATAAGAAGAGAATTTTGAAAAGACCAAGGACCCATAGAAACCATATAATTATTATCCTGAGCATTAGAAATTTGTTTTTACACTGACCTCAAACCAGAAGCTGGTCTTGAAGACGCCATGCAAAATTTAGTTCTTCTTGTAAAGCCCTTGTAAACCAACGTTTTTTTATTTAAGTACAAAACCAAAACCACACCGTTATAGTACTTGGCGTTAGTGCTCAGTAAAGCTGTCATTTAAAGTAATAAAAGGACCCTATTGAGTAAACTGAAAGCCTTACAAAGCACCTCTAAGAGAGTTATATGTATTAAATCCACTAGAGAAAGTGTTTGTGTTGTGAGCTACTCTCAGCCTACTAATATTCAATATCCAGATGAGGAGATAACACCATATTAACAACTAACTAAGAAACCCACTTAAACACAAAAGCAAGGAATAAGATAGGAGGAAGAAAAGAACAAGTGTGCTGACCATAAAATAGAGGGAAAGAGGATGGATGTAATCTAGAGAGCATAGGAAAATCATAGAACAGTAGGCAAAGATTGTTGCAAAACCAGAGCACCGAGAGATCAACTACTCATTACTAAGGGAACTCCCTATCAAGAGAAGGCTTCAGCGTGATGTAACTGATACAAAACTTATTGATATAAATAGTTTCCTTTTCCTCTTTTCACACTACTACATATTTGTGTGTGTATGACGCTCTATATATTGCGGTTATTAAAACCCTTACTATATATAGAGAGACAAGATTTAAATTGATGCCCCACCCAGACATATATAATGGTTTTGAAAAACAAAACCATATATATAAAAACCCTATATGACGATTTTTAAACAACTGTCATATAAAGACGCGGAATTTGAAGCATCATATATCCTTAACATATATCATGGTTGTATAAAGAAATACCATATATATGAAAAAATATGTATAGCGGTTTTTTAAAAACCACTGGATATAATTAGAATATTATGGAGGGTTTTCATGAAAAAACCACAATACATATTGTATTTGATTATTTTTTTAAAAAACAACCATCATAGAAAGCCCTTCAAAAACTGAACCCAACAAACCTTTCATCGCGCTCTCGTCCAAACACCTCCTACCACTTCTGGCATATCCACTTTGATTTTCCTCCCTTTTCTTGTTGAAATAGTCGTGATTCTTCTTTTTCTTATGTCTACAGTGTTGTTCTACCTTGCTAACATGCTAGCTGGTCGATCTGTATGTTGATGGAGGACTCTGGTTACATTGTATGGTGGTGTTCTTCTAAATTGTGTAAGTTTTGTGGTAAATCACATAAAAGTGAAAACTTACTTCCCTTAAATGTAATTTATTGTGAAAAACTGATTATTTACTGTTGAAATTTTGATGAATTTATTGTGGGTTTTATGTTGCACGTATATTTGCCCAAGTAGATAGAAGGTGATGCTTTTATATATATATATGTGCTAGCTTCTTGATCTGATAAGGGTTTTGCATGTATGTGTTCGTTAGTCAATAAAAGTGAGAACTTTAATTTGTTCCCTAATTTTTCTTAATCTAGCTACCTGGCTAATATATATATATATACACACACACACACATATATTCCATTTTGCAATTTGCAATCCATTTATTTAGCTCCCCAGATGAATCTTTTGCCCTTTTAGGATCAATATCCTACTGTTTCAGATAGTTTAATTTATTGTAATTAATTAATTTTTTGTCCTATAATATATATAAAAATAAGTTACATATATATAAATAATCATTCATATATGCATAAATTATAAATGCACAAAAGATGATTATATATATAATATTATATTATATGACAAAAAATTATATAAAATCATCAACAAGTATACATTAATCCTTAAAGGGCATAAAATTTTTTGAGGGGCTAAATATAAATGACTGTAAAAATAGAATGATGATGATCGATTCTGTAAAATAGAAAATGATATAATTGGCGGTTGTTTAGATAAAATTGTCATTTACACACACACACATGTACATATATATGTCATTTGTTATTAAAAATTGACATATATGTGTGACTTATACACGACGGTTCTTACTGAAAAACCATTAAATGTGGCGAAAAATAAATGACGGTTTTTGAGTTGCTATATATATATAGGGTTAAAATATATGACAGTTAGAAATTGTCATATATAGACAAAAACAACCGCTAAATATAAAGAATTTTGTAATAATATACTAGTGTTATTATCAAATTATAATCACGTCTCCCCTAATGATTTAGATATAATATTTTATAAATTAAAATTTTTTATTTTGTGTATTGCAGTTATAAATTGCATATGTTTTGAGTAATAATTTTGTAAAAAATTAAATTTAGCCTGTTATTTTTAATTTAATGGTTATATGTTATGAAGAGAAGAAAACGAAAAGGAGGAAAGTGAGAGAAACTCGGCCATATTATAGTACAACGGAGAGGGTGTATTCCTTTGATAATACATAAGCTGAGCTACAAAGAATTATTCTTATTTTTATAAATAATTTTCCGATGCCGACGCAATTTTCTTATTAGATGCTGCGTAAAGGAAAACGATATATACTCTTGATTAAGTATTCAAATGAAACTTCCAATGCACCTTTATTGCTGATGGGCTGGTTGTTTCCTCAAGCAAGCTAGTGTCCAATCTTTGAATATTAGTCCCTATTGTGATTGGCCAAAAAAATATGATAACGGGAATTAGAAAGTGTTTGACAAAAATATACTGATTTGCCTATGGGAGAGAAGAGACGGCTCGTTGAAATTAAATTTCATGAGCTAATTAGAAGCTAAGCTTCTTGGACACTTACACACGACTCTCGAACAGATTTTGAAGAAAATTGGTTTATAAGTATAATTTTGAGAATATTTTTTTTTTAAAATGGCGGGAACAACTTAAAAATAAAATCATGATTGATTTTAACATTTTTAGGATTGCTTGAATTTGTTTTACCAAAAGAGAAAATCATTATTTTATTTTTTTCCAGCAATAGTTGATTTTGTTAATAAAATCAAAATAAGACATGCTTGTGAAGAAGTCCGTTTAATAATCCTGCATAGAATTAAACAAGGTCTGTTTCTTACGTGAAACAAGAACATTGTTTTTGGCGAGAGGAAACGGAAGAAGAAAGGAAACAAGACAAGAAACAAAATATTTAGGGATGGTGATAAAAACGCTGAGGGGCTTCACATCTTTATCTTATTTTTGGATAGGGAAATCGATATCATTAAAATAGGATAGGGCAGGTATTAGACTGAGAGTGAAAGTGAGAGAGAGCCAGTCAGTCAATAGGTGTTGGGCAAACCGTAACGAGTCTGACATCACATGAAGTCACTAGGTGAAGGCAACGGCGTGAGGCATACGTCATCAGTTACTATCCCCCAAAACTGCCACATTCCCAATATTTTGGGCCTTTACAAGGATTCGTTGAGGAAAAGAAGGGAAGGGAAATTTGTGAGGGAACTCTGGGGTGTGCTGTTTGATATATATATATATATATATATAACATAGGTTGAAGAGAAATGATACATATGGCATGATGAAAATTAAATGAAAAGGTGGGTAAAAGAAGAAGAAGATGTGGACAGTGGAATACATAATTTATCCCTTAAATTAAGTTAGGTTAACATGAAAATAAAAAGTAGTTTTCTTATTGTTGGAGGAAACAAAAACAGTTTTGGGGAAAGAGTGAAATCAAAAGATTAAATAAAACATAACAAGCAGTAATATAAATTATACGTGTTGTGCGGTGGGCACGTAAACGTTAGGGTGTTTGTTTTCATTTTTGAAATCGTAATTTGTGTAAATCGAGATAAGACTCTTCTCACATATTTATTTTAAAATCTGTAAAAACTGTTTTAAAAAACTAATTCAAACAGATACCTTGGACATATTGACTAAGTGATTAAAAATTTAGATAATAATACTAAATAATAATATAATTATAATAGAAGATTATATTGTGTTTTGTTAAAATTTAAAATCAAATCTGCGATATTTTGAAACTCATGGCTTTACGGTTATAATTAACAATAATATGAAATAATTAACAAAAATCTCTAAACTGGTTGTGCAAGTTTTGTGTCAGCTACAGAGAATGTATCCAAAAATCTCCGATATTCACTTGCAACAATTCTCTACCCACGATCTAAAAAAACTCACTATCCACGATGCAATTGCTTTTCAAAGATTTTTAAATAATCAAAACAAATGTGAATTTATAAAATAACTATAGATATTAAATAATTAAAAGTGAGCTTATCCTAATATGACAAAGATTGCAATTTATTAATGAAAGTGGATTTTTTCCTGACGGGATGAAATTTGAATTTAAATTTACTCGGTTAACAAAATTTTGATTTTGTAAATCAATTCGAATTTGAGAATCCAATTCTATTATCCCCTATTTTAAAGTTGCTGAAACAGAGCAATTGAGGCAGCACAATGCATTGGTAAGAATTTATCTTTCCATTTTTAAGGAAACTTTGAAGGGGTGGAAACATAAGTTACAAAAACATTTAACACCGAGAGAACTTGTTCCATGTACCAAATGAGCCTTTAGAATTAGAAGGAAAGAAAGGAAGAACAAAAACCTAAACCAATCCTATCTTGTCTATCCTAGTTCTCTTCTTCAAGGGAGGTATTTGCCCATTGTTTTTAAACTATAAATTCAAGTTTTAGGGTATGTGTGGCTCAATGGAAATGAGGGAAAGTAAGGCATTTTAATAGAGGGGAAGGGAGGGTTTGAGAAGAATTTTGTTTTACTTTGTTTGAATCTATAAAAAAGAAGGAGAAGAGAGGGATTTTAATAATGTAAAAAAGGTAATCAACAATATAAGAATATAATCAATAGAAAATAAAATAGATACTAGTCAATGTAAAATTTTTTAAAGTGTATCATATAAAGAAGAATTAATTTTTGTCATGTGAAAAAAATTTTACCTGCAAATTTTAAAATGTGTGTATTAATTTGTTTTTCTTATTAAAAATATGTATAGAGCAATAAAAAAAATATAATACAATATGATACTAACAATGTATAACACAAATTTAAAAGGGAGACATCCTAGATATATTAAAAAAGAGTAAAATATCATGTACGTGTTAATTAATATAAGACAAAATATAACATTTCCTCTTCAAATTTCACCAATTTTGAAAGGGAGGATTAGAAAGGGGAGTGAAAAAATTTTCCCACCCTATTAAAATTTTTTGTTATCCAAACAAAATAAGGGAAGTAAAATCCCCAAATTTCCTCCCCTCCCCTCCCCTTATACCAAACAGACCCAAGGGTATGTTTTGCTCAATTAAAGGGAAGGGAAGAGAGGCATTTTAATGGATGGGAGGGGAAGGGAGGGTTTGAGAATAATTTTATTTTACCTTGTTTGGATAGATAAAAAGGGAAATGAGAGATTTTAATAATGTAAAAAAAGTAATCAACAACATAAGAATATAATCAATAGAAAATAAAATAAACACCAGTCAATGTAAAAGCTTTTAAAGTGTAGCATATAAAAGAGTTAATATTTATTATGTAAAAAAAAAATTTTACCTGCAACTTTCAAAATGTGTGTATTAATTTATTTTTCTTATTAAAAATATATATATAGCGGTAAAAAAAAATATAATACAATATGATATTAACAGTGTATAATACAAATATAAAAAGAAGACAACATAGACATATTAAAAAAAGTAAAAATTATATACATGTTAATTAACAAAAATCAAAATATAACATTTTTCTTCTAAATTTTCCCAATTTTGGAGGGAGGTTAGGAGAGGGAGGGAGAAAAAATGTTAAAAAAATTTCCCTCTCCTTCTAAAATTTTTTTATTATCCAGATAAAGGAACTTCCTTCCCCTCCCCTCCGCTCGCCTGATAGCAAACAGACCTTAGGTTGAGAGTGTCAGGAAGCAGGATTGGGCTTGGGAACAGCTTAAAAGGATAGGGCGCAGCAGACAATCAATTTCAATGAGATATTAACATTACAGGCAAGGGAAAAGAATAGTATTAATTGTCATGAAATGAGGGTTCAATAGATAATTTTCAGTTTTGCACATTGATATACAGGAGATACAAATTCTGGTTCAGCAAAGCGCCGTTTCGAACTCCTGACTTGATGGGTGAAACTAAAATGCTCTCACCACCAAACCAAAACTTAGAATGGCGATATACAGATTTATTTACGCAGAGCACAAAGAATGGTTAGGCGACCTTTTGTATTTATTTACAGGAAATCCCATTGCCAATAGACCTTCTCTACAATCCCTCCGCCACTTTTAACTGCAAGGTGAAGTGTCTCTGAAGCTGGAGGCACCCCCCATAGAAATGGCACTGCAACAGTCATGGTTAGCTTCTCATGCAAACCACCTTTGCTTGCCTTCTCTGCAGCCACAACCTGTCAATTGAAAATTGAATCAACATAAGTGACGCAGACTTCAGATTCAGAGAACTTAGGCTGGCACAAGATACAAGAAAAACTGACGAGAAAACTCTACAGAATATCAATTAAATGCCGTCAATATCAGGAATTTCCAGACATACTAACACAGTAACACCAGGGAAATTATAAGTCACCCAATAAGAAATCATACATCCAATGTGAGAAGGGCAGCATACAATTTCCGTAAATAAACCTCCACTCCAGTTCTGATTAATAGTTCAACAATGGCAAACAACTGGTTTTCATCTCAAACTTCTATAATCTTATAACGTTCTTTCATGTGCATTAAAAATATGCCAAAAAATTGACATGTCAGTGATAAATTCGTGAGCAGAAGTGCAGAACATCTACAGAAATTTTAAGAAAACTTTGGCACCGAGTTTCCTTCAGTCGTGAAGAGAAGGAACAAAAAATGGAACAGCAGGTTGACAGTGAAGAAAAATACGAAGACATGGTACTATGACATACCTCCCCACCATATTCTAAGACTGTATCTTCCACAACATCACTCAGCATCTCAATGGAACGGCAGAAACCAAAAATACAAAGTCTTCTGCCCATATCAAGCCCCTTAGAAGGAGAATTCAAAATGTCAGAGATATGGCGAAGTAAAATAAGCTTCAAAGATATCAAGTCAGAAAAGAAAATACTTACATTAGTAGCTGCAATATCAAAGAGAGCACCTAGACAAAGACCTTGATTTGGATCCATGTAGTCAGTCTCTTGGAACCGTTGAAATCTTTGGGCAGTTTTCCCTTGTTTCTTCTGTCAAGTACAAACACCTGCTTAGTAATTGGCGTATCTACAAGAATACTGACAG
This sequence comes from Acacia concinna, assembly GCA_037177275.1. Taxonomy (NCBI): domain Eukaryota; kingdom Viridiplantae; phylum Streptophyta; class Magnoliopsida; order Fabales; family Fabaceae; genus Acacia; species Acacia concinna. Next base: position 6,376,429 of record JBAGKO010000015.1, on the reverse strand, counting down.
TGAGATGGAGTGTAAACAAGATGAATATGATGCAAAGTTGAGACTGCTCTAGACAAAAGCGGATCAAGTCTTGACCATAAAAGGTTGAACTGGTGATGCCATGTATTACACACTGACACAGCAAACCAAGATACATATTTTAATATAAGAGAGTATCAAACATATTGTTCGTATATCCAATATATCAGAAGCAGCAAATACAGAAGGCAGGTGAACTTTTGCAATGTATACTATAAAAAATCTCAGATCCTAGAGAATTTTACGAAAATTATCACTACGTCTCCTCCATGTAACTTAAACTTCTAGGAGAGTTGTGAATTGACGTAGGAACTTCGACATGGTAAGGGTTCCACCATTGACCAAAGAACTATCACTTGAAGAAAATATCAATAAAATGCCATTATAAAGGGGGGGAAAAACTCTTGACCTAATGAATTACCCTTATAAAGCACCTATTAGCACTTGAAAACAAGCACCACAACATACACACAATTTAAATACAACTAGAGGAATGTCTGAGTTGGTAATTGAGTTTATCACTTGTATAAGTGGACCCGCTGCATGTTCTAATTATTGTCTCTGAACTCAAAAATCAAAGACGAAAAAATGAATAGTAAAAAAACATACGTCTGAAGCCCTAACACGGCGAGGAACCACGGAGCCTCCAATCTGAATCAGCCCATCAGCAGTGAATAAGGTCACTCTCTCCTCAGGAATCCATTGAATTTCTGATATGACAAACACTGTTGGAGTTAAGTCTGATTATATCGATAGGATATTCAAAGGATAATCTTAAAAATGAAAGGTTCGAGCATTTTTTATACTTAATACCCGAGAAGTCGAAATTCCATTTAAAACAAACGACGACTTTCACATGTGATCACTTCAGTCACTGATTTATCTATTTACTTTTCTGGAAAAAAAAGAAGCTTTCATTTTAATTCTTAATGAAATGAATCGGAAATGAGAAAAATCACTGATATTAACATAAATTTTACTTTGAATAATTTTAATTCATTAAAATTACAAAATCTTAGCTACAGATACATAGTAATGTTTAAGTTTCTGGGCATATTTAAAAAGTCATAAAACATCGTTATTCACAGTTACTTGACAACAACTATCTGTAACAAACACGGGGCATCGCATTAACCAAGCATAAGCTTCAAACATATCAAGTGACACTTCCTTGCTTGATCAGGGACACAGTAAAGGGAAACTACATCACAATAACATGTTAGGAATCAATTCTTAGTGCCGAGAAGAAATTACAAAGGTAGATCACACGTATAATGAAGGAATCTTCTTTAACAACGGCATGCTTTGCAATTATAAAGCCGACGGTTAAATTCAGATGCATAGATTAAGCCAATTTCAGCATTAAAAATTCACTATAGAGATAGAAAAAAGAGAAATAAAAAATAGTACCGCCGTCTTCGGACCAAGGGAAAAATCCAAAGGAATCATCACCGAAAACATTGCCGGAATCGGTGGCTCTTGGGGTGAAGTGGAAGGGACAACGCGAGGACCGAGAACGTGAATCCGAGAACTGACTAGAGGTGAATGCAAACAGAGAGGGCGAGGATCTCGATTTCTTCGAATGAGGGATGGATGGAGCAGGAGAGAATATTGAGAAGCAGAGAGAGGAAGTTTCCGCCATCAGGAGGGGGGAAGGGGGAAGAATTTCGGGAATTCTGAGGGAAGTGAGAGAAATGGAGGGAAAGAGAAGGCCAGAGAAATGAACTCCACATATAAATAAGAACAACGAGATTCCACGTGGTTGGCCAGAAAGTAGGGATAGAAAAAAGGAAATGTCCACGTGGACGGGCGGGCGCAAACATAGTTACCGGAAACACTGGTGCAAACTTTCAGGGGCTAATTTCAATAAAGGACCACAATTAAAAATTAATATCAACGCACTTCATAAAAAAGTGAATAAATCATATGAACATAGATTTTTTTTATTCATATAACTTATTCACTTATTTATGGGATGCGCTGATATTAATTCTTAACTGCGGCTTCTTACTGAAATTCCTACAACTGTCAATTCCCTTCTCCTTGTTGTGAAGAAATAAAAAACTAATTAAACTCGCCGGACTCTATGCCCCTCGGGCTGCACCTGAAATGTGACTGTCAATTGGATACTATGTACACATTTTCTGGCTGAGAATTAGAGTTTTGGTAGCTAGCCTCAATAATGATAACGAGACAATGAAACTAAATAAATATAACCTCTTGTACTTAATATAAGTCATGCTCGTTCTGCAATATTACAAACCGTGTCTCAGATTAAGAAGAGAAGGTGGCAGTGGATTAAAGAAATAAGATTGATTAGTGTATTTTATTTACACATTTTATATGAGGTCTAATTAGAGGTGTTCATATCTTTCTTGTCACGACCTTCCCGTTCCGAATTCGGGACCGGAAAATTTGGGATCGGGAATGGGATTTCCCGATCCCGAAATTATTATTTTTATTTATTTTTTTTATATTATTTAATATTCATTATTATTAAATAATCTATCAATTCATTACTCATCTCATTATCTTAGTTCACACTCACAGTT
>JBAGKO010000015.1:6352281-6365099 GCA_037177275.1 Acacia concinna | reverse complement strand
CACAATTTGGAGTGCCACTGGAGATTTATGGATTATAACTTGTACTTTCAACCTCGCCGCCGATTTCCAAAGGCATGAGACTTTGTAGTTTTTGTGTCCTAAACACATGAAATTAGCCTTAAACTCATTCGGTAGGGTGTAGTGCTGATAACATGTTATAAATAAATGGGGGGAGAGATAAATAAAATATGAAAATTAGAGAGAAACATTTTTATTAACTATCAAGGTCTGTCAATAGATAATATATGCCTTCTATTTATAGGCATAACTATAAAATATCAATAGAATCAATATTTGTAGATTTGATGATAATAATAGATAACTATGAGATTCTGAAGATATTAGAAATAATGGAAGATATAAGCATCCACACAAATATTATATTCACAACACTTTTCTGTTTATTATCCAAATATGTTTCAGTTTTAAAATAAATCACTTCTGCAGCTCCCAATTCAAATACAAGCCACCTCCGATAAGCCATTTTTTTCCCTTGAAGTCACTCCTAATAAGCCATTAAAAAAATAAGTCATTTATGATATATCTCATCCAAACATACCCATAATGACTTATGATCGTGTTTATACTATGAAGTCATATAACAGCTGTGGCAGTTGGGATTGTGTACATTTTATCTACCATTATCAATCAGGTTCTTTCCTTTGCCCAGGTTGCCCCTTATAAAAGGCCGAGGCGGGTGACATTTATAGAGAAGGTTCCAAAGTCATTAACAGGAAAAATTTTAAGAAAATATCTCATGAAAATTGATTGACAAAGCTCATCAAAGCTATAATAGTGCCTTTAAAGTTGCGATCAATCAAACATGGTCTGGAGTTTTGAGTCCTTGAGTTACAGTTATGGCTTCCCTGTAGTCCGTTGAGAAACTCATTTTGTTATAAGTTTGTACAGAATGCAGAGATGTCAACCTAATAATCAAAGAAAACTAACGTATGCTATGTTGTTTACTTTAATGTTAGAAATAGTTGTACAATAAACACGAAATAAAAGATGATACACAGCAGAAATAGGGGAGTACCATAAATGGTTGGTCGTGGTTATTAGATGTACAGAAATCATTAAAAAAAAAGAAATCAAAGAAATCAGTTGGTTAATTTAATTATTGTTGTACAACTGTCATTATTCTTATGTAACAAATAAAGTTAGATAGTTTGTTACTTTGTTAATAGTTTGTTACTTGTTGACTATCTGACAATTTGATTAGCACTTGTATATAAAATGTATCAAGACTCCATTTCATGAGTAAGAAAAGTTTTTCTTCTATTTTCATTTGTTGCTTCTGTATCATGGTATCAAAACACAATTTTTTTCTTACTTTCTTTGTTTTTGATTCGTGTTCCTTTTCTCTTTCCTTAGAAGCTTTTTGACTTTTACCTTTACCTTTATCTCTGTGTTATCTGTTGTACATTTCTATGGCCGATTCTTCTCAAACGGCAACAGCAAAAGAAAGTAGTCAAGATCCGTCGTACTGCTATTACATTCATCCAAATGAGAATTTGGCTTTAATTCTGGTTTCTCCCCCTCTCGATGGTCTCAATTACAGTACCTGGGCTTGTGATATGGCGATGGTGCTTGAGATGAAGAAAAAGAATGAATTCTTAGATGGCACGATCTCAACTCCTTCCCATGATGATCCTCTTTATATTCTGTGGCGACGATGCAATACTCTTATTCTTTCTTGGCCTACGAGATCTCTTTCACTGCCGATTGCTCAAAGTATTCTCTGGTTGGATATCGCTGCAGTTGTTTAGAAGGATCTTAGGGATCGTTTATGTCAGAGTGATATCTTTCGCATATTTGAACTTCAGGAGGAATTATTTCAAACTCGGCAAGGTGATCTAATCTGTTTTCGATTATTTTACTAAATTGAAGATTGTTTGGGATGAAATTTTGAATTACTGTCCTCTATCAAATTGCTCGTGTGATGCTCGAAATTATCAAGAACAAGATTCTGTTATTCAATTTTTGAAAGGCTTAAATGATTGTTTTACTACTGTCAAATCTCAAATCATGTTACAGTCTTCCTTACCATCTATCAACCGTGTTTTCTCGCTTGTTATTAAACAAGAATGTGAATTGAATGTTGCTTATGATGTCAAAATTTGTGCTACTAAGATTGTGTCTGGAAATCATTCTTCATTGGGTTCATATGTTCCTTCAAAACCTATTACTGGTGGGACAAATAACAATAATAAGTTCTGCACTTACTGTAAGAAGTCTAGGCATACTATTGATACATGCTATAAGAAACACGACTATCCTCCTGGTTTCAAGTTCAGAAATTCGTCTGCTGCTGTGAATAATTCTATGGTTGTTGAATCTCTATCTGAACCACTCACTGCTTCCAATGTTGCATCTCCAGTACTACAATTCCCTATAGATCAGTATGATAAACTACTTGCTTTGCTTAATAATACCTCTATCACTCAGAAACTACATATTTTTGCCTTGACGTTCACTGGTAATCCCCAAGCTCAAGTCACTCTCCCTCCACCTTCAGGTACCTCTCCTGTTATTCTGGAATCTTATCTCCAAACCTAATGTCTGGATTGTAGACAGTGGTGCGACTAACCATGTTTGTTTTTCTTTATCTTGCTTTACTTCTTATAAAGACATCATTCCCTTCCCTATTTAGTTGCCTAATGGCACCCTTGCTAATGCTACACATATAGGCATTGTGCACTTGTCATCTACTATCCAGCTCACCAATGTTCTTCATATTTCTAATTTCTCTTTCAATATCATCTCTGTCTCCAAACTTACATCTTGTCTTTCTTGTTCACTAACTTTCTTGGCTCATACTTGTCTTGTTCAGGATCTGACCACATTGAAGATGAATGGTATAGCTGAAGTCATGCAAGGGTTATATCTCTTTCACAGCTATGCAAGCACCTCAGTTTCTTCTGTTTTAAATATTACGATGTTATCTATTGTTCCATTTGATTTGTGGCATTTTCGTCTTAGTCATGTATCTCCAGCTTTTTACAAATGTCTTGCTCAGAAATTTCCCTTTTTTTTTGTAAAACTGATGTGTCACATTGTGATGCTTGTCATTTTGCAAAGCAAAAGAGATTATCATTTCCTCATAGTTTTACTAAATCTCTAAAACCTTTGGAACTTTTGCATGTTGATATATGGGGTTTATATGGTTTAGCATATGTTCATGGTCACCGCTATTTTCTCACTGTTATGGATGATTATACTTGTTTCACTTGGATTTTTTACTCAATCCTAAATCTGCTACTTGTCCACAATTACAAACTCTTATTCTACAACTTGAAAATCAATTTCAATATTCTGTCAAGACTATTCGATCAGACAATGGCCCTGAATTTCATATGCCTTCATTTTATTCTTCTAAAGACATTATTCATCAAACCTCATGTGTTGAAACCCCTGAGCAAAATGGGATTGTTGAGCGCAAACATTAACATATCCTGAATACTGCACGTGCATTGCTTTTTCATAGTCATTTAACCAAAATTTATTGGTCTTATGCCATTTCTCATGCCATTCACCTCATAAACAGATTACCTTCTCCCATTTTAAACAAAAAATCTCCATTTGAAATGCTTTATAATACCATTCCAAATTATTCTTCCCTTCGTGTCTTTAGTTCCTTATGCTTTGCTAGCACTCTTCATTCTCATAAAACAAAGTTTGATTATAGAGCTTGCAAATGTGTCTTTTTAGAAGTTAGGCTTGGCACTAAAGGTTGTGTGCTTCTTGATTTGCATACTAGGGCCATTTTTTCTGGTAGACATGTTCTCTTTTATGAGTCAATTTTTCCCTTTACTCCTTATATTCCTCCTTCTTCTATAGATTTACCCTTACCTCAGCCAACAGATCATGTTGATCCTCCTATTCCTATTTCTTCTTCCTCTTCTATTTCAGTTTCTGGTCACAATATTTCCCCTCCTATGTCTCCTATTTTATCTTCTACTCCTTCAATTCCAGTACGTAAGTCTTCTAGACCTTATCATCCTCCCACCTATTTGCATGACTATCATTGTGCTCTCTTGACTTTAGCATCTTCATCTTCTGTCACGTCAGGTTCTGCCAAGTCAGGTTCTAACGCCAGGTATCCTCTCTCTTCTGTGTTATCTTATAAACATTTTTCTCCTTCTCACAAAAAATTTATTTTGTCTATCTCCATTCCTCTAGAACCTCATTCTTATAACCAAGCTGTCAAATACCCTGAATGGCAAGTTGCTATGCAAGCTGAAATCCTAGCTTTAGAGCAAAATCATACTTGGTCTTTGGTTGAGTTGCCTACTAGTAAGCAGCCCATTGGTTGCAAATGGGTGTTTAGGACAAAGTTCAAGCAAAATGGTGATATTGATAAACGCAAGGCTCGTTTGGTTGCAAAAGGATACACACAAGTTGAAGGTATGGATTATTTTGACACCTTTTCACCTGTAGGTAAACTCACCACTGTTCGTTTTCTTCTGGCTTTGGTTGCTGCTAATAACTGGTTTTTGGAGCAATTGGATGTTAATAATGCATTTTTGCATGGTGATATTGATGAGGAAGTGTATATGACTTTGCCCCTGGCTTTTATACTTCTACTGCTAATTTGGTCTGCAAACTTCACAAATCACTTTATGGTTTAAAGCAAGCCAGTCATCAATGGCATGCTGAGCTCTCCTCTACCCCTGTTGCCCCTGGTTATAAGCAATCAATGTGTTATTATTCTCTTTTCATCAGACTTGACCATCAATCTTTCACTGATTTACTTGTTTGTGTCGATGACATAGTGCTCACTGGTAATGACATGACAGAAATTACACGTATGAAATCCCTCTTGGATAATCAATTCAAAATCAAGGACCTTGGTCCACTCAAATATTTTTTATGCCTTGAGATTGTATGGTCTAAATAAGGGCTTTCCATTTGTCAACGCAAGTTTTCCTTGGATATCTTATCTGACTGTGGTTTTCTTGCTGCCAAGCTTGCTTCTACTCTTCTTGATCGCACCACCAAGTAATCCCAGGATTCCGGCACCCTACTTTCTAATGGTTCTCATTATAGATGTCTAGTTGGTCACCTCTTGTACCTGACCACTACACGTCCAGATCTCTTCTTTGTTGTTTCTCAACTTAGTTAGTTTATTTCTGCCCCTCGAACTTCTCACTTACAGGCTGCTTATCGAGTTCTTAGATATCTCAAGAGTTGCCCAGGTAAATGTTTGTTTTTCCCTACCTCTTCTCCTCTTCGCCTCAAAGCTTTCAGTGACTCTAATTGGGCAGGATGTGTTGACACTCACTTTTCTATCACTGGTTTTTGTGTTTATCTTGGTAACTCTCTTATTTCTTGGTGATCCAAGAAGCAGCCTACTCTTTCTGCTTCATCATCTGAAGCCGAATACAAGGCTCTAGCTGCTGTCACTAGAGAAATTCAGTGGATTTTATATTTGCTAGCTTATGCTCATATTTCTCATCCCTTTCCAACTGTGGTTTTCTGTGACAATAAATCCGCTATTCACATTGCTTCAAATCCTACATTTCATGAGCGTACCAAACACATTGAATTGGATTGTCACATTGTTCGTGATAAAGTCCAAGCTGGTCTTCTTTATTTGCTTCCTATCCATACTACTCATCAGGTTGCTGACATATTCACAAAGCCCCTTGGTTTTGGTCCTTTTCATACTTGTGTTTCCAAGCTTGGCATGATTGATCTCCATGCTCCAGCTTATGAGGGTATTAGATGTAAAGAAATCAATTGGTTAATTTATTTATTGTTGTACAGCTGTCATTATTCTAATGTAACAAATTAAGTTAGACAGTTTGTTACTTGTTGACTATCTAACAATCTGATTAGCATTTGTATATAAAATGTACCAAGACTTCATTTTATGAATAAGAAAAGTTTTTCTTCCATTTTCATTTGTTGCTTCTGTATCAGTAGTATCGGCAAATCCCATTCTCTGGAAGTTAAATAAACAATGGGCTTATTGACTTTTTAAATTTGAAGGCTGATGACATTTGTGTCCCCATATTTTTTAGGTCTATACCCTTAAACATTGGGTCATTGGAATCTCAGGTTTGTCACATGGCACATGGCACATAGCACAAACATGGTTCAATCCCTAGAACGCCTTTGATAAAATTGAGGATTGAAAAGTGCCAATTCTAATGAAAAAGAAGTGGGAAAAAAACACACAAGGTAAGAATGTACTATATAGCCTAACGAAAGGCGCAATTGTGAACAAAATGAAAAAGCCGGTGCCTTGTCGGAGAACACTTGTACATACAAAAGGAAGAGTGACAGAGAAGGCACGCAGCCTTGGCATTCAAGAATGTAGGCCTTCTTTAGCAAGCAAAGCAATCATGCTCTGACAAATTTTGAGACAACCTTTGGCTATATTTCTCTCACCATTATGAAACATTCTGCATGTCCAACAATGGCAGAGTAAAAAAGTGGACCAAAGGTATAAAAAGATAGACTAGTATGTATGTCTCAGAAAACTTATTATCTCTTCTTGTCTCTTTACTCTCTGTCTCTTTGCTTACGCTTACCTTTGGAGTTTGGATTCAGACAGACAAGGTTTTCATGCTTGAACTTTTATAGCTCTTCTCTTTCTTTTTCCTCTTTTTCTGCGCTGCTTGGAATTACTAATCCTCTGGTAGGAGTAGGCCCAAAGAGACCCCCTGACAAGCCTATTCAATGAACCCCCCACCCCACCCACACCCATAAGATTATTCTACAGTTCAGGACCACAAAGATTTGTAATAATTGTCTTGTGAGGTGGATTGCGCCTGCGCCTTTTCAACCCACATATACTACATTTAGACATCTTATTTTGGGCCAATCAACACACATTGAATTTTGAGTCTCTTCCAGAGTTCCACTCAAATTTTCAGATAGTGAAATAAAAAAATCAGGCTTAACGTCTTTGCCTAGACGTTAATTCGCTCAAGATAAACCTGAAGCCTGGGTGAGAGTCTGAGAGACTGAGAGAGTAAGAAAGATAGGCATGATAGACCCCACATAAGAACTTGGAACCTCAGAACCTCAGAACCAGGAAAGAACTTGCCTGCTCCAGTATGTGAAAGTGTTTTTCCCTCCCAATAACTGTTTACTTTGACTTTGTATTCGTATTTTGCGTATTTCATTCTACCAAAAGAAAATTATTTTCTCCGCTACACCTAGTAACGTACCTGTCCCCATCTCTTTTTACCAGGTACGGTTCATATTCAAGAAATGGGGGGTAATTAGGTAACAAGTTGTTTGAGGCTATAGCAGTGATGTGAGTGGTCTAAAATGATCTTGAACAGATTTTCCCACTCATGTCAAAGATTTTGACTTAAAGATTCTGTTTTTACACACCCCTGTGGCTTGTGTGGTTCAATAATTCAGTCCCGGCACATGCACCTTCTTTTTTTCCTTCTCTATCAGGAAGACTGTTGGAAAAAAAAATTTCCTTGACCCAAACTTTTCAGCTTTTCAAGCCTTGGTCCCGCCAATTTAATTGTCAATTCGACTTTATAACTAACTTGTTCTGTGCCCGATTCTACCAGTTATATAGCCTTTGACTAGTTTGCCTGTTCATACCCCAAAAGGTACCACCTTGTCACGCAACGTTCCGAAAATTTCACCCTTTCTGGCTTCTTAGCTAGTCTCCGTCAAAGTTGAGTTAACTTGTTCTCTTGTAGTAACTCCTTAGAATCCCAAAAATCTTAAAAAAGAAAGGAACCATCATGCATGAACGTTTTATACATGAAACAGATGAGATTATTAGTGGGCTGAGTTTCAAAATCAGACTAAGCATAAACTAATAAATAACTAACTTTGGTTGCCTTTTTTTCCCCCCTCCTATTAACATATGTACAGTCTAAATGGAGCTTTCACGGGATAGAGGTACTTCAATCATGGTTGGAGAAACGTGACAAGTTAGGCCATTTTCCTTCAGTCGCTTCAATCAATTCTCTGTTTCGTATGGGGCTGGCTATGACTTCTCACCCAATATGAAAAGCCAAAACTACATATTCACCAAGGTTAATTCATATGCCTACATGTTCTTCCCTGATCACTTTCAGTACTTGCAATCAGAAAGAAAATGACCCAGATAATCCAATTGTGGATTTCCATTAAAATGATCATGCTGGTTGCCATCTTGTCAAGATTTTTCTGTTATTAAGCGATGAAAAGTACTAGCCTGGTCCATCACCGCTATCAGTTCTGTTTTTTGTGTTCTAAAACATCATTTTTCATGTCATAAATCATGTTTTTGTGATCAACATTTCCGAGATCTGGCCCCCGATCTCATCTCTGTTGATGTTTTGTGATTTTGAAATTTCAACAAATCATAAGGATGCCAAGGCTGTCGTCATATAAATCATAATTGAGAGCGAGTACCTTGTTTTTCTGGTCAGGACTTTGATATCTTGTAAAGTTACATATTCCTACTTTTGCATGACAATAAATTTAAGAAAGGAATTGGCAGGGCAAATAAAAAATAATACGAAAAGGTCAATTCTATACTGAATTTTGACAGTGAAACTGAGACATCAGACGGATAACTTCAAAAGGAAAAAAATCTTTCTTGTTTGCAGTGTGCACAAATAGTTTTCCTATGAGGTGTAAATAAAAGGGACGCTTGTGTGAAGGGGAAAATCTCATACAAATACACACAACCTAACATCATATTCTTTTCTTCTTTTGATACACTCCTCTCCTTTTTTTTCTTTGGGGAAATCTTCTCCAAGATATCACCTCCAAGGGATTCTTCAGTGAAATGCAATCCACGGAACTTTCTGTTCGGTAATAGAATAACATGGCTTTTTCTTAGTAAATAGGTATCTTATTTATACTAAGTGAAAAGGGGATTAAGATTAAGATAAACAGAATATTTGCATCAAAAGTAAAAAAACAAAAAAAAACAATCAACAGAAAATGAGCCAGCTAATACATGTACGTGCAATAGAAATCAAATTACATGTTCAGTGTTTCTTGTATATATAAGATGGCCCACTCGTCAAGTAATTGCCGTACAATCAAAATTGGGTAGCGTGTGATGCTTTGACAAAAGGCAAAAAAGGGGGCTTCACACAAACTAAAAATAAAGCAAAACATGCACTTAAACAGTTAAACTTAAAACCTAATAAAAAGCAGAGGCAGAGGAAAGAAGGAAATTGGAATACAAGTTAACAGGTAGAAAAAAGAAAGGAGGAAGGAAGGGAATAAAGGAAGAAAAATGGAAAAACAAAAAACAGTGAAAGGGACAAAAAGGGGATGGGGCGGGGCATGAAGCATGGGAAGTAAAGGAAGGAAAGAGATGCCAAAGTGATGATGACAATACACAGTTTTAGTACACACATGCATTTATATTATGATCCCTAACACGAACACATGGATTTCCAAAAATTAATGGGAAAATTGTATATAAGTCTAAAGTAAGAGAAATAATATTAGAAAAACCCTCATTAATAAGCGAGAAATTATCACTAACAGGTTTAAGAGCTATATGATAAATTAGTAAGTTATTATAGAACTTGTCAATGAATTTTTTTTTTTTATTTGGGAGTTAGATGTAATTCTCTCAAAACTAATTTTCTCACTATACAACAAATAATTTTTCATCATTAGACCACACCACCCTCCAGCTCGCTTTTTGTCATTTTAGTCCTCACTAAAGGTCAACTTTCATCTAACCCTTTCATATATAAAATGTTACTATATATTATATGGGCCCATCAATACACTTCCACACTCCACTATTCTTCTTTTGGATTACAACCAAGATCCCTTCAATTGGGTTTCCTTTCTTTTTCCCACCATTGGTCATTTTCAAAATTATTTTGTTCCCCTTCACTTTTCACCGTCACAACAACTCAGAAAGGACTGATCTTTTGTATTGGGTTCTTTAGAATTTTAACTTTTACCCCTTCCCTCTTTCCTGGCAGATTCTTGCTTGAGATCGTTTTAATTCCCCGCCAAAACCAAGAACAGAGGACTAATACTGCATTAAAATTTAAGCCTAACATAATGTCTTGTAGCCTAATGGTAATAGTATCTCCCAAGTGAGAGAAGGTCACAGGTTTGATCCCGTCGTTGTAACCTCAAACCGTTAGTGTCTGCTCAAGCCTATAAGCTCCATTTTTTTAAAAAAAATTAAGCCTAAATTTTCTTCTCCAATTATTTCTCAGCCCCACTTCAACTAATTATTGATTTCAGGACAGTTTCATACTATTTTGTTAAGGAATAAAAGAAAATAGATACCCATATTGATTAATTAATCATATCATATCAGTTTCTTCAACCACTTGCGTGTTTGCTTGTGTCACAGGAGCTAAATTTAGCTCTCTGTACACTTTGAAGAGTTTCAAATAAAGATGACCTGACCATGTGGCTTCAACCTTTTTTTAATGTGCAAAAACACAGCTTATAATTAAAAGTTCATGTAAGGGAAGATATATGTATATCTCCGTGGACACCACTATGAGTTTCTTCTCTGGGATCAATAATACAGCTAAGGAGCTAGTTTCATTCTGTGCGCTAGGATTGCTGCCTTTAAGGATACCAGTTATGGGGAATGAAAGATCTTTTTGTGATTCTCTTATGTGTAGGATTCCACCATCAAAGAAAGCATATTTTGATCATTTGAAAACAAAAAACCAAAAGGCTAATCACAATTGAGTGGGCAATATTCTTTTCTGCTAATTACATTATTAATTGATGATGCAGTACAGAACAAGTTCAAGTATCAGCATCAGTATATAATAAAATATTGTATAACCACCCTGGAAATGTTTTTGATACACCCACTAAAGGGAGAAAGCTCACGAGACTGATCATTTATTCGTGCTTTGACGCGAAGCGTATTCGCAGATCCTGACAAATGGAATGAAATGAGTTGTTAATAATGTGAATCCTCTTTTGCATACTCTGTTTATCTCCTTTTTAATATTTAAGTACAGTGCTTTATTTTGCGTGGCAGAGAGATTGAATATCTGAATTGGCGAGATCGATATCTTTTGTATCCAGATTTAAATTTAATTACCTCCTTTTTGGTGAGCCATATTGGTGGGTTTATAAATGCAGCTCAATACCAGCTGGACTGGAATATGATATTCTTTTGCTTGTTTGGTTGATCACTTCTTGAATTTTTTTTTTTTATTTTGAGTGTTGGATCAGTTCGCAGAATCGATCGAAGTTTTTAACTTTAACTCCTGTGAAAGGAATATTCGTTAGTAATTGTATATTAATCTGACATGTTCTTTAAAACACAAATAATTTTTATCCGTTCTTTACATTTTCTATCGCCGCCGAAAATGACCACCAGGGCGTGGATTGGCCGAAATTGTAAATTCATGCATGTCTTTTATACAAGCAACAAATGAAAGACTCTACATTTTTTTATTTCAATTGAACAAATTTATGGGTACACTAAGATAATATTATATGCGTAAACACTAAACATGTCAGTTGGTAGAAATTTGGCTATGAAAAATCCAAACTTTTTCTGATAAGATCTGCGATTCCCAACAGCCAGATTATGATATTATTTGACAAAATTAGGCAGCACATTAAAAAAAAAAAAGGAGAACAGAAGAAAGAGGTTGAGAATGATGAATTGTTGTTAAGGGGGAGGGAGGGTTGCGTCTGATTTGAGAGATTAGTTAAAAATTAGTCGCTAGGTTACCAAAGTCAGAGCCGGTTGTTGAGAGTTGGGACAAAAATATGTCATGGCGGAGTATTTGGGCAGCTTCGGCACTTGGGATTTTCAAACAAAACAAACTACTTTCATCAGTCTACTCAACTCTTATTCATATATAATCACAAGGGTGACAAGTTCAGAACCTGTGGTTTTTTGAAACTTTTTTATAAATTGGGATAAATTTTTTTTCACATGTTTATTTTATAAATTGTAAGAATTATTATTTAAAAGCTAATCCAAATATTAAAATAATTCACACATTTATTACAATCAAAATCGAGGAACGAGGTTTATGTCTGAGCTTGGTTGAAGGTGGTCCACAACAGACAATTTTCGTTTAATTTTTTAAAATTTTGGCTATAAACAGTCTTCTTTCTTTTCAACAACTCTTGTACTAAATATAAAAAATAGCTCATGTTCTTTTAAAAAAATTAGTAAAATTAAATAAATTACTTAATTATATCATATGTTATGTATGAGTAAATTATATGTAAATTTATAATAAAACAAATTACTTTAGTGAAAAATAATAAATGTAAATAGTTTAAAGTAATCTAACCAGTTTCATTTATTTCCTAAAAAAAAATAAACTATGTCTTGTATTAAGGACTTGATGGATTGTTTCTTAAAATGTGCTTATTCACTTGTTGTTTGGATGCTAAATAAGATTAGCTTTTGTTTCTTGATTTTTAAACATCTTCACAAGGTTGATGGACTTATAGCCTAACGACATCAAAATTTTTCTCTAAGTGAGAGATCATATGTTCAACTTTACTTATAGTTTCGAATAATTTTTTTATTAAAACGCTATGAACAGTAAAAAAATACTAAAATACTATATAAAAAATAATTACCCTAATACTACACACAAAATCGTTCTTTTTCGATACATGATGACAGTTAAGAAACAAACAAAAACAAAAATGTTATTACTAACCTGGTTCCACGTGAACCAAGTCAGTGTCAAACCTATCTATCAAGTAGAATCCAAACTCTATATTGAGTAATCTTTTCGCAAGGTTATCTGCAATCAAATTTAGGTTCCTTAGGATGTGACGAATCTCTACCTGCAAACTACATTCCACTAAGCTTCGAATCTCAAACACCAAGCTCCGTTGCATGTGTAACTCGATACACC
>JBAGKO010000015.1:6329040-6352181 GCA_037177275.1 Acacia concinna | reverse complement strand
CCCAAAGCTCATCTTTCTTCTTTATAAGGCCCCAGCCACCCTTTAAACATAATGCCTGATTTTGCATTTTCATATGACACAAGCCTAGCCCACATTTTCTTTTCTCTTTACAAACCATCAAGCTACAGGATGAATATTTTTCTTTTTTGCTGTAGAACCCCACAAAAAGCTCATTGCTCTACTTTCAACCTCTTCATATATAGTGGCTGGCAAAATTGCAATTTGCATAAGGTAAACAGGTATAGCATTGATGACTGAGGACATTAAAGTATGTCTACCTATCAATGCCAAATGATTCGCCTTCTAATTGCTGAATCTCACTTTTACGTTATCTATAACATATTGGTATGTATCCCTAGTAACTCTTTGATGATGTAAGGGAACCCCCAAATATTTTCCTAAATCCGTCATTAGAGTAAATCCCAAAAGCTCACTTAACTGTTGGACTCGGTTATTATCAACATTTTGAGATAAGAAAATTCTAGTTTTTGAATTACTCACCTTTTGTCCTGAAGCATGGCAAAATCTATTCATACATCTTTGAATCACCTCTACTCGATCCATTAAAGCTTCTGACAACAACATAAGATCATCTATAAAGAATAAATGGGACGGTGGAGGACCATATTTGCAAAGTCTAATAGGCTTTCAAACTCCTCTAGACACCTCCTCCTGAATGATATGAGCAAGTTTATCCATACATATAACAAATAAGTATGGAGAAAGAGGATCACCCTGCCGTATGCCCCTATAAGGTAAAAATTATCGAGTGACACTGCCTTCCCATAGAATTTGCATATTAATAGACGTAATACAGTATTTTATAAAAGAAACAATATGATGAGGAAAATTCAATTCCTCAAGACAAAAAAACACAAAACCCCACGTCAGTCTGTCATAAGCCTTCTCAAGATCTACTTTAATCGCTATGAACCTTTTCTTCTCTTTCATATTTTTCATAAACTGAATAACCTCTTGGGCAATAATGATATTATGTAACATGAATGATCTGTGTAAATCGTTCACGTTAAAAATGATTTGTGTGAAAAAAGAGGAGAGAAAGTCCGTGGGTTGCAAAAGTGATTCACCGTGTGAACGACTTATGCCAATATATATATATATTAAATAATTATAAATAATATATTCTATTTATATTCCATTTTATTAAAAAATATTTTATTTAAATATTCTAATAAATTAAAAATTGAAATAGAAATATTTCTTAATATATTAGATAATTAGAAGATTTTAAGTATTTAGAAATTAATATCCTTCAAAATTTTTTAATAATATTTTTTTTACTTAATGAAATCGAGGACAACTGAGTCAAAGTAAAAACATAGGTCTTATTATTTTCCAGCCCCACAAATAATTATAATTATTACTAGTAATGATTTTGATTGGCAAATTTACTTATATGCTGTAAACAATAAATAAAATTACCTAAATCCTACAAGTTGAAAAATATTTTTCATCTGTACTTAAAATTATTTACATGGAGAACGATTTTAAACCTGTGAATAACTCATTCATGACAAGAACGAGTTTCCAATTTCCATATGATTTTCTCTCTCTGTCTGTCATGTTGAGATCTGACATCTTTCTTATTTAAAATAGAAAACGATGAAAGCTTCTCTCATTTCTTTTTGACTTACACATTATACCCCGTCTTTCTCCCAATTTTATTTCCCCCTTCTCCTATTATTTTAGAGAAATGCATCCACATAAGGCATAAATATATGAACAAATCAAGGTTTATAAGATTAATATGGATAAAAAATATGTGCAAATTTAATAATCACAAAAGAAATTAAAATATGGTCAAATAAATTACAAAATTTGTGATTTTAAATTTACAGCTAATCTTCTTCCTTTTTTTTTTTGAGAAATTTGTTACTCTGGCAATCTTCTTTATAAAGATTAGGACAATCTATATTAAACAAATTTTCAATTAAAAAAGATTAGGACAATCCATGTTAAACAGATGTTTAATTGAAAAAGACTAGATGTGCATTAAAAGAAAATTGTCACAGTAATTTTGTTTAATATAAATTTTAAAGATTATGATAAAAAATAACCTAACCTAAACTAATGTAACTAAATATTAAATATAATAATATAATCTAATAATATTTCAGATTTATAGTTTTAATATATATGAAATACAGATAACCATTAAATTACAAACAAATGCCTTTATATCTATAACATAATAGAGTTAAGAAAATCTAAATTAGATTAGATTATAGGGTTACTCTATTAAGTTATAGATATAAAGGCATTTGTTGCCGATAAAAATCACTACTAATAATAATTACAATTATTTGTGAGCCTGGAATATAATAAGACCTATGTTTTTTATTTTAATTTAGTTGTCCTCAATTTCATTAAGTAAAAAAAAATATTATTAAATTTTTTTAAAGAATATTAATTTCTAAATATTTAAAATATTCTAATTATCTAATACATTAATAAATATTTCTATTTGATTTTTTAATTTATTAGGATATTTAAATATTTAATTAGAATATTTTTTTAATAAAATAGAATATGAATAGAATATATTATTTATAATTATTTAATATATATATATTGACTTCTGCTTTCACAGAACATGAACAATCTTTTACTTTGCTACAACCTACGGACTCTCTCTCCTCATTTTTCATAAGATTTTGTGTGTAGTATTAGGGTAATTATTTTTTTATATAGTATTTTAGTAACTTATTTTACTATTCATTGTGTTTTAATAAAAAAGCCAATTTCGAGCTGTTAGCGCATATATCTCTCTTTTTTTTTTATACAGTAATTTTTGGAAGGGGGTCGGGCTCACCCACTATCCAAAAGTAAGACGAAATCTTTATTCCTCCTATGTAATACTAATATCGGGCAGGACGGGCCGTCAATTACTCTCAGTTGTTAACCTAAGCGTTAGCGCAAATCTCTTATTTAATAAAAATCTTTAAAGGAGTAATGTGCTAGAGCCTAGTTGTATGAAAAACTTTTCCTTGAGGGGGAGTCCAGGAAAAGACCACTACATGTATAGAGGTATTTTAAAATCTAATAGCATTTTTATCACATGGCAACTCGTTAGGATGCCAATGAAACTACCAAGTGGAAGGAGGCTTCAGCTCATCAAGACGTATAAACTAAGATCAAATAATATCTCCTCTCTGTTTTTTTTTTTTTGGTTTTTAAAATGGCAAGGGGGAAAAATACGGACACTAACTGCGAGAAAGACAAGAAATGGCATAATTGAAGTCACAAAAATACCTCCTTTTGAGAGAAGCACTTGAGTGAGTACTTGAGTATTTGTTGTATTTGATAACAGACTTAACTTTCTTCGTTTGGTGCTATAATTAGTCTAACCTTTAATTAAAACATCTAATCCATTACTATAACATAACACAACCACCACCGTCAAAAATTCACCTCTCCCTGACTTTGAAACAGTTCTCTCGCTGTGGGGTTTACTTTAATGGATTTGCGTATGCAGATAAAAAACTTTCTCCATTAGAGGTTAACTTGTTGCAGACCAATATCTATATATACACAAGATACCTTGTAATAAATTGGCTAAACCCCCAGAGAAGTGCGAGTCAGAAGAGACTTTATCCATTTGTATTTACTATTATCCCATATACAGATTACAGATTTCCAGATGTACTGTACGTATTGTTGTTGTCCCTTTATGAACCCCACCATTAATGCCTTCCTAATCTCGTGGAGATTTCCTCTGTTTCTCTCAATAGCATCAGACACTTCCTTCTGATGCAAAAAATTTTCTGCCTCTTATTCCAGAAATAAAAACTCTGCTTCTCTCTCTCTTCTCTAACTCCCAATGGAATATCAGAACTAGTTTTACAACGAAAATATATACACCATTTATAGCGATCACAAAAAATGGAAACAGCTATTAAATGGGGGTACTCCGTAAAAGAAGACACTCAAAAAAAAAAAAAACTGATCTCAAATATTTTTCAATGATGCCCCATTTTGCAAGCCAGCTCTGTGACATGCTCGACAAATGCCCGTGGGCACAGAGCACTTAAAAGAACTGAGGCTAATATGTAAAAACTGTACGGCAAGCGTGAAAAGGGAGAAAGAAATCCAACATGCACCTTTTCCCCCTTTACCTGTAATACCCATATTTTAACTTAACTTCCTGCTAAAGAAATTTTAAAAGCTGCCATTAATTTCCTTTAAGTATTGATCTAATTATTGACTGACGACAATTTTTAATGCAAAATGAAAAAAATTCTGCCTTCAGGGAATTTTCAGTGTCAGAACTTCAGTCACGCTATTGAATAATACTTTAAAGAAGTAGATGACCTGATTGATGATCTTAATAAGTTCTTCATCACATTCAAACCGGGATTTAATATAACTCGCTGCTTTAGTTTAATGCTTCTGAGGCCTTCAAACAGGATGGATCAGTGGAAAACTTTAATTAATTCTGATTGGAAAGAATTTTCCTTAAACAAATGTATATATTTCGCCATCCTTTTCAGTAAATAATCAAACTTTGGAGGGATCCCCAGATTCGCCGACGATTGATTGACAAATGTGTTGAACAGTACATTGTTGGTTATTTCATTTTCAGTACATATTACAGGGTTTCAATGATTCGGATAATTTAGATATTGATTGAGATTTGCCATATGCCTGCTCTGAATCGCTCTAGGTTTAAAACTGCTTGAAGTTAGCAGGATTGAGGTTTAATTCAATCCTTAACATCCTTTTTACTCTTTTTTTTAAGGAACAAAAGAGATAGAAATGGAAAGTTGCTTTATTTTATTAATTTTTAGTTGTTCTGCTTCTTATCATACTTAGTTTTTAATTTGGTTTTGGTTGCCTTGCCTTCCTTGCTTCTGAGCAGAGAAAACCGGCGCACTCCATGGAGACAGATTCAGAAGTGTAAAGCCGTGACTTCAGACAAGCAAAATTCGCCTTTTTGGCGAATTAACTTGCAGTAAAAGCCAAATCTGAAGAATGAAAAATTGACAGTCACTTAATTTTTAGTAATTTTTAAAATCATTTAAAAAAAGCCAAACAATCTTTAACGATCTGTTCTTTTATATACTTTGAAATTGTTCCAGTCAAAAACCAATCTTCAAGTTTTCACAGTGTTCTTTGTCGGGTGGGGGATATGAAAACTAATCTTTCTCTTTCTCTCTGCCACCCCATTTCTCTCTCCCCCCTTCTTATCCCTCCGAATTTTCTCTGTCTAGGTTCTCACCATCTGTCGCTTTCGGTGTTTTTTACAGAATTGATCGAACTGAAACATTAACCCTCTGCTAGCAGAATGAGCGATGAGATAGAATTTCAATAGAGGAGGGAAGAGAGCACCACGAAACAGATAAAAACAAATATAAAAAGATTTTTGAGAGCTGAAAAGTTGGGAGCAGAAACATGAGCATAAAAGATTGGTAGCTAGAGAGAGTGAGAAGCCCTTCATAAAAGCTTTGGAATTTTGCAAATGTCACAAGATTCTGTCGAGATAAAGACGGTTGAGCAGTGGAGATGGTCGGAAATGCAAGGCCTTGAGCTTGTCTCTCCCTCTCCTATGTCTGAACCTCACACAACGCCGACAACACAAACAGAGGAAAACAGAGAGGCTAAGCCAATGGAAACTGCTCAAGAGGGAGAGCGCAAGGAAGTTGGAAGTCTCGCTAATGGAAGTGCCGGCGGTGGTAGTAGTAGCAGTAGTGGGGAGAAACCTGAGAATATTCCGGCGGTTGGATTTGGCGAGCTTTTCAGATTTGCCGATGGGTTGGATTACATTCTGATGGCTATAGGGACTGCCGGAGCAATCGTGCACGGTTGTTCTCTGCCTTTATTCCTCCGGTTCTTCGCCGATCTCGTCAATTCTTTTGGGTCGAATGCCAATAATGTGGACAAGATGACCCAGGAAGTCGTCAAGGTAATACGATTCATTATCCGATACTTTCTTTTTGTGAATGCGAATTTAAACTCTGCTTTTCTGTTGTTTGCAGTACGCATTTTACTTCCTGGTGGTGGGTGCTGCTATATGGGCATCATCATGGGCAGGTGAATTATTCTCTGAGACTAAGGCTTTCTGGTTTGAATTTCTATTTTTTTATTGTTTGAATGTGATGAGAGAAGTTCCTTTTTGTTACAGAAATATCTTGCTGGATGTGGACTGGCGAGAGGCAATCAACGAAGATGAGGATCAAGTACCTTGAAGCTGCCTTAAATCAGGATATTCCATACTTTGACACCGAGGTTAGAACATCTGACGTCGTTTTTGCCATCAACACTGATGCTGTCATGGTCCAGGACGCCATTAGCGAGAAGGTGAACTACAGACCTTGACAAATTTAACCATTTCCCCTACTTTTGGTTTCATCTAGCTTTACTATTGTGAGTGTTCAATACTTTAATCCAATTTTGCTTGCTCTACGAGCAGCTGGGTAATTTCATTCACTACATGGCGACTTTTGTTTCTGGATTTGTGGTGGGTTTCACCGCCGTTTGGCAATTAGCTCTGGTTACCCTGGCTGTAGTCCCTATGATAGCTGTAATCGGAGGCATTCACACCACCACCTTGACCAAGCTCTCAGCCAAAGGCCAAGACGCTCTCTCTAAAGCTGGAAACATAGTGGAACAGGTAGAGAAAGAATTAACGCAGATTAATCCTTTTTTTTTTTTTTGTGTTTTTAACCTCAAGCTTCAGATTTATGTGGATAAAGACAAAAAATGTTACATATTGAACATGATCTCTGATTCTGCACCTGGGTGTGGTTTAAATTGCAGACGATCGTGCAGATTCGTGTAGTACTCGCTTTCGTTGGTGAGAGTAGAGCATTACAGGACTACTCTTCGGCGTTGAAGGTGGCCCAAAAGATTGGCTACAAAAGTGGTTTGGCGAAGGGCATGGGATTAGGAGCGACATACTTTGTCGTTTTCTGCTGTTATGCGCTCCTGTTATGGTACGGCGGCTACCTCGTCAGGCACCACTACACCAATGGCGGACTCGCCATTTCCACCATGTTCGCTGTTATGATTGGCGGTTTGTGAGTATTATTATTTACTGCGTAAAATTCCATTTTCATTCGTTTCAGGAAAGTCTTTGAATCTACTTATTTACCCTTTCACTGTTTCAATTACACAAGGGGTTTGGGGCAATCTGTGCCGAGTATCGCTGCATTTACGAAGGCCAGAGTCGCCGCCGCAAAAATTTTCAAAATCATCGATCACAAACCGAGTGTAGACCGGAATACTGATTCTGGTTTGGAATTAGAGTCCGTGACAGGATTAGTTGAGCTTAAAAATGTAGATTTCTCATACCCGTCAAGGCCAGATGTTCGGATCCTCGATAATTTCTCCTTGAATGTTCCGGCCGGCAAGACCATCGCTTTGGTCGGCAGCAGTGGCTCCGGCAAGAGCACCGTCGTCTCCCTCATCGAGAGATTCTATGACCCCACTTCTGGTAAACCCGCGAATTAAATTTGCAGTAAATACACAATTTGACTACAAATATTATTAATTTGTTAGGCGTGTCAGTTTTTAAAAATGGTTTATTTGTCCAAAGGCAGTGATATTTTTTTTATATTGCTTCTTGCTTCTTAAAATATAATAGACATTTAACTAAATCTCTTGATGTGAAGTGTTTAAAAAATATGTCAGAATTATTACTTATTTTTACTAAAATACTCTTATTAGTGAGGTGATATAAAATAAGAGAGATAATACCCTTATTAAAGTCAACCACTCTCTATCTCCTACTCCTCTATTTTTTCATTAAGAATGATAAATTTTATAGTTAATACAAGCTTTAATACATTGGTATTAATATAAAATTGAGAAAAAAAATTAAAGTATAAGACATTTTTCAAACGTCTCTTATATTTTAAGACAAAGTAAGGATGATGGTTGTCTTTTAAGGAACGGAGGGAGTACTATCATCAATAGTGTATTAGGCTATTAGCATGAGTAGTTAGTAATTCATTGGACTAAGGTGTTAAAATAATTATAAAGTTTGTCCAGAAGTGAAAAAATAATTATAAACTATTTTTAGGTGCAAAAGTAACCATGAACTATATAAAAATGTGCAAATTGTTAAACTACTGTTTGAAACTGTTAACTATAATATCCTGATATTTTTAACTCCCTAGATGAGGAATTCAGAATGAGTAAATGGTCATAATAAATAGAGGAAAAATTTTAAATATTCCCGGAGGCTCTCATAAAAATTTTAGAATTTTTTGCTACATAAAACTCCCAAATTTTGATAAAAATTTTTGAGAGAAAAAATTCCAAAATTTTCCTGAGAGCCTCCTGAAATATTTAAAATTTTTCCTCTGCTAATTTTGACTCTTTACTCATTCTGAATTCTTCAGCTAAAAAGTTAAAAATATTAAGATGTTACAGTTTTGAGCAATATTTTAACAGTTTTGAACAGTACTTTCACAGTTTTAAACAACAATTTCACAGTTTCAAATAGTACTTTGATATTTTTGCACTTTTTTCAAAAGTTCATAATTACTTTTACACTTAAAAATAGTTTATGATTATTTTTACACTTCTAAGTAAACTTTATGACTATTTTAATACCTTATCCCTAATTGATTTTTCTGTTGCTGAACAACCCCGCACAGGACAAGTTCTGCTAGATGGACATGACATTAAAACATTGAAGCTGAAATGGCTGAGGCAGCAAATAGGACTTGTAAGCCAAGAGCCTGCCTTATTTGCAACCACCATCCGGGAAAATATATTGCTGGGTAGGCCTGACGCAGATCAAGTGGAGATCGAAGAAGCTGCAAGAGTAGCTAATGCTCATTCTTTTATTATTAAGCTCCCTGAAGGCTATGAGACCCAGGTCAGTCAAAATCATGCTTTATGAAAATGGAAATATAATTCTCCATGATTTGATTTCAAGCCTTTTGTTTCGTTGATCGCAAGTCATGTTTAAAATATTTTAAACAATACAAAGGAACATAACTAGCTTATATCGAAATTATTAAGATCGGGAGCTGGTAACTGTATGGAAACAGAGGTTTTCCTACTTCTGGCACTTGTGGGGTAAAGCGGATAGTTGCTGAATGTGGATCTTGACCAGAACGTTTTTTTTTTTTTTTTAATACTATATATTTTATCAATTGTTTATTGAAAATTTTTGGTAGATTTTATTGGGCTTGATAAAGCTGTTTGGTCAACGACCCAAACCCATCAGTTATCAATTATTTCTTCTCAAAATTTATACGAGTCAAAGCCAGGGAAGTGACTGGTCAAGTGGTCATGCAATGCATATGAAAATGACTTTAGGGTAACATGCTTCACCCAACAACGCATATGCATAAATAAATACAGAGCAACTGGAAATCTATTCTTAAATAATGACCGGACAAACCACCGCTGGAGTACTAACTAACTAGGGCTTTTTTTTTTAATCAAAATATGACAAACAATAAAATATATTACGGAGATACTAAAAAAAATAATATTTACTGGCGTTCACCTCAAACGACTTTTTTGGAGTGTTTGGGAAGAGCCATAAGTTACTTTTCATTTGAATTTAATTAGCTTCTCAGTCAATTGATGTTTGGATATTTTTTGAATTTGATGGAGTTTTTCATCAAAAAACTCCTTCTAAAAAAGTTTTATCATAATGAAAGTTATTTCTGTTACTTTCTATTTAAACACAAATCACTTTTGATAAGTTATTTTTTTTTTCTGAAATCACTTTTTATCTGAAATCACTACTCAAACGGCCACTTTGAAAATAGGGGAGAAATGATAGATAATGTGGAAGTCATTCAGTCCAAATTTCTCTCTCCTTTCTCCCAACAAATCGTGCTAAACGATTTGCATTTTGTTTTTGGTTTTTTTATTTTTCTATTGTTGGTGAAAATTACAACTAAGTACCCCAATTTTTTTCTCCACTATTTACTTCCATTTTGTATCCGAAAAAAGTTCCAACTAATTTCCCTCTACGTCACTATTTATTTCTTTCACCCCCTTTATTTTATATATCTAAATAAATAAGAATAAATCTAACCTCCCTAAATAAAAATAATTTTGGAGAACTTTATAAAAAGAATATATTTTATTCCAACAACTGAATTTAATTTTCAAATTATATAAATATAATTTTTTTACAAATATAACATGCTTTTTTTTATGTTTTTAATTTTCAAGTTATTTCATTAAACTAATTTAAATATGAGATATTCAACGATATTCAAAATGGGAATGAAAAATGGGGCAAAAGAATTGGGATACTTAGTTGTAATTTTCACTAACAATAAACAAATTTTAAAAAAATAGAAACAAAATGCAAGTAATTTGTTGAGAGAGAGGAAAGAGAAATGTGGAATTCATTCATCTACATTATCTCTTATCTCTCTCTCCTACTTTTAAAGAAGTTATTTTTTATGTGAGTGATTTTTAAAGTCCTTCACCTCACTAACGAGGTAAATATTTTTTTTAGTATCTCGATAATATATTTTACGTTTATCATATTTTGATAAAAAAAGCCACTAACTAGTAGTGCCTAAACATTTAAAATAATGACGAAAAGGGGAAAACCAAATCTTCTTCGATTTTATGGCCTCTATAATTTACCGAATAAATAAAGACTTTTGAGTCGCTCTCATTAAATGAACTTCTTATTGAGGACAGAATGATCAGAGTACTGAATATATGTTGATTTATATATGAATATATGATGAGGTGGAAATTACTAATCAAGACTTTAAGACTCTTGAAAAAAATACATACTTGTAACTTGTAAGCTGACAATGGTGATTTGCGATGACAGGTAGGAGAGAGAGGATTGCAACTATCTGGAGGGCAAAAGCAGAGAATAGCAATAGCAAGGGCAATGCTGAAGAACCCGGCAATTCTTCTTTTGGATGAGGCAACAAGTGCATTAGACTCTGAATCTGAAAAGCTAGTGCAAGAAGCCCTTGATCGATTCATGATTGGTAGAACAACTCTTGTAATTGCCCATCGCCTCTCCACCATTCGCAAAGCTGATCTTGTTGCCGTGCTTCAACAAGGAAGTGTTTCTGAAATTGGAACTCATGATGAGCTCTTCGCTAAGGGTGAAAATGGAGTTTATGCCAAGCTTATCCGGATGCAAGAAACGGCACATGAAACTGCTATGAATAATGCCAGAAAGAGCAGTGCTAGGTAGCTTTCACCATAGTTGGAAATTGTAATTTCATTTTGCATTAGTAGCTGAACATTTTTATCCCTGAGCATATTTGTCTTTTGATCCTATACGTTCTTTTCAAATTGCGAGTATATTATCCGATGACATAACAATCTTTTTGCAGGCCTTCAAGTGCAAGGAATTCTGTTAGCTCCCCAATAATTGCTCGGAATTCTTCTTATGGCCGCTCACCATATTCACGCAGGCTATCTGACTTCTCTACTTCTGATTTTAGTCTATCTCTTGATGCTTCACATCCAAACTATAGGCTTGAAAAGCTTGCCTTCAAAGAGCAAGCTAGTTCCTTTTGGCGCCTTGCAAAGATGAATTCTCCAGAATGGCTTTATGCTTTCATTGGTTCCATAGGCTCTGTTATTTGTGGATCTCTTAGTGCATTCTTTGCCTATGTTCTCAGTGCTGTCCTTAGTGTCTATTACAATCCAGATCACAAATACATGATCAGAGAAATAGAAAAGTACTGTTACTTGTTGATTGGGCTTTCATCAGCTGCACTTATTTTCAATACATTGCAACACTTCTTTTGGGATATTGTTGGTGAAAACCTTACCAAACGAGTGCGAGAGAAAATGCTTACCGCTGTCCTGAAAAATGAAATGGCTTGGTTTGATCAGGAGGAAAATGAGAGTGCCCGTGTTGCGGCAAGGCTCGCTCTTGATGCCAACAATGTTAGATCAGCCATCGGAGATCGGATTTCAGTAATTGTGCAGAATACTGCACTTATGCTGGTTGCTTGTACTGCAGGGTTTGTATTGCAGTGGCGCCTTGCACTTGTGCTCATAGCCGTCTTCCCCGTTGTCGTTGCAGCCACTGTCTTGCAGGTTTGTTTGTTACATTTTCATCCTTCCTTGTATGTTTTGGGAGTCATCTGTTAAGCCATTACTCATTGTATTAATTTTTATGTAGAAAATGTTCATGACTGGTTTCTCTGGAGACTTGGAAGCTGCCCATGCCAAGGCCACACAACTTGCAGGGGAAGCTATAGCAAATGTAAGAACTGTTGCAGCCTTCAACTCAGAAACAAAAATCGTTGGTCTTTTCACTACCAACCTTGAAACTCCATTACGACGTTGCTTTTGGAAGGGGCAAATTTCTGGAAGTGGATTTGGGATAGCTCAATTTGCACTCTATGCTTCATATTCACTTGGTCTTTGGTATGCTTCTTGGCTTGTGAAGCATGGAATCTCTGATTTCTCTAAAACAATCAGAGTTTTCATGGTCCTCATGGTCTCTGCCAATGGTGCTGCTGAAACTTTAACCCTGGCTCCTGACTTCATTAAGGGAGGTCGAGCCATGAGGTCAGTCTTTGAACTGCTTGATCGTAGAACTGAAATTGAACCAGATGAACCGGATTCCATCCCTGTTCCTGATCGGCTTCGCGGAGAAATTGAGCTTAAGCACGTAGACTTCTCTTACCCTACTCGCCCAGATATGCCAGTTTTTCGTGATCTCTGTCTCCGTGCTAAGGCGGGTAAAACTATTGCCCTCGTAGGACCTAGTGGCTGCGGTAAGAGCTCAGTGGTTGCACTTGTACAGAGATTCTATGATCCAACTTCTGGGCGGGTTATGATTGATGGAAAGGACATTAGAAAATACAACCTCAAGTCCCTCAGACAGCACATTGCCATTGTCCCTCAAGAGCCTTGCTTGTTTGCTTCTTCTATACATGAAAACATAGCTTATGGGAATGAGTCAGCAACTGAAGCTGAGATAATTGAAGCAGCTGCTCTTGCAAATGCTCACAAGTTTATTTCTTCCTTGCCAGACGGATACAAAACCTTTGCTGGGGAAAGAGGAGTTCAGCTATCTGGGGGACAAAAACAGAGAATAGCAATAGCCCGAGCTTTTGTGAGGAAAGCGGAGATTATGCTTCTTGACGAGGCAACAAGTGCACTTGATGCAGAATCTGAGAGATCTGTTCAAGAGGCTCTGGACCGTGCTTGCTCTGGAAAAACTACTATTATTGTTGCTCACAGGCTATCAACCATTAGAAATGCCAATGTGATTGCTGTGATTGATGATGGGAAAGTTGCAGAGCAAGGATCTCACTCACAGTTGTTGAAGAATCACCCTGATGGGATATATGCACGCATGATCCAATTACAAAGGTTCACACATAACCAAGTTATTGGGATGGCCTCTGGTTCAACTTCTGCAAGACCAAAAGATGATGACGAAAGAGAAGGCTAACTGTTCATTAGAAGTTACCAGTATTAGAGGAGTACATATGCCAAACACTCTTGGTGGTTATTGGCATTTTTGTTTCATACTAGTACAGTTTGTATATCATCCCTCCCCACGTTTTCCTGCCTAAGAATGTAACTCCCTTGTCTTGATGATTGTTACTAAGGAAATGACAAAGACAGGTATACCAAAGGAATTTAATGAATATTAAAAGATGAATTGTTATTCTTGTAGGAAACTATATCTTGTTCTTGTTGAGATTCTTTGTTGGCAGCTTCTTTTTGTTTTTTCCCTTTCAAAAAAAGAAAAAAAAGAAATCTTGAGATTATGCGAAGTGTAATGGTAAATTGCACTAACAGGTCACCGTATGATTGTGAGTGTTGGATATGGTAATGAATGCTGATAGTAAATCTGTCATTTTCCAACATTGATAGTGTAGTTGTGGCAGTGAGGATAAAGTGGCGAAGAGTAGAACACATTTTGTTTCTTGACACACAAAGCAGACACATCACAATCAGATCTCTAAAACAAGCCTTTCATGGCGCTGTGAAATCTTGTGGCGACGATCCCAATTAGGCGTGAGTACAGGTGATGATGGGGTTGTAGTATAAGGAAGTAAATGATTGGCTAAAAACCACATGGACAAGTCACGAAAGTGGAGAAGTTAAATGTACACGGTAAAGTGGGAATGGAAGGAAAATCTAAAATGTGGGAGCAGTTAGTGGGCAAGCGTGGGATGAAGCAAAGAAAAGGGTTGGAAGATGACAAGAGAGAGAGAGAGAGAGAGAGGAGCGTGTTGTTCCTTCTGGGGACCAATCTTTGGGGGAAAAGGAAAAGAAAATGAGAGGTAAAGGGGAGTGAATCGCAACATCAACACGTGGTGTGTTTTTATCAGAAGTTGTTCGTTCTTCCATGGGATTATAATTTTACATGACTCTCCAGTATTGGCTCCTGTTCCGAGCTCCGACAAGGCTCATGGCCATTGGTCATGGTCAACAACGTTGTAAACGACAGCGCATCCTAAGCATGCACCTCGTTCTCTCATCATATTTGTCCGTATGCATGCTATATGCGTGCGCGTGGGGCTATGTCTATATAGACTTAATTTGACGACGGATGCCGGACGACGTTGATTATGTCGTGCTCCCTTGACCAAATTCTTACTCTCCCATGGAAATTAAATTTTGTTTCTTGTTAGATTTTAAAATCGTACTGGATACAAATTTAAACCAATATAACAGTGAGCCAATATTAGGCTTGATAAGCTTCAGGACTCTAAATTAGGAGTACTACACTACCTCAAACTTCCAACTCTAACAAGTGAATCACGCTCGGATAATATACCCAACTTATCGGATCGACGAAAAAAGAAATTCCGCTAAATCTTGCTTGTTTATTTAAATATGCATAAATAAAAAGTGAGAAATAAGTCCTAGAGTATTAATCATAATTTATAAATAGCCTATTTTTTTTTTTTATATTTATCTTATGTTTTTAAACCAAATGAGGCATTATTGTGAATTTGTCACTTCTTTTTGATTATTTTTTTTTACCTCGGTTAATAATTTTGGGAGTCAAGCGCTATCCATTTTCACGACATTTCCGCCCCGGACCTCCGGTTCCCAGTATCGAGAAGTCAGCTCACGCTGTTCTAAACCCAGAACCCGGCATTAGGGTTTTGGTGGGGCTTAATTTGGAAGAATACGACGAAGAAAATGGGAAGTGGGTCGACATTGGCCGGGAAGGAAGTTCCCATAATCAGTAATGATGCCGTCAAGTGGATTGAACTGTCCGTTCCTTCTTCTTCCAACAGTGCTGCCACTGCCGTTGACGGTGGGACTGCCACTCTTGGACCTCCCCAAGAGGATCTTGCTTCTTGCTCTGTCATTGGAAATCCTTCTACTTACCTGATATGGTACACTTCCTCTTTTTGTCCTCTTATCGATTCCCAGCTCTGCTTAAACGGCCTGCTTCGTTGTATATCAGCCGCATTCTTCGGTAAAAAAATCTGACGCTATTACTAACAACCATCACTGTGGCTTCCTCCCACAGGAGAATACACAAAATGCAGCCTCAAGCATTAGAGTTACTGGAGCTCCGTGCTTCCCAAGAATTTCCTAAAACTGGGTTGAGGTTCACTTTCCCTGATGCACTTTGCCCGTTTGCTTTCACCTGCAAAAACGAGGTTATGCATCCATTATATATCACACTGCATGTCATTTTATTTTGCTTCATTGATCATTTGTATGCCGTCGAGATTCTATCCTGTAATTTATTTGACTCAGCTAACTATTCTGTTATTTGCAGATTACTGCCACTTCTAGATTCCCCTACTTGCTTTATGTATTGACTGTATCAGGGGTGGCTTACCTCTTGAAAATTAGAGATGTTTCTACATACTCGTCCTGCTCCGTCTTCCCAGCTCACGAGCTTACCGAGCTCATTGTTTCGAACCATATGCCAATGACTGCAGTAACAGCAACTTCCGGGTGTCTTCTTGTTGGCAGAAATGATGGTTCTATTTGCTGTTATCAGCTCGGTGTACTTGATCCAAGTGCTGCTGGTGTGATTAACTTGGTTCTTTACTTTCAAGTATTAATAGTTTCAGTAGCTTGCATGTTTCATTTCACCTGCCTCTTGGCTTTTTTCATTACATACTGGTGCAATTTGCGTATCCTATGGGTAATTGAGATTGCATTCTCGTGACTGTTCCCAATTGGTGTGGAGTGGTGCCTGCTTAAGGAATTCATATTGCGAATTATAACTTACCTGCAGTTGACCACGTTTCCTCTACTTGCCACTTTGATGATCCGCGTTGTTCTTGCATTGTGGATTTCACTGTGAAGCATCACTGTTATTTTTCTCCATATTTTGAGCCTTCTTTGTCTAACTTATTGCTTGTCATGGTTTATAATGCATCAACGTTTCCTTGAAGGATTTGTCGTTGAGCTGAGAGATGAAGTTGGAATCAGCAGATTGTGGGGCCTTATGTCACGGTATATTTTTTGAAGATATTAATTAATATTGTGCGATCAAAATATATTGTATTATTGAACATGCAATAGTAATTTCCAGTCTTTTGGTATCTCCTATTTTCTTGGATTTTTCAATTTTCAATTGCACTATGAATTGTACACTATTCCCTAAACATGTTTTGTAGGGGTAAAATGGTGAGTTTGGTACAAGACATGGTGATAAATGAGCTTAATGGGAAACGATTTCTGTTTGTACTTCATTTGGATGGGTCTCTACGAGTTTGGGATCTTGTATGTAATTCTAGGGTCTTTAGTCATACTATTGTTACTACAACAATGACAGGTAATTTCTAGTCCTTAACTTTAATTTAGTCTTTAAATTCTTTTCTAATTATTGTGCCTCTTTAAAGAATTAGAGAGATCTATTATCATTGGTTACTACTGAATCAATGCCATTGGATAAGTTAGAAAAGCTTCAGCTGGCATTACACAAGCATTTTATGATTTTAAGATCTAACTTCTAAGCCAATGGCCTTGTAGCCTAGTGGCTTACGAGCTCTCTTGCAAGTGGGAGGTCGTGGGTTTGATCTTGCTTGTAACTGCAAGTTGTTATTGCCTTCCCCTTTAGTTAAAAAAGGGGTTTGGCTTCTAAGTCTTGGAACTAAGAGCTGAAAAGGGTATGTTATAATTGGTGGATTGTTTTGAGAAGTTTGAAGGCCATGTGTGATTGAATTTGATGTCAAACTTGGTCTCTTAAAGATGAATTCAAAACTTTTTATGCCTTCTTTTTGTTAGATAGTCTGTAGACCTATGAAGAGAGGTAGAGGGAGACCAAGGAGGACGCTTGAAAGAAGTCTTTAATCTTGATCTCTTGGTTAATGGCTTATAGAAAGAATTGGTCTTAGACAAATTACAATGACATTGTGTGATCCATGTAGCTGACTTCACTTAGTGGCATAAGGTTTTTTTTTTTTTTTTTAAATCTCGTGATTTTGTATATGTTCTTGGACTTTTAAAGACGATTTAAAAATGAAATGAAGTTCAGCAGGGAAAATTCCTTATTTGGTGGAAAGAAAAGGAAGACAATATTGATTCCATATAGCACTCTAATGCATGCTTGTGGAAGAGCTTTTGTTTTTTGTTGTTTTTTAAAGTCTCCTTTGTGGCTAGTGATACATGAAGACTTTCCTTTACCATAGAGCTTAAAATACAATTGATAATTTATTACAATTCTTGCTTTTATTTGTTTAATGATATTGTCGTGCATTCCCTTCTCATTGTTTACACTATTCACAAAAGATGTTTGTGCTCATATCTCAATGTTTTTGACATTCAGGTGCTAGATATATGAAATTATGGGTGGGTCAACCTTGTTTGGATTCGAGCACAATTCCAGTGGCAATTTTGTGCAGACAAACTTTGGTATGAAACTTGTGGTTTCAAACTCATTTGTTGTTGATAAAAACCATTGAGGCTTAGATTTTAACATTTAAATGATGAAAGTAGAAAATAAATGAAATTTGTTAGTTATATAGCTCATGAAATTGAATTTGCCAATTTTTAATTTCTGCTTTGCGTGACAGGTTAATTGTACTCTGGTTTTCCTGATAAACAGTGGCATTTGGTTATTGCAAATCTCATTTAATAATCGGTAGAGACTAACCTAGGCTGGCTCATAAGCCAAATGAGTTGGACACCCAAATGAGGCGGAAAGCCTTCCCCAAAGTTAGCTATTAAGAGAGGAAAACTAAGTCAACTAAGTATCTTTTAAAGTATCCCATGTTAGGTTTGATTAATAAATATTTCTCATTTTTGAAGTTGTTGATTATTGATTCTTTTGGGCTCTGTATTGCAGGATGAAAGCTTGGAGATGATCTCAATACACAATATCCACTACAATTTTAGTGACAGAATAATTTTCTCGATGAAGTCTTCTTCACAAAATATTTCTTTGGAGGAGGTAACTTGCTGGTCGTCTCCATGTTGACTCGATTCAAGCTTTTAGACATGACTTTTTATCTGCCCCAAATGTCATACACGGCCAGTTGTTTTCCAGGGAGGATGCATTGATGTCAAACTAACTTCTGACAAGATATGGATACTGAAGGATAATGAACTAATATCACAAATGTGTTCTGCAACTACTGGCGAGTATGTGACATTTTTAAGGTCGCCTCTGTCAATCTGTTTGTCGTGCCATCTTAATTTTGGTACAAACTAAATGCTCAATCGCCAATATTTTTTTTTGTCATTGTGGTGCTAAAAGATCTAAAGATGGTAATGAAATTAAATCAGTTGGTTTTGAACTCAGATATAGCTAAACTATGATCCTTGTAGGATGACATGGCACCACACCTGTCAAATAGCCAGGTTCCCCTATTTGTGTTGATATGTAAAATATAACCTAGTTTGGAGTTAATAATTTAGTTGTGCACGTGGGTGTTTTGCTACCCTTGGAACATGACTGTTCAAACTCAATTAATTACTCCATCTTGTTAGGGAAGAAGAATTTTCTTATGCATTACAAGAAGAGTTTGTTGCGGATCAACTATTTCAGGGTTCAGATCATCTTGCGGATGAAATTTTGCAGATTGTACATTCATTATTTTCATCTTCCAAGGTATTGGCTTTTGTTGAATCTTCCATGATCTTTGTGAAATTTTAGAGTCAGTCCTCATAGACTTGACTGGGGAGTTGGGAAGGGACCACCTTCCATTGATTGGAAGAATAGGGGGGAGAACTAGATGGTTATCCACTCTGTTGTTTTGGTGCTACGATCTCCTCATTAATGGGGTGAGGTGGGTTGAAGGGTGAAATTCCAAGATTAATTTTTTGATTTTAACTCTTTGAGGAAAAAAGGCAAGGGGAGAGGGTTCATGAAGGAAATGAAATTGGTGATGAATTAACCCATTCCTAATCCCCTAATTTGGAGGGGCTTAAAAAACTGGTTTAAGGGATGGTTTAGGATGTTTCAAGTTACCCTGTCTCAACCTATTCCTAACTCATCCCCCAATCAAGCCTTGAATCAGGGAGTCCAAGTTCTAAAGATGGTCTTGGAGGCATTTTTTTCCTCTTCTATTTGGAAATTACTTACGCCTCAATTTTTTGCATGCATTTATGCACATTTGTTGTGATGTGCTTCTGTGCGTATGTTTAACTAGATGCTTGCTTGTAAAATAATATCCAAGGCTGACGATGATTTTCCTTTAAGTTTTTTCCCACTTTTAGAATGAGGTGGTGGTTGAGAGCATATTCCCAGGGCAGTGGTTGCAAATGAATGATTAATTTGAAATGGTGCTTGTTATGGCATACTGTTTAATTTTAACTAATGCGCATCGAATGTGAAATGTGGAAATCTATAGTAAAGCAGGCTCCATTTGCATTCAGTAGAAACATACTCTGTAACCTCGCACACTTAATATCCCCATCAACTTCTATAATTGATGGCCAGAAGCAACTTGTCCTTCATTTTCTGTAAAGTAAAAGAAAAGAAGATGATTGGTAGCTAGGTAGTTTGATTAAGGGTTTGCTAGGGAATTTGTGTTAAAACCAAACCTATCCACACCTCTGTTATTAGATATGTGGCTGTAATGGATTCAAATGAATTAAGAGGGTGTTTGGGTGAGGGGGAAAAGTAACTTTAAGTTACTTATCAGTCAAATATAAGTAGCTTTTTAGGAGTGGAGTATTTGGGTGATCATGAGAAGTCATTGGACTTCTGTTGAGAAGCTCCTTATTTTCATTTGTAGCTTTTCAACCACTCTGAAAAAAGTCACTTCTCCTACTCCCAATCTAAACATAAGTCACTTTTTCTACCCTCAATAAGTCACTTTTCCTAATCTCAATCTAAACACAAGTCATTTTTAATAAGTAACTTTTTTTTAAAGTCACTTCTGATAAGTTACTTATCATCATAAGTTACTTCTACTTGAATGGCCTAAGTAATTTGTGATTTGATTTTCTGTTGGCTTGCCATGCATCAACTGCTAGGTTTTTGCTTCTTTTGTTAAAGGTATTGCATACAATTATTACTCTGTGCTATTTTCTGCAGGATGATATTGGGCCTTTTGTATCCTCAATTTTCTTACGTAGGCTGCTTCTTCCTGGAGTGCATCATAATGCAGTTTTGCATGCAACTCTAGTGGAGTATAAAAAGCAGTTGGTTGAATCTGAGTTCCAAGCGTTAACTACTGATGGACTGAAAAAGGAGATTCTTTCAGCTATTGAACACGAGGTTGTTATTTTCATATCTGGAAAATCTTTCTTCTCATTCTTACTTTTTGTTTTTCCTTGGGAAGGATAAATCTGGTACAGTAAAACTTACAAGATTCCTCTGATAGGTTGGAACTGAAAAGATGTCCATATTTCAATGCTGGAAGTATTTTTGCACCCGCTACTTCCATAATTGGTGCAAGATCAATGCATCATGTGGCTTGCTCATTGATTCATCTACCGGTGCAGTTGGTTTAATTAGAAAAAGTTCAGTATCACTTTTTCGGTCTTTGGAAGATATTGAGCGGATTATAGAAGGTAATTATGGGCACTTCTCTGTACCGCCTTTTTTGCCTAAATTTATACAAAATAAGAAAGAATTTCTAGCTTTTCTCTCAAGGCTGGATTGGTAATTATGGTGTGAGTGTAGGGTGGGGAAGATAGCCCATTGCATTGGTTGGAAGTTCCTTAAAAATGGATGGTAACCTACTCTACACTGTTTGGAAGTTACCATGTCATAATTGGGTGGGGTGGGTTTGAAGGCTGGAATTTCCAATATTACTTTTATAAATGAAAAAGGAAAGTAGAAGAGTAAGTGGAGAGGGTTTAACTCCCTCAATTTAGAGCGGTAGCCAAAAGGTCCAAATCCACACCATCCCACTGTTAACCTATCCTGCCAATCAGGCCCTTCAAATGTTTACTTCATTGATTACATGCTCATTTTTTATGTAGTTTTTTTTCCTTACCCCCTAATTTTTCTTCCATTCACATTCTGTGGTTTTTCAGAAGATGGTGGTGATCTCACAGGTCTTGTGGATTTATTTGATGATGATCTTGAGCATGAAGTTCCAATGGAATTGTTCAGATGTGTTTCAAGTTTTAGCCAACAGTTGGGCAAAACTGCTTCTTCTGTATTTTATGAGTCACTTCTAAGTAGCCCAGTTATCTCTTCTGAAGATATTATTCATTCTATATTGAAGATTCTGGAAACTGGATATTCTCCATTGGGTCCAGTTGTCCATGCGTCTGTTCCTGGGAATGACATAGTCCGGGAGAAGGAGTTTGCAGATCATAGAAATCTGAGGAGACTTTCTATTGACATGTTTTTGTCTCTCCAAGGGTTGTACAAGAAGGCTGCATCATGGGGCAGGATTTTAAATATAATTGAGGGTTTTCTGAAATTTTTGGTTCCACACAAAACTGTGCATAGCTTTGATTCAGAAAAGACATCAAATGTCAATTCCTCTGTTGTAGTCCATGCTACTTATCAGATTGCAAAGGTGATGTTTGAGTCTTCCTGGGACTTTCTTCTATTTCTAAGCTACCTACTGGACATCAGCGGGCAGGTCAGTGTAAACATGTTTTTGCTTTTATTACTGATGTTTTGCTGCTTGTAAAATTTTTTGTTTCCCATCTTTGGCCTGTGTTTTCCTAGTATTTTTATTGCCAATGTCTCTACGTATCAAATGATACTTGTAAAATTTATTTAAAATGACATTTTATGGTGCCAAGTTGCGTAATAGTCTTTATTGCCTAGCAATTTGCTTGAATTTCTTTCTGAACTTAGATTGTTGCGCATCAGTTTCTGACTTCGTTTGTTGCTTTTGCAGATCCATATGTCACATGATGATATAACCAGAATACAAATCGAGTTGGTTCCTATGCTTCAAGAAACCATTTTTGAGTGGCTAGTTATCATCTTCCTCGCTATCACACCATCTGCATCAGCTGTGATTGAGGATTTTAATTATAAACTGTCTTCATTGCAAATTGGTAGGTTTTATGATGCATGTTTCACCTGCACCGCATTAGCAAGCATCGATATGACAATTGGAATAACAATATGAGGAATGGAGGGTTACATGTCTGGTTTTCTTCCCTAAAAAACATATGAAACAAAAAATTGACAGCTCTCATAAGGCTTACTATAAATTTGTGGCAGTTTCCTAAAAAAATTAAGTCTTCAAATGGATTAAGATTTGTCAAAAAAAATAAGGCTTACTACAAGTCTTAAAATGAATTAAAACTAGCATTTTGTGGTACGTAGGTAAGCTGTTGTACAACATGTTCAGTTATTCAGTTATCAAATATAAATTTTGAAAACGATGAACACCTTGCATTATAATCTCCCAAGGCGACAAAACACATCATATTAGAATATTTTAGTCATTCTGTTGGAATTTTTAGCTATATCCAATTCTGACTACCCTTGGGGTTGTTATTGTCAAAAAATAAGTCACATAGAGATGACTTTCTAATAACAGCGCGATCAATTATATTTTTCATTTAATCCATATGAATGAATGAGTCAACGCTTAGTAGGGTATATTAATGAAATGTTAGTCTTGGAATTTACAGCTGGGCTATAAGGAAAAGTATCTAGCTTTGCATGTGTATTTATTTTGATATCTGGGTTGAGTAGTTATAGTAGTTTACAGAAATTGAGAGAGAGAGAGAAACGATAGACTGATAGAAGAGAGAAGAAGAAGAATGGGATTCTGAAATAATCCTTCTGAATTCACATTGATCACAAAACAGAACTCAACTCATACAGTAGGGGGTCTGGTCTT